>CAUYUJ010007410.1:0-20000 GCA_963575745.1 Prorocentrum cordatum | reverse complement strand
TGAGGCCGGACCTCGGTCGGACTGAGGCCGGACCTCGGTCGGACCTCGGTCGGACCTCGGTCGGACCTCGGTCGGACCTAGGTCGGACTTCGGTCGGACTTCGGTCGGACTGAGGCCGGACCTAGGTCGGACCTCGGTCGGACTTCGGTCGGACTTCGTCAGGAGGAAAAGAAACACACAGACACAATTGATCGTCGACTCCCCAGAAAATATGGGAAAATATGGGGAGGGGTGGGGAAGACAAAACCCAGAAAATATGGGAAAATATGGGGGATATTTCTATTTGTGTGTATCTATTTGTGTGTTCCAGTTCCCCTTCACTTCGGTCGGACTGAGGCCGGACCTAGGTCGGACCTAGGTCGGACCTCGGTCGGACCTAGGTCGGACCTAGGTCGGACCTAGGTCGGACCCGGGTCAGCGGTCCGTCCGCGGGCGGGCACCCGGCGAAGCTTCGGCATGCCCCTCCAGCGCGGGGCGCCCACGAGGCGCCCACGGTTCAGGAGGGAAAAAAGCACACACAGACACAATGAATCGTCGATTCCCCAGAAAATATAGGAAAATATGGGAAGGGGTGGGGAAGGCAAAAACCCAGAAAATGCGTGAAAACATGGGGAATCCTGTTATTTGTGTGTGTGTGTGTGTGTATATTGTGTGTGTGTGTGTGTGTGTGTGTGTGTGTGTGTGTGTGTGTGTGTGTGTGTGTGCTGTGTGTGTGTGTTTATTTGTGTGTCCCAGGGCCCCTTCAACGGTGGGCTCGTGAAGATCCGGCATGCCCCCCCCCCCCAAGGCGCGGGGCGCCCGCGGGGTGTCCGCGGGCGGGCGGGCGCTCGGCGAAGACCCGGAAGGCCCTACACCTGAGGGGATGCTTAAAAAAACTTAAGTTTTTGGCCATAGTCTCGATTATTCTTAACGTCTCAATGTAAATCTTAAGATTTTAATGGAAATGTTGGGTTTTTACTGAAGTTCTGAGACTATGAATTTCTTAACCCATGATTTCTTAAGCATTTCGCAGAGTGTACACCAGTTGCCGAACGAGGCAGAGTCGCAACGCCTCGGTGCCAGCAGCGTTTGGAGAATCTGTGGGTGGGCCGGCCGATCTCGAGTCGGTTGGAGTGGGTGGGGCGACGCAGTTTCCCGCTGCCCCTAAAACGACGCGAAGATCGGGATACAAATCGGATCGGGGTAACTCGAAATCTCTGAGAATCGGCGGGTTTGGAGGATGTATTGGGCGCCGCGGCCGCTCCAGAGCGTTCCGGAACGCTCTGAGAGCGCTCCGGAACGCTCTGGAGCGATTTATCCCGATTCTAGCCCTGTTTTAGCCCCCCCTGGGTTGTTGGATCCGGGATCGGTCGGGCGTCGCGGCCTCTCACGTGGCATGGGTACGTATGGTTGTGAGCATTCGTCGTAGAAGTAGTTTCACTCTAGGTGCCAAGATTCGTATCAGCACACGTATTCGTAATATGGTTAGCAATGATCGTATCGTGCTAGTTTGACCCACAAATCAGTGGTAGGCTAGTATACGTATCGGCATTCGTAGAGAACGTCATGTTCGTTTTAGTCGTAGCTGTAGTTCCATTCGTGAGATGAGTTGTTTTCGTAGTCGTAGTCGTAGTCGCCGTATTCGCAGTAGTAAGACTGGTGGACTGCCTGCGAGCAGGTTTCAGAATTATTGTTATGATCGCATTCTCACTTGTACTCCGCGTAGCAGTATTATTATTAGTCTTATTATTTGTAGTCGTAGTGGTAGTAGTGGTAGTAGTGGTGGTAGTGGTCGTAGTAGTAGTAGTAGTAGTAGTAGTAGTAGTAGTAGTAGTAGTAGTAGTAGTAGTAGTAGTAGTCGGCATTGGTAGTAGTCGTAGGCGTGATTGAAATCGTCTTCGTAGTTGCAGTGCTAGTAGTAGCAGTCGCCCTTGTAGCAGTACTGGTAATAACCTCTGTTTTGGTAATAGCCAGTGCAGTCGTAGTGGTAGTATCCGTAGTATTGTTAGTAGTAGTGTAGCAGTAGTGGAAGTAGTAGCGGTAGAAGCAGTAGTAGTAGGAGTAGGAGTAGGAGTAGGAGAAACTGGAGTATTATTTGAAGTAGAAACAGTAGTAGTAGTAGTAGTAGTAGTAGTAGTAGTAGTAGTAGTAGCAGTAGCAGTAGTAGAAGAGTAATGGTCGTTGTCGTAGCCGGCGTCGTATCAGTAATAATCGGTGTAGGCGTAGTCGTAGTAGTAGTAGTAGTAGTAGTAGTAGTAGTAGTAGTAGTAGTAGTAGTAGTAGTAGTAGTAGTAGTAGTAGTAGTAGTAGTAGTAGTCGTAGTAGCCGTAGTAGTAGTAGTAGTAGTAGTAGTAGTAGTAGTAGTAGTAGTAGTAGTAGTAGTAGTAGTAGTAGTAGTAGTAGTAGTAGTGGTGGCAGTAGTAGTAGTAGTAGCAGCAGCAGTAGTAGTAGTAGTAGTAGTAGTAGTAGTAGTAGTAGTCGTAGTCGTAGTCGTAGTCGTAGAAGTAGTAGCAGCCGTAGTAGTATATAGTAGTAGTAGTAGTAGTAATAATCATAGTAGTAGTAGTAGTCATAATCATAGTCGTAGTAGTAGTAGTAGTAGTAGTAGTAGCAGTAGTAGCAGCAGAAGTAGCAGTAGCAGTAGTAGTAGTAGTAGCAGTAGCAGCAGCAGTAGTAGCAGTAGTAGTAGTAGTAGTAGAAGAAGAAGAAGAACAAGAAGGACCAGTGGAAGTCGTAAGGGTCAGGAGTTGGATTGTGTGGCAAGGGTGTCACGGTTCTCTTGTTTTTTCTTTCTTTCTCTTTCTCCCTCTCTCTCTGCCTCTCTCTCTCTCTCAGGGCCCTCTCTCCCTGTTGTTGTTCTCTCTCTCTCTCTCTCTCTATATATATATCCCTCTTTCTCTCCCTACCCTCCCCCTGTTTCCAGAGACACCCAGCCGCCACTGGGAGCAGCGCAAGAGCTGTCTAGAGTCCTTCGAGCCGCGGGAAGGCAAAGCGGAGCCAGCACGATGTTTCCCGCGGTTGGTGGACGGCCGTCAATTTACACATCGTCGTCGGTTTGGTTTTCATTCGTCGAAGCGTTCGGGTTGGATGTCTGCTTTTGTCCAGCTGCCTGCGGCAAGTCCCGCCACCGTGCCAGCCCAGCTTTTTGGGTGGCGACTGGTCGATGGGGCCCGGGAGGCCGTCACGTATGACACCCCGTGTCTCCAGGCATGGGACAGCCGTGATAAGGATTATGAGCATGATGAGTATATGAGGATGATGGGGATTATGGCGATGATGATGATGATGATGATGATGATGATGATGATGATGATGATGATGCTTCTGCTGCTGATGATGATGATGGTGATGGTGATGGTGATGGTGATGGTTATGATGATGGTGATGGTGAAGATTGTGATGGTGTTGTTGATGCTCATGATGCTCATGATGATGATGTCGAGGATGATGATGCTGCTGGCATGATGCGGATGCTCATGCTCATGCTCATGCTGATGCTGCTGGTGTTCATGATGATGACGTTGACGCTGTTGATGATGATGGGGAGAAGGAGGAGGACGACGCCAATGATGCTGATGATGATACTGATGATGATGCTGATGTTGATGTTGATGTTGATGCTGATGATGAGGATGATGATGATGACGATGTTGATGCTGCTGATGATGAGGATGATGTTGATGTGGTTGGTGATGCTGCTGTTGATGACGACGACGAAAACGACTGTGATGGCCATGACGTTGGTGATGATGATGATCAGGAGGATGAGGAGGAGGACCAGTGTAAACCCAAGACTCATCAACGACATCTCAACGATATTGTTATAACCCCCCCTCCAAGTTACCTCTTCACAGGCCCGACAAGGAGTCATTTTAGTGAGGGAAATGCCACGTTGGAAGACAATCTGTTGAAAATGCAGAACTTTGCCGGAGCGCCATTCCTGGGACTTCAACGCTGCAAATCAACGTTGCGTCTTGACGAGCCTGAATCATACCAGAACACCATTCCTGGGACTTCAACACCGCGATTCAACATGACTTTTTGCGCCCTGACATTCCGACATCGTGCCGAAACACCATGTCTGGGACGCTCATCATGGTAATCCTTGACGTTGCGGCAAACTCGCAAGACGAGTATGCGCGGGGCTGAGGCGAGATCCGCATTTTGGAAACGGACCGCCCTCCATCCGTGAAACACTTGCAAATGTTGAAACCGAAGTGCGCGGCGCAAAGGCGATTGCCACATTTTGAGAACGGACTGCCCTCCATCCGTGCATTGCTTGCAAATATTTAAGGCGAATGCGTGCGGCGCCAAGGCGATTGCCACATTTTGAAACGGACCGCCCTCCATCCGTGAAACCCTTGCAAATTTTTGAAGACAAATTTGCACGGCGCTAAGGCAAGAGCTTCATTTTGAAATTGACCCGTCCTTCATCCGTGAACCTGGAACCTGTTGCAAGTTCCCAGCTTCAGGATCATAAATGGTGAGAAGTCCCATGCGAAACGTCCAGCCCGCCCTTTCGACTGGCCTCGGCGTGCGACAGGGATGAGGTATTTGTAAGGAAGAGGAATGGAGGAGGATGAGGAGGGATGGATGATGGATGGACGGAAGGAAGGAAGGAAGCGAGGAATGAAGGAAGGAAGGAAGGAAGGAAGATGATGATGTTGCTGCTGCTGCTGATGAAGATGAAGATGAAGATGAAGATGATGATGATGATGATGATGATGATGATGATGATGATGATGATGATGATGATGATGATGATGATGATGATGATGATGATGATGATGATGATGATGATGATGATGATGATGATGATGATGATCGTTTGGGCCGCCTTGGGGCCGTCTTGGCCTCCTGTGGGGCTGGGGCGCTCTTGGGCTGCTTTGGTGCCCTCTTACGCCTGCTTGGGGCTCTCTTGGGCAATCTTGGGGCTGTCTTGGCAGTACGATGGGTGCCTGGGGGCCGTCTTGGCGCCGTCATGGGCCGTCGAAAGGCAGGTCTTCTAAGGCCGTCTTGGGTCCCACGGGAGGTCCTTTTGGGCCATCGTGGGGCCGTTCGGGATGTTTTTTTGGCCATCGTAAAGTCCTCTTGGGCCGTCTCGAGCTGACGGCAGCCGGAAAAGGCGAGAATGCATGATTGTGGCTTCTTCGGACCCTCTGGAGGTCCTCTTGTGGCCATTTGGGGCCCTCTTGGAGGTATCTTGGGCCGTCTTGAGCCAGTGTTCGGCCGCCTTGGGCCCATCTTGGGCCGTCTTCGAGGCCTTTTGGCGCATCTCGGTGTCCTGGGTTACCTGCACGGGCCGTCTTGGAAGCTCGGGACGCAGATCCATTGTTTTCAACGAGGGATCGTTGATTGGGAGGCCCTGGAGCGCTCGGGAGCAGCGTCTGGAAAGCGGGAAGTGCAGGATCCTTGAGCGGGAACGCGTGGGATGAGGGGCCTCGGATTTAGCAGCCATGCGGGAAATACACTATCTTTGAGCGGGCGCGCATGAAAGAAGGGTTCTGGCATTAGCTACCGTGCGGGAAGTGCACAATCCTTGAGCGGGCGCGCATGGAATGGGGGTTCAGGCATCAGCTGCCGTGCGGGAAGTGCACCATCTTCGGGCGGGCACGAGTGGTAGCTGCCATGCGGGACGTGCACCATCCTCGACCGGGCACGCGTGGAACGGGGGATTGGGCACTAGCTGCCATGCAGGAACCGCACCATCTTCGAGCGGGCGCGGTGGAAGTGACCTCGCCGAGTGGGGGGGAGGATCCGCCCAGGAGTCCGTGGGCAGAGGGAGGAACGGCCCCCTGTCAGAGCTCCGACAACCGCACCAGACAGACCTTGGACTTCTTCCACGCGTCAGCGTGCCCAGGGGGGCACGGTGGCGGATTCGCAGTGTCGGGAGGCGGCCCGTGCTTTGCCTTGCCTCGTCACCAGGCGGTTGCTGATGGCGCCCAGCAGTATGTCTAGCGCGGCCATGGCCGGAGCTGCGAGAGAAAAGGGTGTCGGTGATCGTGCTGCCGCTGTCCAGTGCCCACCCGCAGAGCCCCCACGCCTCAAAGTGGACGATCCCCCTCAGGATCTGTCTCTGTTTGGCTGTCTCTTTGTCTCCCTGTCTTTCTCGCCCAATTTCCATCTCCCTCTCTCTGTCTCTCTCCCGCTGGTTGATCGATCTACTCACACACAGGCATATTTCCGAGCCGGTGTTGCTCCCACGCAGCTAGTTGATGCACTGTGGATGTGCAAGGTATGTTGTGCCGCCAATGTTGTGCAACCAATGTCGTGCAAATGTTGACGGACAGCTATGGCACGTGGTGCAAGCTCTCTGGCGGGTAAGAGGCAAGAGCTACGCGTCGTACGCCGTGCGGGTTGAGCCGTGCGGTGCAGAAGCTCCGCTGTGAAACCTATGGGGTGTAAGCTACGTGGTATAGGCTACGTGATGTAGCCACGTGTACAGTCGGGGCCCTGAAGAAGCAACCCTTTTCGTTGGGGAGGGGCTCCGCGTTCCTTAAGTGCTTCGCAGCTTGCCTCAGGCTTTCCTTAGGTTTTCGATGGGAGATCGAAGCTTAACTTGTGGAAAATCGCTGCCTCGTTCCTTGTTTAGGGTTCCTTAGGTCAAGACCCTCACTGTACGCCACATGGCGTGCGATGTGCGGCCGCCCACGGGATGCCCACGAGGCGGCCACGGGCGTGCGCCTGGCGGAGCCCCAGCGGCCGCACCTGGCGCACGGGGGGCGGCGCCCACGACGGGCGCGCGCCGGGCGACACCCTGGCGGACCCACCCGACGCACGGGGGGGCCCGCGAGGCGCCCACGACCAACGCACGGGGTGCAAAAGTTCCGCTGTGAAACCTATTGGGTGCAAAAGTTCCGCCGTGAAACCTGTTGGGTGTAAGCTACGTGGTATAGGCTGCGTGATGTAGCTACGTGTGCGCCATATGGCGTGCGATATGCGGCCGCCCACGGGATGCCCACGAGGCGGCCACGGGCGTGCGCCTGGCGGAGCCCCAGCGGCCGCACCTGGCGCACGGGGGGCGCCCACGACGGGCGAGACCCTGGCGGACCCGCCAGACGCTCGGGGGGGCCCGCCAGGCGCCCGCGACCAACGCCTTGGCATCGCTCGGACGTGTGCATTTTTCCTTCGGCGAGGACCCTCGAGGAGCATCCTGGATCATTTGGCGAAAGAGCCACGCACGAAACCGGAACAAACACAGGAAATGGACGTCAGATTGGATTGGGCCCCAAGGGCCAATCTGGCCTGGCCACACTGGATGATTTGGGTTATTCGCCAGGCTGGATTCGCGTTGGCTCCCTCGCCAGATTGCCCCCGTTTGCCAGATTGGGCCTGCCAGATTGGCGCCAGATTGGCTTCGACTACCCAGCCAACGCACGGGGTGCCCGCGAGGCGACCGCGACCAGCCGCCAGCCCGGCACCGGGCGAAGCCTCGGCGGAGCCGTCCAAATGCCGTAGGTAGCACACCATTCCGGATTCCATAATAAAGTCGGGGGGGTCACTTGGGACCCCCCAAACCGGGTGGTGAGATACCAGGTGGCGACCTGGAATCCCCAAAAAGGTCACCGCTGGGTTTGGGGACGCGGGGTCACCACCGGGTTTTGTGACTCCTGGACCCACCAACGTGTCGGGACATCCTCGGAAAACCGCACGAGTCCCCAAACCGGGTGGTGACACCAAATCGCCCGAGACTCACCGCCAGGTGTTGTCACCACCACGTTTGGGGACTACCAAGTCACATGGGTGGGGTCTGATTTGAGCTGTCTTGGAAGGTTCGGGGGGGTCTGGGCAAAGGGCCGCCCTTTCATGGATGGTCTGGGAGGGTCTAAAACTTCTCGTCTGGGAGGGTTGAGACCCCCTCCCTTTTATTACGAAATCTGGAGTAGCTTATCCTTTAGTGCAAGCGTTGTTAGGGGAATCGCATCGCCCCCGCAGTTGCGGATCAGAGTGAGGGGGCGGCGGGGTCGTCGGCAGTTTGCGAGGCTGTGAGGGCATGGATTTCTGGCCCATTGTACAACGAGCCTGCCGCAGGCGGCGAATTTCTGTCAAAGCAATCTGGGTGGGTCTCGGGTAGATCTCGGGTGGGTCGCGGGGTCGTTCGCGGGGTGGGTCGCGGGGGGGTCGCGGGGTGGGTCGTTGGCGAGGACGACAATAACGATCATTGTGAGGTTGTAAGCTCTTATGTGCTCGCGTGCCACTCAACACGTATATCCCAAACCATCGATACCCGCAGTCTTCGTCTTCGATCGTACATCCTTTGGGAACATATCTTCCTTGCATGCCACGTGTAGTTGGCGCAGTTCGCAACATAAGGGAAAGAAGGGAAGAGAGTAGGGACACGGGGGAGGGAGAAGGATTGAGCACGAGAATGATAAGCAGGAGAGGGCGTTAGGAACAGGACAACAAGCGGCATAACCAGACGGGCGGGTTGGGCGGGCGGACCCTAATTGGCGAGTCGAGCAGGCTGGCCCTGACGGCTGGGTTGAGCGGAAGGGTAAGCGTCAGTTTTGCATACATCTTGAGGAAGATTCGAGCAATAGCGCGATTCCCAAGTAAGTCGTGAGGGAATTCAGAGCGAGAGCGTGATTCCTGAGTCCTGAGTGCCGAGGACGCGGCGTTTCAACCAATGCGAGGAAGTCCCACGAGAAAGCGCGATCGAAGACGCCTACGGCGAATCACCGCCGCCCCCTGCCTTCTAGAATCGCCCATGTGGCCGAGCGTTGTGGCAAGAGCTCTGCCAACCCATCGGACCATGTGCTCCCCCAGCCGTTGTGGAAACCCTTCGGGGAATACTTGGGGGAGGATGGCGGGGAAGATCAGGAGGAGGCGGAGGAGGAGGTGGAGGTGGAGGAGGAGGAGGAGGAGGAGGAGGAGGAGGAGGTGGTGGAGGAGGAGGAGGAGGAGGAGGAGGAGGAGGAGGGGGCATCTTGGGAGACTCCGGGGATTTCCTCGGGGCCTCTTGGAGGCATCTTGAGGGCCCTCATGGAGGCCTCTTGGGGGCCTTCGGGAGCTTTTCGGGGGCTTCTTGGGGGCCCCTTTGGCCGTCTTGGTGGGCTCCTGGCCCGTCGGAAGCCGTCTTGGGGGCCTCTCTGGGCGGACTTGGGGCCCTGTTGGGGTGCTCCGGGGCCGTCTTGGTGGCTCTCTTGGGTGTAGTGGAGGCCCCTTGGGCCGTCTTGGGCCCTGCAGGACCCGTTTGGGGGGCTTCGTGGGCCGTTTTGGAACCATCCTGGAGGCTTTTTGGGGCGATCTTGGGCCGTCTCGGGCCGTCCGTAAGCCGAAACGAAACAAAATCCTAAAATCCTTCAAACACCGTTTGACAATTAATGAATGTGCGTTGCACGAATTTGTTATGGTTGCTTTGTTTGGTTGCCGCACAAAAGCAGCCCTATCCCGACGCTGCTTGGGCTCAAGCTGTCAGCGGGTATGCAGTCGCAGTGCCCTGCCAGCGCTCTCGGGGCCCTGGTGACCTTCTGGGTAGGTTTCAATGCCTACGTCGTGATCGGGCCCGCGCTGGCTCCTGAAGGCGCTGACTGGCCGCGGGACGACCCTGGACACGAGCTGGAGGACAGCTCGGCGTCGGCGACGGTGACGGGGACCACCGCGGCCAGCCCAGCGCCCGATTTCCATTGCCCGGCGCCGCTGGCGCCAGAGGAGGCCAGCCCGCAGCCGCTGCGGGTGGCCAGGGAGGGGCTCGCGGCCGCTGTCGAGCTGCCCGTGGCGTTGGTCGGCGCCAGTGCAGCGGCAGCGGCGGCGGTGGCCTGTGGCGCCGGCTGTGAGCTAGCCTCGCGGCGGAGCTCGGCCAAGCTCGCGCTCGAGCCCATCGGCGAGGCGCGCATCCACGTGGCGTGGTGACGCGGGTCGATGCCGCGCCTGGTCTACGCGAGCAGGTGCAGCACGGTGAGGGCCCGGATTGGACGCACGAGCGCCAGCATGCCTTCGAGCGCGCTGGGTTCTCGCTGGACAGCGAGACGGGCCAGGTGGTCAGGGGCGCTGGCGGGGCGCCGCGCCAACTCGACGCCCAGCTGCGGCAAGTGCTGGGCAGCGAGCGTCGGGATGCAGACCCAGACTTCCCCGAGGTGTCCAGCCAGTTTTTGCGTGACTCCCATTGGACCACGGTGATGGCGGACCGATGGGCGTTTGAGGACGATACCCTTAGACTTGAGGCACGGGCGCTCGTGAAGGCTGCGTCACGTGCGGCGCGCAGTCAGCCAGTAGAAGAATGCCGCGTCCTATTGCATGGTGACAACCTCTCAGTCGTGCTTTGTTTTTGCCGCTTCAGGTTCAGGGGCCCTTCGACTTCTCATTCAGGTCCGTCGGCTGCTCGAATTCTCGCGCCTAGCTAGAGATAGCAGGTTCGTTGTTCGATGGGTTCCAAGCGAGGTCAGTTCTGGAGATGAAGGAAGGCGGAGACTTGATCTTGGGCGCAACAGCAGCAAGACCATCGCATCCCATCTTGGCTCAACAACGCTTTCGCCCCAGGTTGATCCCAGCCTTGTCCGCGCCCCCTTGGCGGTCGCGGTCGCCAGCGCGGCGTGGGGGCGGGCGGCAGCGGGCGCTGGGCAGGTCTGCGACGCCCCTGTCCACGGCGCCACGCAAGCCAGGCAGGCGTCGCGCGCGGGCGCTGAGCGCCGCGGCATAGCGGCGAGAGGCGGCGGAGGCGCCGCCGACTCGGAAGGCGCGGGGCTGGATCGCAGTCGTGGGTTTTCCGCTGAGCTTGCGGCCCCGAGGTCGGCGACGGTTCCGCATGTGGCAGCGGCGGAGAGATTCCCGGGCGCGGATCGCCGCGTGGCTCCGGCTGTCACCGCGGGCGCCAGAGGCCGAGAGGCCGACGCGGACGTGGCAGAGAGCCAGAGCGCGGACGGCAGCGTCGTGGAGGAGCCCGCCGCCGCTGCCAGCTGCCGGCAGCGTTTCGCGACCCCGGGCAAGGCCCGAGTCAGGAAGGCGCTCGACGTTGTGGAGGGCGCCACAGCCACGCTCGAGACCCACCGCCAGCGCGCGCTCGCATCTTGCGACTGGGCCCGTTGCTCGCTGGATGCGCTGCTAGCGCCGCCCAGGCTGGATACGAGCCCTGCGGGCTGGGTGGTCGGCGAGTTCCCGAAGGGGGTCATGGCCCGGCGCGGGGAGAAGTTGCGCGCTGGGCGGATAAGTTTCCGCCCAGACTACGGCCGCCCGAGCGGGCTGCGCCTGCTCCGATCGCTGCGAGAAGGGAGAGGCTGTCGCCATCTTGTTCTCGGAAGCCCTTGGTGTTCGCGGCCTGGGCTGCTGCGATTGCGGGGCCATGCCGCCTCGGAGGGCCGATGTCAGGAGCGACGGCGTTGATCATGGTGGAGTGTTTGCTTTTTTTCTTGGGGAGGTGCTGGGTTTGACCAGCAGCGCCACGCTGGCTCCGTCCGAACACGCTGTTCAGAGCTGGGTCGCATGGCTGTTTCCAGAAGCGACAGTGATAGACTCGCTCCGCGCGATGAAGGACAGAGGTTCCCCCGGGCCCCTCCTGGGCTTGAGCCATTCGCAGTGGGGGAGGTGGGCCGCGCTGACGTCGGCATGGAGATGCGGGAAGTCAGGGGGCACGAACGAGAGTTGGGAACATCTCCGGGAGGCGACAAACACTCGTTGTGGAGGGCCGCGAGGCAGCCGCAGGACGTGAGATTATTGGGCCGCCCCGCGCTGGCGCCGCTTCTCGTCCGCCGAGAGGGCTCTCGCGGGGGCCTGCGAGTCGTGGCGCGTTGCGGCAAAAGACCCCATATCTGCTGGGCGCTTGTTCTGGCCCAGGCGGGGCAGGCGGCTGCGCGAGGAAGTTGCGGCGCGATGCCGTCTGTCCTGACCTGGGGAGAGGGCCGAGCCGAGATGCGTGCGGCTCTTTCAGTTTCAACGACTGAGCGGTACTTTAGACTTGGTCTGGCGAGAGCGGCGATGTCGGCGCCTCCCTGCTCATCTTTTTTCGCTGGCTCGGAACCGCTATCCGGTCAGGGGTGCCGCTCAATCCCTGGGGCTCCCGTCGTTGCGGGCCAGAGACAGAGAGGCGGCGCACGTTGGAAATCAGTGCACGTGGGTGGCTGTGTACATTGCGAGACTGCGTCGCAAGTACGGGGTGCCTTTGGCTTCGGGGAACCCCTCAAACCTCGCGCATGTGGCGATGCCGAGATTTGGCATCTTACGCGTTGCCTCATTGTCGCGCGAAGGATGTGCATCCGTGTTCCTTTGGAGCAAGATGGAGGACAGCGACCTTAATTGTTTTTGGCTGTGTGACCGACTCTGGAAACCTGGCGGCCCTGCGCCAGGGCCCGCTGGAAATGTCGGGCGAAGCACGGTTCTCGCCCCTTCAGGCTTGGGCGTAGGCAAGAAAGACGATGACTGCGCGGGCTGCTAAATATCCCTCTCGAATGTCACTGTGGCTTTGCAAACCGTTGTTGAACCTGTGATGAGAGAGTATGTATTCCGTGCTTCCCAGATTGGCGCCTTTTCCGCCCCCGTAAAATCGCCTGGACCGCTGCGCTGGGAACTTCGGCCTTGCGAACACGTCGACGACGAGCCCTGCCGTTGCATGCCTCGAACCCCCTGGTCGCGACCATGAGGTATCAGACTTCAACGCTGAAAAAGAGGACTGAGCATGAATGTGCGTTGCGCGAGTTTGCTCCGGCTGCTTTGCTTTATTGCCGCCCAGCAGCAGTCCTATCCCGACGCTGCTGGGGCTCATGCTTTCCCGCCCACCGTCGCCCTGGACCTGCTCGCATGGTGCGCGCTTCTTCCTGGGCCCCTTTCCTTTTTTTTCCATTCGTGTGGGCGACGAGCCCTGCCGCTGCATGCCTCGAACCCCTGGTCGCGGCCGTGAGGTATCAGACTTCGCCGCTGAAGAAGAAGACTCAGCATGATTTTGGCCACTTCGGGCCATCCTGGAGACCCTGCCGTCTTGGGCCATCTTATGGCCATCTTCGGCCGTCCGGGTGGCTTCCTGGCCCGCCTGACGCCGTCGGGAGCCGTTTGGGGGGCCTCTCTGGGCCGTTTTGGCGCCCTCCTCGGAGCGTTCCAGGGCCATCTTGGAGGCTTCCCTGGGCGTCTTAGAAGCCTCTTGGGCCGTCTTTGGGCCCTCGTGGGGCCGTCATGGAGACCTCTTGGGAAGTCCTAAGGCCATCTTGGGGGCCCCTTAAGCGCTCCGGGGGGGGGGCGTCTTGGGCCGTCGGAAGGCAGAAGGAGCAAGTCCCAAGATCTTTCGAATGTTAAAGGCGAGTCAATGATTTTAGCCTTTTCGGGTCCTGAAGAACCTGTTGGACGCCTCGTGGGCCGTCTTGGAGGCTTCTCGGGGGCCGTCTTCGACCGTCTTTGAGGCTTCCTGGCTGAACTTGGAGGCGTCCTGGATTTTCTTTGGCAGTCTTGGACGTCACCTTGGACCATCTTGAGTGAACTTGAGGCCACCGCAACCGTCTTGGAGGCCATCTTTGGCCGTCTGGAGCATGAAAATCTTGCAACCACCTCTTAAGGTCCCTGGGTGGCCGGCGGGATAGGCCAGAGCCCTGGGGGAGAGATATTTTTGTTTAAAAACAATTATATATACATGTATACATACATACATATATATATATATGGACAGTTTTAACAACGTGATGCAGAGCCCTGTGTGAGAGTGCCGCACGTTCGATATGTCAGTTCAAATCCTCTCGGTTTTCCGCTGACATATGTGCTCAAGTGCATTGAGGAAGGTCGCTCGATGAGCTTCAGCGAGTGGCTCTCGACCGAAGCGGTCCGCGCCGCCACCACGAGCCTGGCGATCTGGGCTGCGAAGCCCGAGTGTCCTCCGTGCACCTGCAAGCCCTCGCTGGTGTGCGGCAGCGGGCTGGAACCTCACAGACAGGACTGCCCACCTCAGGTGGGGACCTGGCCGCTGTCAGCCGTCGTGCTGGCCGCGGTGCTGGGCCTGGCCGCAGGCGCGCTGCTGGGCCGCTGGTTCGCTCCGCCTGCTCCGGCGCGGGCTCTGGCGGCGATCGACCAGTTCGAGGAGGAGGCCCGGGCCCAGGCTGCTCTGGTTCGCGGGCGGCTGCAGGTCCAGTGAGGCCATGTCGGCGGCGGCCGCCGCGGCAGCGGGCCATCCCCTCGCCCTCCTCGGCCTGGACGAGGGAGATTTCATCTTGATCAGATACCAGGTCGGGGGGGCGAGGATCTGGCATGAGCGCCTCATCCTGGCCTTCCAGCCCGTCGCGCCGTTCGGATGCGGGATCCTGACCCCGGACGGCCACGGCTACGTCGAGGTCATCGCGAATGGAGGCGCGGACGTGGCAGAGTTCTGCATCCCGGCTGGAGGCGCCGCTGGAGGCAACTCGGCGGCGACGGGCGGGGATCAGGTCTACCGGTTCCGCGCTCTGCCTCTGCCGGCGGCCGTCGCGGCCGCGGCCACCGCCACCCGGGGCACTCTCGGGCTCGCTCCGGGTCCGGCCGTGGCCCTGAACACCGTGGGCCGGGTCATCGCGCCGCCGGCCCCCGCGCCTGCTGCCGCTGGCGCCCCTGCCGCCGCGGGCGGCCCTGCCGCTGGCGGCGTGGCGGGCCTCGCGGCGGCCCTTGGTGCGCCCGCTGCGGTCGGAGCCCCGGTCCCTGGGGCAGCGGCGGGCGCGCTCGTGCCGGCCGCAGCGCCCGCTGGGCCCGCGCTGGGAGGCGGCTTTGTGGCCGCAGCTCCCGCGGCTGGCGCTCCGTTGGCCGCTGGGCTCGTGGGCGTCCCCGCACCCGCGGCCGCCGCGCCCGCTGCCGCGGCCGTTGCGCCCGGATTGCCTGACTTAGGGGCAGGCGCCCTGGCGAATGCTTTCGCCGCGGTGGCGGCTGCCCCTGGCGGCGACGCGCGGATGCAGGCCATCGTCTTGGACTCCCAAGGGGTCCGCTACGTCGACTTCAGGTCGGCCGTAACGAGGATGCACGAGTTACCTTGGCATGACTGGCCGCTCAAGGGCCCCAGAACGCTGTTGTGGGTGCTGAACTACATATGCCGGAACGGTGGCACACCCCTCGGTCGCCACACCAAGTGGAAGGCCGAGGCCTACCTGGACGACGAGGACCCGGGGGTGGACGTGCACCTGCTGTGCTGCAGGCTGTTGGAGTTCGGAGTCGTGTATGATCAGACTCATGCGACCAATCTAGCTTCTATGGAACTGGTCGGCCGCACGCTGCAGACCCAGGAGGAGCTGTACCGCGACAGGTTCGCACCCACGTCCGAGCACGGGAACGACGCTGCGCTGCTGTCCGGCGTCCAGGACGCAGGCAGCGGCATCTGCATGGCCCCGGCGCTGCGCGACTGGCTGGCCGCCGAGAAGTCGCGCGAGGCGGCGATTGCCAAGGAGCGGCGCAAGGCTCGCGAGGAGCGTGCCTTGGCCGCCGGGACCGGCGCGGCTGGCTCTGGCGGCGCCGAGGGGCGCGGAGGCCGTGGCCGCGGCGGCCGAGGCCGTGGGCGACGGGGCCGTGGGGGCGGCAATACCCCAGGCGCCGATGCCTGAGACGAGCCGAGGGGGGGCAGATGGGCCAGCCTCCCCTCGGGACTGCTGTGCGGCTCTCGCCGCAGGCCCCCGGCCGCCGGGGACACGCCGCCAGCGCGACGTCTTCCCGCTGCCGGTCGTGCCGGCCGCTGCTCCGCGCGGGGTGGAGCCTGGCGGTCGTCGCGCTGCTCGTCGGCGCGGCCTTCGCACTCATCATGATGATCGCGTTCGAGCGGCCACCAATGCACTCAATTCACTTTATGGCTCTCGGTCCTCGCCTCCATCTGCAGCGCACGAGGGGCAGCGCCAGGCCATCATGCATATCGACAGTTGCGTCAAGGAGCTGGGCGCGCCGCCGTCCGAGTTCAGTGACACGCGTGCTGGTCAAGACGGGGCCCTTCGGGAGCTCCTCTCCTGCGCCAACCTGTACGGTTCGGGCGCCGCCTCGTCGTCCCCCTACGTCCGCGACCGAGTCGCATGGCCCGCTGAAGGTGCTGCGCCCGTCGATCTCGTCGGGCTTGTGCAGCCCCATGACAAGGCCTGGCTGGAGGGATGGCAGAGCCATATGCTTCGAGATCGGCAGTCCGCCGAGGCCTTGGCACGTTCGGCCTGCCCACGCGGGCCGTACTGCGACCCGAACCTGTTCCGGGACGCGACTGCCTACGGCCAGTTTTTGATGGAGATGCACCGGAGGCAGATGGTCACCTTCGCGGCCGACAGCGGTCAGCCGCACACCGTCGGCCTCTTCTTTGTGCCCAAGAAGTCGGGGGCCCTCCGGATAATTTTCGACACGAGGGCCGCCAACTGCAAGTTTTTGGATCCGCCGGCCACGAGGCTTCCTTCTGCAGCGTCCTTCGGCGCTATCGAAGCCCCGGCGGACGGCATGTACCTCTCCACGTGCGACCTGGAGTGCGCCTTCTACCACATGCGGCTGCCGCGCGGGATGGAGACGCTGTTCACCTTGCCGTCGATCTCGGTCGCCGTGCTGCAAGAGCTCGGCATGATCGACCTTGACTTCGATCCTCTCTCGCGCGTGACGCCCATGGTGACCGTCCTCCCAATGGGCTTCTCGTGGGCGTTGCACTTCTGCCAGTCGGCTGCGCGCTCAGTCCTTGCTGATGAGGGCCATAAGAGGACCATGACAGCCATGGACGGTCAAGCTGGTGTTGTAGTCACCGACCCGGTCTCCGTCGGCGTCGGGGCTTACGTCGACAACATCCTGGCGTTCGGTGCTGAGAAGGGCGCGGTCGACCAGGCTATGACACGGCTGGTGGCCGCCTTCCGCGCCCGAGGGCTTCCTGTCCATGAGATCGAGCCCGCCGCAAAGGACCTGGACTTCTTGGGCCTCAGCTTGAAGCACGGGAGGTACCTCCGGATCAAGCCGCGGAACATCTGGCGGCTGCACTCGGCAATCACTGGGCTTCTGAAGCGTGGCTGGTGCAGCGGCCACATGATGCGAGCAGTTCTGGGCCATGTGACATGGTCGTCCATGATTCGCCGAGAGGTCCTCACTGTGCTCCATAGCGTCTACGGCTTCGTGGCGGCGTACGGCGAGAGGCAGGGCAGGATCTGGGCGTCGGCGGCGAAGGAGTTAACCATCATCCGTGACCTCCTGCCCGTCTTGTCCGGCGACCTCGCGTCCGCGTGGCACCCCACGTTGACGGCTAGCGACGCATCGCCCTTCGGACTTGGGGTGATGCGGAGACGCGCGCCTCGCGCCGTCTGCGCCGCCGTCGGCCGTTGCTCGGAGAAGTGGCGATTCAAGGTCGAGGGCGGGCACCAGGCTCGGCTCCGGTCACTGCGAGAGGGCGGCTTGGAGCGTCCCAGCGTTGAGTCAGAAAACGTCGACCCCTCTCGGCCTCACTCTCCAATCGACCCTTCACAGCTCGGGGTTCATCATGTCAGCCCTGCGGGCGGTCAAGCATGTCCGGCGCCGTCGTGTGTCTCGGGAGCTACGTGTACCTCTCCGGGCCTGCAGGGGGACCCCTACGAGGAGCTCATGGGCCAGTACGGGGACCCCTACAAGGAGCACGTGGGCCTGCACGAGGACCCCTTCATCTCCAAGGGCCAGCACGGGGACCCCCACGTGGAGTTCATGGTAGACAACAGCCTCACGCGTGCTGATGCCTCTTACGTCGTGGGCGACTCTTGGGACATGGAGGAGGTTCCTGGGCACTTTACCCGCATGGATGCCTGGAAGTCAGTCTCGGCGCAGTCGGTCTCCACGGGGGCCAACATATTGTACCTGGAGGGGGAGGCTCTGGTCACGTCCTATCGGCATCTCCTCCGAGGTCTGGGCGCTCATGGGGCTCGCATGGTCGCCCTCGTGGACAACCTCCCCTTAGCCCTCGCCTGTGCAAAAGGAAGGGCTCGGTCAAAACACTTGAGGTCGTGCCTGAACCAGCTGTGTGCGTTGTCCTTGGCCACCGGCTCGAAGTTGTTCGTCCGCTGGATCGCCTCGGAGCGTAACCCAGCGGACGGCCTCAGTAGAGGCAAGCTCGGCTGGTTCACCGGCCATCGACACCTTGGCCATGCGAGGACCCGCCTTGGTCGTCGCGGCGCTCTGCCTTCTGTTCGGGCTCCTGGCGCGCGAGGCGCAGGCCATGCCGAGGCAGAGGGCCCCTACGCCTTCAGCCCGGACTCGCCGGCGCGCCCAGCTGGCGGCGGAGGCGGCGCGCGGGCGGCCGCTGGTGGGCGCCCTGACGCTCTTGGAGCAGCTGGCCGTGAGGCCGAACACGGAGACCCTGTACCGCAAGCTCCTGCAGACGTTCATCACGTACTGCTACGACCACCGCCGGGACTGGAGCAACCTGCGCGAGCTGGACCGCCTGCTCGCCGAGTACTTCACCTCTCGTTACATCTCGGGGGCGGCGGCGAGCGTCGGATCACAGACGGTGGCGGCGCTGGCGCACTTCACGCCGGGGCTCCCCAGGCGGGTGGGTTCGCTCTTGCCCCGCGCCTCACGCGCGATGCAGGCGTGGCGGAGGCGGGCCCCGACCCTCACGCGGTTGCCCATCCCGAGGGCGGTCATGTTCGCGCTGGCGGGCGTCCTGATCGCCTGGCAGCAGGCGCCCATGGCGGCGTGGCTGGCGATTGCGTTCTCGGCATACCTCAGGCCTGCCGAGGCTCAGCGGCTGACCACGGACAGCATTGTGGAGCCCTCGGCGTCAGCGGGGCCAGCTTACCAGTTCTGGGGCCTGCTCCTCCACCCCGCAGACCGCGGGCAGGCGGGCAAGACGGGTGCCTTCGACGAGTCGATCCTCTTCGACCTCGACCTGTACTTGGTGCCGGTGCTCATGGCGCTCCGCTGTCGGGGGGGCCCGGGCACGCCGCTGTGGAGCTTCTCCCTCGGGGACCTGAACAGGATGTTCATGCTGGCGGCGGCGGCGCTGGGGCTCTCCCATCTGCGTCCCCACCTGTACGGGATGAGGCACGGAGGAGTGAGCGACGACCTCCTGTCCCAGCGGAGGTCGCAAGAGCAGGTCTACCGGCGAGGCCGCTGGGCTGTGCCATCCTCGATGCGGAGGTACGCGAAGGAGACGGCCCTCTTGCGCGAGCTGCAGGGCGTGCATCCGGACGTGTACGCATTCGGCGACCTGGTCGCGCAGAGCTTCGCGCTGCTGATCGAGAAGGGCTTCGCAGGCGCGGGGCTGCAGCGGCTCATTCCGGCCAGCCTGCTGGAGGCGCTCATGGGCGGGCCATCGCAGCCCAGGCGTGTGAGGCGGCGGCCTGCCAGCCGCAGCTGAGCGCGGCCAGCCCTGCCGGCGCCAGCGCTGCCGCCGGCTCGGGGCGTCTTCGGCCGCGGCCGGGCGGCTCCGAATGCGCCGACCACCTGCGGCGCCGCTTCAAGGCTGCGGTCAGCCGCGGCTCGCTGTGCCGGCGTCGGGTGGTGCTGGAGCTGTTCTGCGGCAGTGGCCACTTCTCTGCCGCCGCCCGCCGCCTGGGCCTGTCGGCGCTCGGCCTGGACTTTCGGCTGTCGCCGCTGGAGGACCACTGCCGCCGCGACTTCGAGCGGGTGGTGACCGGCTGGCTCCGCAGCCGCGCCGTGGCAGCCGTCTTCCTCGGTACGCCCTGCACGACGTGGTCTCGTGCGCTCCGGAAGGCTCTGAGGTCGCGCGCCCATCCGATGGGCATCAGCGGCCTTTCGACATCTGAGATCGCCCGCCTGACTACAGGCAACGCCTCGTTTTACTTCACATGCCGCATCATACGCTTATGCTGTAAGTTAAACATACCTGTGCTGCTCGAGAACCCTGCCAGTTCTTTAATGTGGCATGCAAAGCTTCTTTCGTCCCTCATCATTTCCCAGTGTGCTCGTGTGTGTGATTTTGATCAGTGCCAATTCGGAAGACCCTGGCAGAAAAGGACCAGGATCGCGGCCTGGAGGACGGGCCCTCTTACCGACCTGCACCGGCTCTGTAAGGGCCGCCGGGGTCTCTGCTCTCGCACTGGAAATCGGCATACCATTCTCACGGGCCAGGCCCCAGAGGGCTGTAAATACACTGCGTTGGCCGCCGCCTATCCCGCTAGTCTGTGCACGGTGTTGGCTAAAATCGTCAGAGAAGCGGTTCT
>CAUYUJ010007409.1:25000-46994 GCA_963575745.1 Prorocentrum cordatum | reverse complement strand
AGTGGTAGTAGAGTAGTAGTAGTAGTAGTAGTAGTAGTATTAGTAGTAGTAGTAGCTAGTAGTAGTACTAGTACTAGTACTAGTAGTAGTAGTAGTAGTAGTAGTAGTAGTAGTAGTAGTAGTAGTAGTAGTAGTAGCAGTAGTAGTAGTAGTGGTGGTAATAATAATAGTAGTAGTAATAATAGTAGTAGTAGTAGTAGGAGTAATACTCGTGCTAGTACTAGTAGTAGTACTAGTAGTATTAGTATTATTATTATTAGTAGTAGTAGTAGTAGTAGTAGTAGTAGCAGTAGCAGTAATAAAAGTAGTAGTCGTAGTAGTGGTCGTAGTAGTAGTAGTAGTAGTAGTAGTAGTAGTAGCAGTAGTAGTAATAGTAGTAGTAGTCGTCGTCGTCGTCGTCGTAGTAGCGATAGTAGTAGTAGTAGTAGTAGTAGTAGTAGTAGTAGTAGTAGTAGTAGTAGTAGTAGTAGTAGTAGTAGTAATAGAAATAATAATAATAGTAGTAGTAGTAATCGTAGCAGCAGCAGTCGTATTCTTACGTGTCCGTTTCTTCGTTGTTCTCCTCATCGCTCCTCGCTCCTCCCTCCTCCTCCTCCTCCTCCTCCTCCACCTCCTCCTCCTCCTCCTCCCTCCTCCCTCCTCCTCCGCCTCCTCCTTGTTCTTCGTAGTATTAATCCATACTATTGTTACGATTTGAATTATTATTGTCATTATGAACATGTTTCGCAGTACTACTTGTAATGTTATTGTGATTCCTCGTTTTCTCCTTACTCTTCCTCTTCCATCTCCTCCTCCTCCTCATCATCATCGCTCCTCGTTCCTCGTTCCTCCTTCCTCCTGCTCCTCGTCCTCCTAAGGACCTCCTCCCCGGGGGAAACCAGGTTGAAACCCTCCTCGTCCTCATCCTCCTCCTCTTCCCCCTCCTTGTTATCCTTATCACTATTCTGATGTTTCTTCTTCTTAATCGTATTATTATAAACTCTTCATTTCTTTTGGACTTCCGCTGGTTCTACCGTGCGCGTGCAAGGTCTAGCAGCACTGGTACACTAACGCGCGCTGGGTCGTGAAGTGAGCACACAAATATAATTTCACACGGATCGAGATTGGCAGAACCGCCTCCTGCAAAACGTCCACGACTCCTCACTCAAATCTTCTGTCGATTGCAGAAGCTCCAACGACTCCGTCACGTGTCTCGCTCGAGCGGCAAGCTCCTCCGCAGCCGCGCGTCGCCCACCTGCCGTCGGCCGAGTTGCGCGGTCCATCTCGGCCCTCCCCGCGCCGAGTAAGGTGCGTTGACGGTGCTCTGGTTTCTCCGTGTACCATGCTTGGAACTCCTCCTGCGTGCGGGCGTCGAACTCCGGCCAACCGATCGGGTCGGGGACGGCCTTCCGTTCCGCCGGCTCGGCGCTCGAGGCGTCCCATCCTCGTCCATGGAAACGGAGGAGCATCCAGTGCACACCAGCGTGTCACCGCCACAAACTTCGAACCAAGTTGCCGCCAATTCCTCTCCACACTGGGCGCACCCGAAACAAAAAACATAACGGGTGTTCATCCGAAGCGTCCCAGCTTGCACGCGCGATTCAAACTCGGTGGCGGTCATGATCAGATGCGTGCGTTCCTCTGCCAAATCTGTATCGGACACCGTAGGCCATACTGAAGACGATGAGAGAGAAAGTAGCATTAGCTGCAATGTCTGCGCCCCTCGCGAGAGACCGAAACCATTGTTGAACTACTTGCGCAGTTTCCTGTCTGACCTCACTATATCCGGCGGAGGCCGGACTCTGAAGCAAATATCGTTACTCTGCCGCAAATTCAGCGTCAGATCATTGGCCATCGGCGCCTTGGCTGTGTCCGATGGGTCACTCTTGTGTTGCCCAGCAGAAGAAAATGACGGAAAACAAGCTGGGGCATCAGGCCACAAATCATGAAATACTGTATCCTCAGGGGGCGGATAACCAGAGAAATTGCAGCACAACTCATCATGTAATCGAAGCTGCCACCACCCAGAGACGACAGTAAATACGCTATCCACTTCAGCCTCCAAACGTGAAAAAGGGGTATGCCAATTGATGTGCTGCACGGGGTATACGGCAACCGTTCAGCTTGCAGTCGCAGCCACACTGACATTGCTCGGCAACCTGCGAACACTTGCATACGACGCCGTCGCTTCGGAGGCCGAAATAACTTCATTGGTGAACTTTTCTCCACCAGGAGAGGGTCGGTGTTAAACAAGCCAGAAAGCATTCGAAACCGCTCCATGGGTGGGAAGCGCATCGGGTGGGGCACGAGGCTTGCTGGGGCACTTGGACTCTTGGGCCGCTGTGGAAGCCCTTAAGCCAAAATGGCTTGAACCGAAATTGCTTGAGCCAAAAATATTACTATCAGCATCGCCATCATGATTTTACATTTGTGTACTACTATTAGTGATCGTTCGATTGTTAGTAGTATTACTAGTAGACGTACTAGTCGTACTAGTAGTCAACGTATATATATATATATATATATATATAATATATATATGGTTTTTCGTATTATTAATGTTCACGATACTATACTTAATAAACTTAGTATTACGTTTCTTCCTCTTCCTCATCCTCTTCCTCCTCCTCCTCGCTCTTCACTCCTCCCTCCCGAGAGGATACCCACGGGCGCCAGAATTGGCCCCCTCCCCCTTCGCCAAGGGGGCCCGTGGGGTCGCAGGAGGGTTTCGAATTGGAAAGCGCGAGTTACTACACCTGGGCCCAGCAACGAAAAATCCAGCACAACATCAGGAGGAGGAGGAACGAGGGGGTCAGCACATGCATGCAGAGGCGGCCCACCAAGGAGGGCAGCAGCGGGTGTTGCACGTAGTCGGGCGCTGGGGCGGTGGAGGCTGGCGGTCGTCGCAGTCGTGGGGGTCATCGGTTGTCGTCGTCGGCAATCGTCGTCGGCCGTCATCGCTGCCGCCGTGGCCGCGCTCGGCTGCCATGGCTGCTAGGCTACTGGCCCACGGCCTCCGCACCGTCGTCGGCGGTCACAGCAGTCTGTGGCGGCGCCGCCTAGTGCAGCGCCGGCGGTGGCCGCAACGGCGGCGGCTGCACGTCCGCGGCGTCTGCGCAGCGCTGGGGCCTCAGCGGCCGATGGCGCTGAGCACCATCTCTGCGCTGCCCCGCTGGAGCTGGCGGGAGAGATGGCGCCACACGCTGCCGAGCACCTCGCCCCGCTCCGCCTCATCGAAGCTCTGTCCGTAAGCCCGGATGAACTCTGCGGCTTCGTCAGATGGGCGGCCCAGCGTCTCGAAGACGAGTGGGGCGAAGGTTTCCCCGCTCGGGAGGTATCGGTCCCGCTTCTCCCGCACCACGGCCGCTGCGGCAGCGCCGTCGTTGTTGGAGCGCGCTTGCCTGCGAGGGGCGTGCTCAAAATATTCGCAGGTGATGCTCGAATCAACGTAAACGGGCCGTCCCGTGCTGGGATCCGTCGTGGCGGCGTCCAGTTTGGCTGCTTCCAGCAAGCCTGTGCGCCGATTGACGCGGTCCCACACAGGGACTGTCTGCTCCGTGGTCGCGGCGAAACTAATGAGGCTGGCGTGCAGCTTGGCATGCAAAGTCCCGCTGGCGGTCGTGGCGGGCAGTGCGGGGGTGACCAACTCCACAGCATCTCGCGTGCCACCCTCGCTGGTCCAGTGGCGCGCCGCAGACTGTGCCGTCTTGGCGACGATGCTGGCACGCGGCGCCTTGTGGACAAACATCACATCGGAGGCGAAGCTTTACGGCAGTGATGAAGTGATTGTCGGGCATGCTCGGGTCGTCCTCGTTCCTGGGAAGGACAGGAGTGCCTGCTCCTGACCCGCCAGCGCCGCGGAGTGCCTGGCGGTCGTTCCCTTCTCCTTTTCCTCCTCCTCCTCCTCCTCCTCCTCCTCCTCCTCCTCCTCCTCCTCCTCCTCCTCCTCCTCCTCCGTCCTCCTCGTCCTCGGCCAGGGTAGGGCTCGGATTTCGCCGCCGACCTAGTCTGCCGCGCCCTGCTCGCCGAGCACCGCCTCCTCGAGCACCTCTGGGGCCCAGGGCGGCGGCTGGCGGCGCAGGCCGGCGACGGGCGGGGCAGACATCCTGGCATCTCTATAATAATCGGGGCGGAGTGGCCTCAGCCATCCTGTGGTGTCAGGTCCTCGCTTTGAAGGGGCAGTCCCCGCGTCCACTCGTCCTCCTCAGCTCCTCCCCCCCGTCTTCCCTCCTCCCATCGCTGCCTCTGCCCTGCCTCTGCTCTCCGCATCAGCCCACGAATTCGGCACACCCCCCAAACGCTCCGGGGCCCCACAAGAAGCTCCACCGAATGCCCCAGTGGCAGGGCTCACATGCGTCTCCCCCGCCCGATCCAACGCTTCGTGCCCCCATGCGTACGGGCTCGACCGAAGGCCCCAATGACAGGGTTTACAGGCGTCTGCCCCACCCAGTACAGCGCTCCATGGCCCCACATGGAGCCCCAACGGTGGCCCCAGTGGTAGGGTTTACATGGGTCTCCCACACCCAGTACAGCATGTGGTGGCCCATAAGGCGTTCTACCGAACGCCCCAGTGGTAGTGTAAACATGTGTTTCCCCCACCCAGTGCAGCCCCACCCAGTACAGCGCGTCGTGGCCCCATTGGAAGCTTCACCGAAGGCCCCAGAGGCAGGGTCCACAAGCGCGTCCCCCACCCAGTAAACGTTGCGTGGCCCCACTGGGAGCTCTACCGAACGCCCCAGTGGCAGGATCCACATGGTACGGCGTTCCGTGGCCCATAGTGAGCAGAGAAAAAACAATATCAGATTGGGGGGCTGAACCGAACGGTCATTCATTGTCCCTGGGTGCGTGGCTGAAATGGAATTCCGCGATGCGGATTCTTGTTGTTGTAGTTGTTGTTAGTTGTTGTTTGTTGTTGTCGTCGCGACCCACACGCGACCCACCCGCGACCCACCCCGCGACCCACCCGCGACCCACCCGCGACCCACCCCGCGACCCAACCGCGACCCAACCCGCGACCCGCCCGCGACCCACCCCGAGACCCACCCGGCGACCAACCCGCGACCCACCCGCGACCCACCCGCGACCCACCCGCGACCCACCCGCGACCCACCGCGACCCACCCGCGACCCACCCGCGACCCACCCCGCGACCCACCCAAAATTTTCGGCGCCTGCGGCAGGTTTCTTTTGCATTGGTTCCAGGTGGGGAACCCGCGACCCACCCGCGACCCAAACCGCGCCCGCGACCCACCCGCGACCCACCGCGACCCCACCCGCGGACCCACCCGCGACCCACCCCGCGACCCCAAATGTTCGGCGCCTGCGGCGGGCTTTTTTTGCATTCGTTCCAGGTGGAGAACCTGCGACCCACCCGCGACCCAAACCGCGTTGTGCACAAATCAACATTTTCGGCGCCTTCGGCGGGCTGTTTTTGAATTCCTTCCAAATGGAGAACCTGCGACCCACCGGCGGCCCAAACCGCGACCCAAACCGCGCCCGCGACCCACCCGCGACCCACCGCGGACCCACGCGACCCACCACGCGACCCAACCCCGCGACCCACCCAAAATGTTCGGCGCCTGCGGCGGGCTTCTTTTGCATTCGTTCCAGGTGGAGAACCTGCGACCCACCCGCGACCCAAACCGCGTTCAGTGTACACATCCAAATTTTCCGCGCCTGCGGCGGGCTGTTTTTGAATTCCTTCCAGGTGGAGGTGGGGAGCCCGCGACCCACCCGCGACCCAAAATATGTTCACTGAGCAAGCCAAACATTCGGCGCCTGCGCCGGGCTGTTTTGGCATTCGTTCCGGGTGGCCCACCAGCGATCCCCCCCGCGCTGAACTTGTCAAAGCACGACGACGACGATGAGGACGAGGACGCAGACGAGGAAGAGGAGGAGGAAGAGGAGCAGGAGGAAGAGGAGGAGGGCGCCATCGACAAGGAAAGTGAGGGCCACGAGGTCCGCCGGCTCGACGCCCGCGTCGCCCGCGCCCGCCCCCTCACTCTTATCCGCAATTGCGGGGTGCTACGCAATAAATTACTCCGACGGAAGTCCCCGAATGAGAATTTTTTAGCTTGCCGGAAAATATCCTCAAGCCCCCTCCTTCTACACCCTCCTGCCTCTTCCTTCTCCCCTTGCCTCATGCTCCTGCCTCCGCCTCTTTCTGCCTCCTCCTCCTCCTCCTCCTCCTCCTCCTCCCTCCTCCTCCTCCTCCTCCTCCTCCTCCTCTCCTTTCCTCCTCCCTCCTCCTCATCCTCTCCCTCCTCCTCGTCCTCCCCCTCCTCCTCCTCCTCCTCCTCCTCCTCCTCCTCCTCCCCCAAAATGGTGGAGCCTCTCGGGGCCGTCACAAAGCCACTGGAGCCCTAGACAACAACACGGGGAAAAAGAAAACGGCCCCATGGAAGTGGTCGAGATGTCGGGGGCGTATGCCTCGAACAAAACCGACGCCCGAGGCTCCGAGAAAAGTCGGAGCGGCCGGCCTTCGGCGTTCCTCGGCATCCCTGGGGGAAGCCTCGACGGGCCCAGAGGGCCGCCCCAAAAACTCTCCAAAAAAGCGGCTTTGGAGGATGGCGGGAGGGGGGGATGATGATGATGCTGATGATGATGATGATGATGATGATGATGATGATGATGATGACGATGATGATGATGATGATGATGATGATGATGATGCTGATGATGCTGATGAGGAAGAGGAAGAGGAGGAGGAGGAGGAGGAGAATGATAAGGAGGAGGAAGATGAGGAGGATAAGAATGATGAGGATGATGAGGATGATGATGAAGATGATGAAGATGATGATGATGATGATGATGATGAGGATGATGAGGATGAGGAGGATGCTAATCAGTATGATGATGATGTTTATGATGATGATGATGAGGAGGAGGATGATGAGGAGGAGGATGAGGAAGATGGGAAGGATGATAATGATGATGATGGTGATGATGATGAGGAGGATGATGATGATGATGAGGATGAGGAGGATGAGGAGGATGAGGATGCTGATCATGAAGATGATGAGGATGAGAATGAGGATGAGGATGATGATGCTGATGATGAAATTTACGATGATGATGAGGATGAGGATGAGGATGAGAATGAGGAGGATGAGGAGGATGAGGATGATCATGATGATGAAAATGATGATGATGATGATGATGATGATGATGATGATGATGATGATGAGAAGGACGAGGATGATGATGATGAGAATGAGGACGAGGAGGATGAGGATGACGATGCTGATGAATTGATCATGATGATGACGATGATGATGATGAAAATGATGATGATGAGGAGCAGGATGAGGAGGATGAGGAGGATGAGGAGGATGAGGATGATGATGATGGTGATGAAGATGCTGCTGATGATGATGATGAGGATATGGAAGATGAGGAGGATGATGATGATGATGATGAGGATATGGAAGATGAGGAGGATGATGATGATGATTATGTTTATGATGATGATGAGGATGATGATGATGATGATAATGATGCTGATGATGATGAGGAAGATGAGGAGGATGAGGATGAGGATGCTGATGATGATACTGTTTAACATGATGATGAGGATGAGGATGATGACGATGATGAGGAGGATGAGGAGGAGGATGATGATGATGTGGATGAGGAGGATAAGGATGATGATGTTTATAATGATGATGAATATGATGAGGATGAGGATGAGGATGAGGATGAGGATGAGGACGAGGATGATGATGATGATGACGATGATGAAAATGAGGATGAGGAGGATGAGGAGCATGAGGATGATGATGACGATGACGAGGATGAGGATGAGGATGATGCTGGTGTGTATGATGCTGACGAGGAGGATGAGGAGGATGAGGAGGATGAGGAGGATGATGATGAAGATGATGATGATGAGGAGGATGAGGAGGATGAGGATGAGGATGAGGATGATGTGTATGATGAAGAGGACGAGGATGAGGATGATGATGACGATGATGAGGATGAAGATGATGATGACGATGATCATGATGATGGGGAAGATGAGGAGGATGAGGATGAGGATGATGAGGATGAAAATGATGATGATGATGATGATGATGATGAGGATGATTATGATGAGGATGAGGATGATGATGAGGACGAGGATGAGGATGATGAGGAGGATGAGGATGATGAGGATGATGATGAAGATGATGATGATGAGGAAGATGAGGAGGATGAGGATGATGAGGATGATGATGATGTTGATGATGATGCTGATGATGAGGATGAGGAGGATGAGGAGGATGATAAGGCTGAGGATGATGATGATGATGATGAAGATGATGATGACGATGATGATGAGGATGAGGAGGAGAATGAGGATGATGATGTTGTTTATGATGATGCTGATGATGATGATGGTGATGAGGATGAGGATGATGATGAGGATGCGGAGGATGAAGAGGATGATGATGATGATGATGATGAGGATGAGGATGATGATGATGATGATGATGACAGTGTTAGCTGAGCTATGATGATGATGATGATGATGATGATGAATGATGAGGGGAGGAGGAGGAGGAGGAGGAGGAGGAGAGGAGGAAAAGGAGGGAGGAGGAGGAGGAGCGCAGGAGGAGGAGGAGAGGAGGAGGAGCAGGAGAAGGGGGGAGGAGGAGGAGAGAGGAGGAGGAGGAGGAGGAGGAGGAGGAGGAGGAGGAGGAGGAGGAGGAGGCGGGACTCGACCAGCACGGTCTCTTAGCACGACGTCCAAGGTCGAGATCCCCCACGGCCCCAGCCAGCGCTCCCGCGTGCTCCGCGCGCCCGCGCAGGAACGCCCCGCCCCGCCCTGGCCGCCCCGCGAAGAGCCCGCAGGCGGCGGGGTGCGAGCACAGCGGGGCCAGGGCCAGGCATCTGGAGCATCCCCTGGGCCGCTGAGGCCCTTGGCTGCCCCCCCAAAAACACACACACACAAAAGACACAACCAGATACAACAAGCACAACACCAAACAACAAACACACACAAACACATATATACACACACACAACAACACGAAACTAGACAACACAACAACAAAACTCAAAACAGCAATCAAAAGAAAAAAACAGGAAACAACAAACAAATAAAAAACACGTGTCACCAAAAACAAGGATTTCGGCTCTGGCCTGTAGGGCCTTCGACCCCAACCGCTGGGCCTGGGTCAGCTGGAGCCCGGAGGATGGCAAAATCTCTGGGGCCGGCCTCTTCGGGCAGTCAGTCGGTCGAGGAACCCGTTCGGGCTACTTCGGAGCACCCGTGGGAAAAATGCCCCCTTGCCCGCTCTTGGGGTGTTTGCTATGCTTGATTATGGCACTACGGTTCGTGATGGCACTGAAGAGCGGGCCTCCTGGATATCCATCCTGGAGGCCTAGGCGCTTCTTGTCAGGAACATATCCTCCGCAGTCGTTGCAAAAGAAAAGGATGGTGCTCGACTTGGCGGCCGTACTTTCATTTTCAGTGGCGAAGCACGGCGCCGCGAGCACAGCGTGCCCGCGCACCCGCCACGGCCTGAGGGCGCCGTCAATCTCGGCTGCATGCGGCTCCCGCCTGTGCAGTAGGAGCTGGCCGCAGCAGCGCCGTCTCCTCCGTCCGACTCGCCAGCGGGCCTCTCGCCCGAGTCGATCAGCCTGAGCGCGCCCACCCCCGTGGAGTCCCCGAGCCCAGCCTGGGCCAGGGAGGCGGAGGAGGAGGAGGAGGACGAGGAGGAGGAGGACGAGGAGGAGGAGGAAGAGGAGTAGGAGGAGGAGGGAGGAGGACGTGAGCCTCCAGCGAGGCTGCGCACTGCGCCGCCTGGCGAGCGATCGCCTGGCGGCCCCCGAGCATCTCCATGTCGGCCAGGGGCGCTCGGGCGGCGGGCGGCCCTCGCGCCCTCCCTCCATGGCGCGCCTGCCCGCACGAGCGCTGCCGTCCAGCTCGAGCTGCGTGATCAGGCCGTCCAGTTCGAGCTGCGTGATCAGGCCGTCCAGCTCGAACTGCGTGATCAGGCCGTCCAGCTCGAGCTGCGTGATCAGGCCATTGCGCACAGCCGCCTGGCCCAGGCCTTCACCTTGACCACCGCGGCCTCCTGGAGCTGCTCTGGCCTCCCAGCCCAGACGTGAGCCCGCCGATGCCTGGAGGAGGCCGCGGCCTCGGGGCAGGCCGCGCAGCGCACGGTGGAGAGGCAGTCGATGCACAGGCGGAAGGCGCCTCCAGCCACGGTGTCCGTGAGCCATTTTCACCGCGCAGTCCACGCGGAGGAGGAGCAGGAGGAGGAGGAGGAGGAGGAGGAGGAGGAGAGGAGGAGGAGGAGGAGGAGGAGGAAGAGGAGGAGGATGGAAGGAGGAGGAGAGGAGGAAGGAGGAGGAGGAGCAGGAGGAGGAAGAGGAGGGAGGGAGGAGCCTGGAGGAGGGAGGGAGGAGGAGGGAGGAGCCTGGAGGAGGAAGGAGAGGAGGAGGAGGAGGAGGAGGAGGAGGAGGAGGAGGGAGGCGGAGGAGAAAGAAGAAGGAGGAGGAAGGAGGAGGAGGAGGAAGGAGGAGGAGAGGAGGAGGAGGAGGAGGGAGGAGGAGGAGGAGGAGGAGTAGGGGCAGAGGAGGAGGAGCAGGAACATGAGGAGGAGGAGGAGGAGGAGGAGGAGGAGGAGGAGGAGGAGGAGGAGGAGGAGGAGGAGGAGGGGAGGAGGATGAGGAGGGGAGATATGAGGAGAGTGAGGATGTGAGAGGAGGAGGCAGGGTAAGGAAAAAAGGAGCAGGAAGGGAGCAGCAGCAGCCCAGGCTGAGCTGTTTTATACATGAACCTCCCCGCGTTGCGTGTACGCCCAGGCCTCGGAAAGGCAGGTTAGCTTGATGTAGGGGACAATTGGGACAAGCGGTGGCGACGCGAACGCGGACGGCGGACGGCAGCCAGAGGGAGGAGGAGGACGAATGAGGAGTAGGACGAGGAGGGGGGGGGGAGGAGGAAGAAGGAGGAGAAGGGAGGGAAGGAGGAGGAGGAGGAGGAGAAGGGGGAGGAAGGAGGGTGTGAGGAGGAGGAGGAGGAGGAGGAGTGAGGAGGAGGAGTGAGGAGGAGGAGGAGAGGAGGAGCAGGAGGAAAAGGGAGGAGGGAGGAGGAGGAGGAGGAGGAGGAGGAGGAGGAGGAGGAGGAGGAGGAGGAGGAGGAGGAGGAGGGAGGAGGAGGAGGAGGAGGAGGAGGAGGAGGACCAGAGTGAACTGAAGATTAGCAGTGCTCGCAAGGAACATCCCCTCCCGTCCCATGTTCCCTCCTCATAAGTACTTACACGTGATCCCTGGCAGAATTTGGGTATAGCCCTTTGCGTGCGCGCGATCGCTTGTTGAATGAGACCCCTGGCTGTCGCCGATCAGCCAGGGAGCTACGGCGCCGCCCGCGGCGTTCTGGAGCGGCGGACCGGCCGACGCCCGCGAGCGGCGCGCCGACGCCCGGGAGGCCGCCCCCTGGTCGGAGCGGGCATCCAATGGAGCGACACTTGCAATAGCCTGGGCGGGGGGTTCGAAATGTCCCTTCGTGTCCCCTCCTCTTGGGCCCCATCTTGGACCCCTCTGGGGGCCCTCTTCGGTGGGGTGCCCTTGGGCCGTGTTTCGGACCCAGGGCGGTCTTGGAGCCCTTGCGCGTGAGGAGACATGTCGAGTGCTGGCCGCATGGTATCATTTGACAGTGAGTCGCGAAACAAGCTCAGGGGCGATCTTAAAATGAGCGCGGCGCTAACGTAAGAACCCCTTTTTGAAAAGGAACTGGCCTCGATCCATGGAATTGCTGGGCAGTTCGAAGACGAATGTGCGCGGCGCTCAGGCGAGAGCCACATTTTGGAAAGGTACGAGCCTCGATCCGTGTAACTGTTGGAAATTTAAAAGACGAATGTGCGCGGCGCTCAGGCGAGAGCCACAGTTTGAAAGGGAACCGGCCTCGATCCGTGTAACTGTTGCAACGTCGAAGACGAATGTGCGCGGCGCTAATGCGAGAGCCACATTTTGGAAAGGAACCGGCTTCGATCCTTCTAACTGTTGGATATTTCGAAGACGAAGGTGCGTGGCGCTAAGGCGAGAGCCACATTTTGAAAAGGAACCGGCCTCGATCCTTGTAACTGTTGGATATTTCGAAGACGAAGGTGCGCGGCGCTAAAGCGAGAGCCACATTTTGAAAACCACCCGCCCTCCATCCGTGTAACTGTTGGAAGTTTCGAAGACGAATGTGCGCAGCGCTAAGGCGAGAGCCACATTTTGAAAACCACCCGCCCTCCATCCTTGTAACTGTTGGAAATTTCGAAGACGAATGTGCGCGGCGCTAAGGCGAGAGCCACATTTTGAAAACCACCCGCCCTCCATCCTTGTAACTGTTGCAAATTTGAAGCTTGGCGGTCCTAAATTGCAAGGAAGTCTCAAGCGAAACGCCGGGCCCGGCCTACAGACACGCTTGGGACTGAGGCAGGGAGGAGTTATTCATAAGGAGAAGGGATGGAGGAGGAGGAGGAGGAGGAGGAGGAGGAGGAGGAGGAGGAGGAGGAGGAGGGAGGAGGAGGAGGAGGAGGAGGAGGAGGAGGAGGAGGAGGAGGAGGAGGAGGGAGGAGAGAGGAGAAGGAGGAGGAGGAGCAACTGGCCCTCTAGGAAAGGTGCCCAAAGCCTCGGGCGGTCCACGGATCGACACAACAAATGGAGCGCCGCACGCCTGGGTCTCAAGCGAAGACCTAGGTAAGAGAGGCACTTGACGCGCGACTTGCCGATCGCAGGAGCGGTCTGCGTGCCTGGGCGTGCCCCAGCTCTCAAAGGCCACGCACCTCAGGGCACTCTGGCGAGAAGCCCCTCCTGCAGTGGAGGCCCGACCACAGGTAGCCCAACCCTAAGACCCCAGGACGTCTGTTGATTTCGGGTGTGGGAACGTCACGCGTTCCAGCGCAAAATCATTGCGAAACCATCGAATCCCAAGAAACCCAGGGCACCCTAGAGGCAAGCAAGGTGTTTCTTGGCATGGGCCCCCGCTGTACGTGCACCCATCTGTCCGAAGAACTGGGTAGAAACATGAAGTAGGACGGAATTGTAAGTAGTTTGGATCGCAGCCCGCCCACTGAAGAGGAGGGAAGAGGGAAAACCGCTCGGCTCCAAAGTGGGACACGGCGCCCCAAATACACAACATGTTGGGCTCTGGGGATCCACAGATACGTACTTTTAGGTCGGGCGTCCCCCTACAGGCGGATTGTGGACGAACAATAAAACATAGGCAAAAAGCTAAGACAACAAACGCTCAAACATACGTTTCAAAAAATCGTCCCCAGACTGTTTTTTGTGGCTATGTCGGAATCTTCCTCCTGTAGAGGAACAGGCCCGACTTACACCTGCTTTCAACGACCGATGGGCAGCAGAGCCTGAAGGCTCAGGTCCCCGGAGCGCCCCGGATGCCAAACGTCCCCCCAAAGCGTCCACAGGAAGAGGGCCGATTGAGACGGCGGCGGCTCCCGCCAGGCCCGGACCCGTTCAAAAACGGTCCCAGGAGCCCTCCCGGGGTCCCTCCTGGACCGTGTTTTTCGGGGGCGGCCAAGAGGGGGGGCCTGGGGCGTCCAGAGGGGGGGGCGCCAACTCGCAACAAATCATGTGCCGGCCGGCATGTGCGCGGCCCCAGGGGGAGGGCCAGGGGGACGGGGGGGGGGCCCGCGCGTAATGAGATATAAGAAGGGGCCGCCAGGAAGTCAGTAGGAACGCGGGGGGTCATCACTCCTCCTCCTCCTCCTCCTCCTCCTCCTCCTCCTCCTCCTCCTCCTCCTCCTCCTCCTCCTCCTCCTCCTCCTCCTCCTCCTCCCCCTCCTTGCCGCCCCCGGACCCCAGCTGGGGTCCCTCCCAGGACCGTGCTTCCGAGGCGGACCCGGCCGCGGCGACGACCGAGACTCCGGGAGGCCCTCCCGCGAGGGTCAACCAAAAGACGTGGTAGAGAGAGGGCCACCGCGGTCTCTCGACTGGCTCTCCGCCGGAACATCCAATCACGACCCTCGATGAACGACGACGACGACGACGACGATAACGATGACGATGCTGTCCTCCTCGTCGTCGTCGTCGTCGTCGTCGTCGTCGTCGTCGTCGTCGTCGTCGTCGTCGTCGTCGTCGACGGTCACCTGTGCCTTCTCCTGGCCCCACGCGATCACGCTCGCCGCCATGCCCGCCGGGCTGCTGCGGTGCAGCTCGTTGTGTGCCGCCAGCAGCAGCGTCTGGGACAGCAGCCACAGGACGACGCCGCCGGAGACCCCGAGGCGCCAGTCGTCGCCCCACCTCCCGATATCCGGGATCGAAGCTTTCGGGCGAGGTTCGGGGATCGAGATTCGAGGATCGAGGTTCGAGGATCGAGGTTCGAGCATCGAGGTTCGAGGATCGAAGCTCCAGGCTCGAGGATCGCGGATCGAGAGTCGAGATTCGAGGATCAAAGCATCGTGGATCGAGACTCTACGCTCGAGGCTCGGGAAGCGAGGATCGGCGTGCGAGAGGTTCGAGATGGAGGACGTCGCCGTTGAAGACGTCAGGGAGGTTCGGGAACCTTCGGAGGCTTCTGGCGTTTTTCGGAGGCCTTCGGGTGGCTTTCGGAGATCTTCGAACGATTTCGATCGGTGGCAGCCTTCGGAGGTCTACCGCTCGCTACCAGCCGAAGTCTTGCACGGCCAGCGCAGACGGTCGCTGATGATCTCCATGTGTGCCAGCACGTGACGGACTAGTCACCACTGGCAAACCCACCCTCGCGCTGCTCCACCACTGGCCGAGCGATACTGTTCCTCTACCTCCCCTTCACCATCCTCTCCGAGGTTGCTAGCCTGCGAGGGGGAGGAGAGGGGCGGAGCGGGAGGCGGACAGGGAGGGGGGAGGAGGAGGAGGAGGATGTTCTGTCCACTGACCATCGCCCTTCAGCAAGCGCAGGGAACAGAAAGGGGGGTGACAGACTGCAGTGTGCCCGCCACGCGACGAGGCCGAGCCCTCTGCGGCAGACAGCGGGCCAGAGCGGGCGTCAGTGCGAGGGGTGGCGGAGACGCTGACACGCCCCGCAGCGCAGCGGCGGCCCGGCCCGCGGCGCAGGGCAAGGCGTGCCGTCGCGTGCGCACGAGCCGCGCGGGCGGCCCGGCCGCCGCTCCCCGCCCTCGCGCGGACCTCCGCTCCCCTGACCAGGTGTCAAACAAGTGCGGTGCGTGTGGTTCCCATCTCTCCTCCGATCCAGGATGCCCACGAGGTCCTCACACCCGACGCACGCACGCACAACAAACAGGGTGACAAACAGACACAACACAGGGACAACACAGACACAACAGACAGACAGACAGACAGACAGACAGACAGACAGACAGGACAGACAGACAGACAGCAAGACAGACAGACCAGAGACACACCCCACACACACACTACACCAAACACACACAACACGCGCGCGCGCACCCACACCCACACCACACACACGCACACACACACACACACACGGTACATGTATGCGTCTTCATGCACACCGGTACACGCACGCACGCACGCCACGCACGCACGCACGCCAACGCACGCACGCACGCGCGCACACACCACACACACGCCAAACACACACCCACACGCAAACACACACACACAGACCACACACAAACACCACACGCAAACACACACACACACACGCCAACACACACACACAGTTCACCCCACGCAAACACAGAACACACACACGCACACACCCACACGCACACACGCACACGCACACGCGCACGCACACACAAAGACCACACACAACACACACACGCACGCACGCACGCACGCACGCACGCACGCACGCACGCACGTACGCGCACGCGCACGCGCACGCGCACGCGCACACGCGCACGTGCGCACGCTCGCACGCGCACGCGCACGCGCGCGCACACGTAGACGCACACGCTCACGCGCGCGCACACGTAGACGCACACGCTCACGCGCACGCGCACGCGCAGGCCCACGCCCATGCCCACACGCACACGCACACGCACACGCACACACGCACGCGCACGCACACACACACAAACACACGAACCACACCCACGACACCACAACCCACAAACCACACCCACACCCACCCCACACCGCACACGCACGCGCACGCACGCACGCACGCACGCACGCGTCACACACACACAAACAAACACACAAAAACACACACGCGAACACACACACCAACACACACATCACACACACGCAACGCAAGCACCCACCCACACACACACACACACGCAAAACACACGCGAACACACACACACACTCAACACACACACACACACACGACACGCACAAGCACACACCCACACACGCACACGAACGCACGCACGCGCACGCGCACGCGCACTCGCGCACGCGCACGCGCACGCGCACGCCCACACGCACACGCACACGCACACGCACGCGCACGCGCACGCGCACGCACACGCACACGCACACGCACACGCACACACCCACACCCACCCGCACCCGCACCCACACCCACACCCACGCACACACACACACACACACAAACACAAACACACCCACACCGACACCCACACCCACACCCACACACACGCACACACCCACGCACCCACACCCACACCCACACCCACGCACACCCACACCCACACCACACACACAAACACAAACACACGCACACACACACACACACACACACACACACACACACACACACACACACACACACACACACACACACACACACACACACACACACACGCGCGTCCGAGCGATGCCAAGGCTCTGGGGGCTCTCCCTGGGGGCGCTGCCAGGGCACGATCGAGTCCGCATCGGCTGCCCGTGCGACCTCACTGGGAGCGCGCCCAGGAGGGAATGAGAAGGGGCGGGCCTTCTCAGAAGGCTCAGAACTCCCCAGGCCTTCTGAGAAGTGTTCTCAGCTTTCCTCGAAGACACAGCATACGTCTCAAAGGCGCGAGGGCTTCTGAGAAGTCGCGCCGCCTTCTGAGAAGGCTTTCTCCTGCTCCCTTCCCCCCCCTCAAGCGCCGCCGACCCTTTCCTAGGATCCTCCTCCTCCTCCTTCCTCCTCCTCCACCTCCTCCTCCTCCTCCTCGACTCCTCCTCCTCCTCCTCCTCCTCCTCCTTCCTCCTCCTCCACCTCCTCCTCCGCTTCTACTCCTCCTCCTCTCCTCCTCCTCTCCCCCTCCTCCTCCTCCTCCTCCTCCTGATGTCATCTCTCCTCCTCCTCTCCTCCTCTCTCCTCCTCCTCCTCCTCCAGCTCCTCCTCCTCCCTCCTCCTCCTCCTCCTCCTCCTCCTCCTCCTCCTCCTGCATGTCATGCTCCGCGTCGTCCTCGACATCCTCCTCCTCGGCCTCCCCCCCTGGGCCCTGGGCCTGTCCTTCCCTGTCGTCGCCCCCGACAGGAAGAGGTCAGCGTCGGATCGGCAGGTCGAATCAGATTGGAGCGCTGCGTCGAATCGGGCCGCATCGGCGCGGGGTCGGGCTGGAATCGGATCGGCCGTGTCAGGATGCGCAGCAGCGCCATGCCAGGTACCTGGCCACATCGGATCGCCCGAAGACCGAAACTGAATCGGATCGAGCTGTGCAGCATCGGCACCGAATCGGAACTAGCTCGGCCCTGCGACTGCGGCGTCTCTCCCTGGGACGCCGCGGGGCCTCGCGCGAGAGCGACCTGCCGGCCTCCCCCTCCTGCCCTCCTCCCGACCTGCGGGGGAGGAGGAGAAGGAGGAGGAGGAGGAGGAAGAAGGAGGAGGAGAAGGAAGAGGAGGAGGAGGAAGAAGGAGGAGGAGGAGATGGAGAGGGAGGAGGAGGAGGAGGAGGAGGAGGAGGAGGAGAGGAGAGGAGGAGGAGGAGGAGGAGGAGGAGGATAAGGACACCTCCAGAAGCCGTTGTCGCACGTGGCGAGGGGGAGTGGGAGGAGCGAGGGCCCCGAGGATGAAGGGACCCCCCAAAGTCACGGTTGTACGTCCCCGGAGGCCATGGAGGTCCCTGGAGGCTCCACAGAGGACCCGAAACAAAGAAACACGTTCCCTTATCGTCGATCATCGCCGACCCTGGGCTTATAATCGCCCTCAACGACGGCGGCGACCTCCAGAAGCCGCTGTGGGTGACGAGGGGGAGCAGGGGCGAGGGAGGACGAGCGAAGGAGGAGGAACGAGGAGCGAGGAGGAACACGTCATCGTCATCCGTCCTCCTCCTCCTCCTCCGCCTCCTCCTCCTCCTCCTCCGCCTCCTCCTCCTCCTCCTTCACTGTCGTCGTCGACGACGACGGCCTCCAGAAGCTGTCGTTGTACGTGACGAGGTTCACTCCGACGTGCCAGCCCGCCGCGGCGAACACCGCCGCGAACATGAACGCACCCTGGCTCCTCGTCGCGCCGCGGCGCCCGCCCCGCCGTGCCGCCGCCCTCGCCGCCGCCGCCGCCGTTCCCGCGGCCGCCGCCGCCGCCTTCGTCGCCGCCGCCGCCGTCGTTCGACCAGGGGGGGGGGGGAGGAGAGAGGGAGGGCAGGAGGGGAGAAGGGGGAGGATGGGGAAGCGGGGGGAGGAGTAAGAAGAAGGATGACGACGACGACGACGAACATCCTCGTCACCCACCCTCCTCCTGCTCATATCCCATCCCTCTCATACTCGCGGTTCCCCTTCTTCCTGCTCCGATTCCTCCCCTCTCATACTAGTTCTCCCCCCCTCCACGCCCCTCCTCTTCCTCAAACTCCTCCTAGCTCCCTCCCTCGCTCCTCGCTGTTCCTCTTCTTCTTCCGCATCATCGTCGTCGCGGTGGTCATCGTCGCCGTCATGGTCGTCGCCGTCGCCGTCACCATTGCCTTCGTTGTGGTTGTGGTCGTCGTCGCGGTCGTGGTCGTGGTCGTGGCCGCCTTCGTCGTTGCAATCGTCGTCGTGAGCGTGGTCGTGGTGATCGTTGTCGTGCGGTGATCATGCCCGTGGCCATGGTCGTGGTCATGGTCGCCCTCATCACCTCATCGCGGTACTGGTCGGGGCCGTCGTCGCCTCGGCCGCTCCTGCGCATGGCCTCGTCGTCTTTCGGCACGACCAAGCGCTTGCACTGCAACATCTTCGCCAGGTCGGTCCGCGCCTCCGGGCTGCCTCTTCTTCCTCTTCTTTCCTCCACCATCCGCCTTTTCTCCATCCTTGTTCTCCTTCTCCTCCTCCTCCTCCTCCTCCTCCCCCTCCCTCCTCCTCTCGCTCGTCCTGTCTTCTTGCGTTGGACAAGCGCTGGCTGGCGCGAGCCGTCGTGCCTTGATTGTCCTCCTCTTCTTCTCTTCCCGCCCTCCTCGTCCTACCCATGCCTCCTCCTCCTTCTCTTGCTCCTCCATTATCCCGCCTTTTCCCCCATCCTGCTTCCTGCATCCACTCCCTCCCGCTCTCCCTCCCGCTCTACCTCCATCCCTCCCTCCCTCCCTCTCTCCCCTCTGGGCCTCTGGACCACGGTGCGGTCACACGCCCAGGCCAGGATCCCGACCTCCTCCTCCTCCCCCTCCTCCTCCGCCTCCTCCTCCTCCACAGGTGATCAGTATGCGTACTGCCCTCCTCTCTCTCTCTCTCGCTGTCCCTTCCTCCTCCTCCTCCTCCTCCTCCTCCTCCTCATCTTCTCCTCATCCTCCTCCTCCTCCTCCAGTTGATCCGTATGCGCACTACCCTTCTCGCTCCCGCTCTCGCTCTCTCTCTCTCTCTCTCTTTCGCTCTCGCTCTCTCTCTCTCTCTCTCGGTCGCTCCCGCTCTCGCTCTCGCGCTCTCTCTCTCTCTCTCTCTCGATCGCTCGTTCTGCAGGTGCTGTGAGGCTGGGGCGCCGCCCCTGCCGCAGGCTGGTTGTGCCACGCCTCGAGACTCCAATGGTGGCGCCTCACTGTTGTGTGTTATCTTGATGGTGCTCGCGCTGCAACACTGGGATTTGCCCCTGCCGTTCAGAACGGCACTGTCGCCCCTGCTGGATACGATTCCTCGTTCGTCGTTGTCGCCCCCCTCCTCCCTCCTCCCCCGCATTTCCCTGGTCCTAATGCACCTCCCGCTCATGCTCATCATCAGCATCAGCATCATCATCGCCATCTTGATCATCAGCATCGTCATCAGCACCATCATCATCAGCACCGTCATCATCATCATCATCGTCATCATCATCATCATCATCATCATCATCATCATCATCATCATCATCGTCATCATCATCATCATCATCATCATCATCATCATCATCATCATCATCATCATCATCATCAATATCAGCATCATCATCACCACCATCATTATCATCATCATGATCATCATGACTATCAGCACCATCCTCATCAGCAGCATCATCGTCACCACCACCATCATCATCACCATCATCACCATCATCAGCAGCATCATCAGCACCACCACCACCAACACCATCACCACCACCTCCATCACCACCACCACCATCACAACCACCACCATAACCACCACCACCATCATCATGAGTACCAGCATCGTTGCCATCATCATAATCATAGGCATAGACAACCATAATCAGAATCATAACCGCATTCAGTATCCAGCATCATCATCACCATCATCGTCAACATCACCACCATCATCATCATCATCATCATCATCATCATCATCATCAGCACCATCATCTCCACGTGTACCACCATCAGCAACATGAGCATCGTCATCATCATCATCATCATCGTCATCATCATCATCATCATCACCATCCTCATCATCATCGCCACAACCATCATCATCATCATCATCACCATCATCATCATCAGCATCATCATCATCATCGTCATCATCATCAGCATCATCATCATCATAATCATCACCATCATCATCGGATCATCAGCACCATCATCATCAGCATCATCATAATCATAATCATCGTGAGCATCCTCAGCATCACCAGTATAAGTATCAGCATCATCATCACCACCAGTATCAGCATCATGAGCATCATAATCATACTCATCATCAAACTCATCATGATAATGATCATTCCCATCATAGTCATCGTCACCATCGTCATCATCCATATCACCATCATCATATTCGTAAGCATCCGTATCATCATCCTCAGCATCAGCAGCATCAGCATCATCATCACTAACATCAGCATCAGCATCAGCATCAGCATCCTCATCAGCATCATCACCATCACCATCACAATCACCATCATCATCATTATCATCAGCCGCATCATCATCAGTATCATCATCAACATCATCTGTATCATGATGTTCATCCCTCGAAAGTGCGGCCTCCGTTGCACCCTCGAAGAAGATCCGCCGAGCATGCTGGGCTGGCACGGTGGCGGGACTTGCCGCATGCAGCTGGATAGAAGACACATCATATCAAAAGAACTGGATGGGTGGGAGGGCCAAGATGTGATATATATATATATAGTGCCCACGAACCGAGCTGGTCCTCCTCCTCCTTCACTTCTCCGTCCTCCCCGTCCTTCCATCTTATCCTCCTCGTCCTCCTCCTCTTCCCCCCCTCCCCAGCGATCACGTCGCCGACGTCGACAACGACGGTAACGACGACGACGACGACCAAAATCCACTACTACTAGTAAGGGTAATCACGAACCCATGGACGGACCCCTCCAAGGGTCCATCCTGGCTACAGCCTTGACGACCAACACTTCCAGAAGCGCCCCAAAACCATCCCGACGCGGCGACGACGACGATCGACGATCAACGACGACGACGACCACCGGCGTCGTCGAGAGGTCCCCGGAAGCGTCAAGATCCCAAGATATGAACCCAAAAACTTACGAGGCCTGGGGTTTGGACGCCCGAAGTGGGTACAGAAAAATTGTACTATGCCCAGCAGCACATGTTGTCACAAATCAACAGCGGCCGCTGTTGGGCATGCAACCTTCTGACTCAAATGGACACAGTCCCCATCGACGCCGACAGTGAACCCTGTTCAAAATAAACAGGCGCTGCTGTCGGTCTTTGTAATATTCTTTCCGTACCCATTTTGCTCGTCCCGACTGGAGATGACGCCGATGCCCTAAATCCGCCGATCCGGCGTGTGAGTTTCAAGGAGTCTCAGCTACAGCCTCGAGGCTGAGCCTCAGCCTCTGGGGG
>CAUYUJ010007409.1:0-20000 GCA_963575745.1 Prorocentrum cordatum | reverse complement strand
CCTGCACCGCAAGAGGCCCGCCGCCAAGCGCGGGCGCACGGAGGACGAGCCGAGCGACGGCCAGCCTGAGGACCCCGAGGCGCCTGCTGGCCCCCCTGATGGAGCCGCTGCTGCGGCGGCGTCGGCTCCTCCCTCGGCTGCCGCAGCGCCCTGCACCCGGCGACACCTCCAGCTGCGGCGCCGGGGACTCCGGCACCAGGCGCGACCTCGGGACCAGCAGCGGCGGCATCGGCTCGTGAGCGTGCTGGTCGCTCTGCGGGTGCTCCCCAGGAGCCAAGATGAAGTTCCCCCTGGGGGCCAGCTCAGTGGATCGCCTCTCGCTCGAGTCGTCGGTTGATCGGGGTCCGCAGGTCCTTCGTTCGTGCGGCGGCCTCCAGGGGGGGTTCGCTGATCGCTCTCTTGCACTTCACACGAAGTTTGTTTCCGCTGCGCAAGCTGCCCTCCTGGCCAAGAGGGGAGCCTGCGCGATTCCTAAGCCAGGTCGGGATCCCGCCTTGGTCTCCAGCGCCGCGCTGGACTTCTCGCTGCCAAGGGCCACGTATCCTGTACTGCCCCTTGGCGAGGCATCGTGCGAGGCTGCCGTGGCTGGGGTCTCCCCCACGTCCGCCGCCGCGTTTCCCCGCCCCCCGCGCTTCCTCCGGCGCGATCGAGTTTACGGCCTCAGGACGCTCCAAGGGTTTATGAAGGGGCCCTGGGACACACAAATAAACACACACGAATAAAAAGATGCCCCTATATGTTCCCATATGTTCTGGGTTTTTGTCTCCCCCCCTTCCCATATGATCCCGTATTTTCTGGGGAATCGAGGATTAATTGTGTCTGCGTGTTTTTGTTCCCTCCCGAGATTTCGGGAGACGCTTGGCTTCGCGGAGCGGCCGCCGCTCTGCCCGTTTGGAGCCCGCGCCGCACTCTCTGCGTCGGCAGCGTCGGTTGGCCTCCCGCTGCCTGCCCCCCGCTGGCTGGCGGCGAGCAGCCCGCGGCCAGCAGTCTGGATCATCAAGTGCCTCTCACGATTCATACAGTCGGGGCGTTGACCTAAGGAGCCCTAAATAAGGAGCGAGGCCCCTGCTTTTTCCATGATTTAGACTTCGATTTCCCATCGAAAACCTAAGGGAAACCTGAGGCAAGCTGCGAAACACTCAAGGAACGCGGAGCCCCTCCCCAACGAAAAGGGTTCCTTCTTCAGGGACCCGACTGTACCATTCATGCCAACTCGCGGGGCACGTTGAAAGGTTTGTTGGCAGACTGCCCTGCCCACACTGTGCTCGCTCAGGAGCGCCGCCTGATTTCTTCTGAAGACATCGGGCAGGCCAACTCATGGTGTATCAGAAGGGGTCCCTACGATTGCTCAGGATACTAGTGGGGGAGTTGCTATTTTCGCGCGCTCTTGGATGGGGCTTTCGGAGATTGCCGATGCCATTTCGACGCCTGGGCGATGCATCGCGTGCTCTTTGCACCTCCCTGGTCCCCCTCCGATTCTGGTGGCTTAAGCATGCCTTCACCACTCCGAAGGTCTTAGCGATGCTAACCTGTCTTTACTTGCCAAGCTCGGTGAGCAACTGTCTTCAGTGGGCCAGCCGTGGGTGCCCGGAGCCGACTTCAATTTCGACCCGATTCTGCTCGAGTCCTCTTCGTTTGTGGCGGAGTTGAGGGCGAGCCTCATCTTCCCATCGGTGGCCACGCACTATCCGTCTGGTACCTCGACCACCTTCGATTACTTTGTGTGCTCTGGGGGTTTAGCCGAAGGGATCAAGTCGGTCGATGCGCGTTTGGACACGGAGCTCTCGCCCCATCGACCTGTGCAGCTGGTCTTCCACCCCCGCCTTGCTGTGCTCAAGGCCCTGTCCTTCAGGAAGTTCTCCCCCTTGCCTTCCCAAGCTGTTTTCGGGCCCGCCCCGAGGGGCAGTTGCTGGGAAGGGGGGCTTGCCTTGGCGGCCGAAGTGGAGAGATGCCTCAAGGAAGGGGGCCCTTAGGGGGCCCGTCGTCTTTTGGGCCCCTTGCGCCGTCGTTGGGCCAACCACGCCGAACGCGATTTGATTCCTGGTCGGCGCTGCCCCCCCCCCAGGCTTGGCGCGAGAGGCCTTGGCCCCCAGCTTGTTTGGAAATCGATCCTGGCGAAAGATGGGAGCGTGCGTTGCCCAGGCCACCCGCGCTATCATATGGTTAGGGCAGCAGCTTCGCGCCTTCATGCGCGCTCGCCGCGGAGGCGATTCTGTTTCCGCCGCGAGGCTTGGCCGTGTGTTGGTGGAGCCCCCGCCTGGCATCGCGTCCGCCATGGGCGACCGCGCCCTGCTCTTCGGTCGCGTGGCTCAGGAGGTCTCCGCCCTGCAAGTTTCAGATGGGGACGTGGGGTCGCTCGCCGATCTTTATGCTCCGGCGCGCGCCGCTGTCCAGGCGGCCAGCGCCAAGTACGCAGCCAAGAGCAGGAGTGACTGGTCCACCTGGCTTCACGCGGGGGGGGATAAGGATGCGAGAAGGGTGCATCAGTTCATCAAGGATCCGTCTCCTTGGGTTCCCTCGTCGACCCTCTCGGCCGCGGGCCGCGCTGTCAGCGATCCTCAAGGCGAAGGGCAGAGATTCAGCAGTGTATGGGGAGAGGGCGAGGGGGCCGACTTCGATGGCGTCATCGGTCAGCCTCTTCCTCGACTCGCGGCCAGCGAAATCAGAGATTTTTCGAAATCGCATAAATAATCTTCAGCCGCGGCGGTCGACGCATTTCACTGCAGGCAACTTGCCCTGTTGCCTGACGGGGCGCTTGTTTGCCTCAGCGTGATTTTTTTCTGTCATGGAAGGCTTGGGTTGTCTGCCCCCGCAGAGCTCGGCTGTTGCGTTGGCCCTCCTTCCGAGGCCCACTGGAGGTTGCAGGCCGATTGGGGCGCCCTGCTCCTGGTTCAGGGCGCGGGGGCCGCCGTCGGCGGCCCTTGGCCCTTGCACTGGTACCAAGAACGCCCCGAACGGCACTGGGCCGCGGGTCGGTTCCGAGGGGCGGCCGACGCGGTCTGGAGACAGGCGGTGGCTGCTGGAGCTGGGTTGGCCGTCGGGGAGCCCCCATGCTCTGCGTTGTTCGACCTTCGTAAGTTCTACGAGAATCTGTGTCTTCAAGAGCTGGGAGGTTCGGTGCAAGAAGCTTGGGTTCCCGTTGGTCGTCGCCAGGCTGTGCACGTGTGCTTACAAGTGCGGCCGTTTCTTGTGCCTAGGAGGCTTGCCTGAAGGGCCCTATGTCTGTCGTAGAAGTGATCTTGTCAGGATGGTTACGATTCTATGCCCGTCCGTCCCAGGCTCAACCTCGATGTCTACATCGACGACCAGAGTTTGTCTTGTTCAGGACCTCATCGTTCGGTTGTCGATTCTATCGTTGAAGGGGCCAAGCCGCTTCGCGGCATTGTCGAGTCCTGTTTCGGTTGCTCTCTTGCCCTCGATAAGACGGCCGTGGTTGCGTCCTCCAAGTCTTTGGGCGATGAGGTGTCTTTTGAGCCTGCCCACCTCGGAGGCAATTCTACTTCCAGCGCTGTCAACTTAGGCGTCGACTACACGGCTGGTCGAGCGCTCAGGGCTGCTGGTCGATCTGTGAAGTCTAAGCGGCGGATAGCCAAGGCTGCGCGAGCGGCCAGGAGGTTGAAACGTCAAAACAAGGTTTTGCCTCGCCCCCAGTTGTTCTGGTGTTCTCCGCGGGCCCTCTGGCTGGGGCCTCTTGCGGCACCGAAATCACGGGGGCGAGCGATTCCGAGTTATTGCATCTCCGTCGCAAGGTTTTGTCCGCGGCTAGGCCGTGCTCTCAGCTGCGCTCTTTGACCGCGGCTGCTCTTCTTGATTTTGTTCCGTGCCGTCGCGCTGCGACCGCCCCCATCCTCAGGCGGTCTAAGGAGATCTTGTTGTGCCAGTCGGGGGACTACTCCCGGGGTCTTCCTCTCCCTGCTCTTCGTCGTGCTTGGGAAGCTGTGTTCTCAAACCCTGCTTGCCCTTGGAGGACCGTCTCGGGCCCTGTCTCGGCTCTGAGGATGTCTTTGGCGCGGTTGGGCTGGTGGGTGGACAATGTCATGACGGTGCGTGATGATCGTGGTTTCGTGATCCCTTTGGATATCTTTTCGCCTGCCCTCTTCAAGATGTTGCTTAAAGACGGCGAGTTCAGGATGTTAGAACGTGCTTCAGGAGGGGTGCTTCCGAAGATATGCTACGACGTGCTGCGCGAGGCGTTGGCCTCCAAGCAATACTCGGCCCTGCAGAAGGCCCACATCAGAGCCTTCGCGACTGAGGCTTTTTTCACGGGAGCGCGAGCGCGAAGCTTAGGCGACCTCGTGGACGGCCTCTGAGGCGGCCCCTGCCCCTTCTGCGGCGCCGCGGGCACGGTTTTCCGCCGGCGTTGGGAATGCAGCCACGAGCCTATTGCTGAGCTTAGGTCCAGCTCAGTTGAAGACAGCACTGTGGCAGAGGCCTTGGCAGCTAAGGACGACGTCAATGAAATCTTCGTTTTCATCTCTGGAGCTGTCCGCCACCCCGCCGACCTCCATCCTGGGCCCCTTACTGAGTCGGATAATGGTCCCTTTCTTGTGTGGCACCATAAAGACATTCTCAACCCCGCAGGGGCCCAGCCTGGCATTGAGGTTTGGGGTATTGCGTTCTTGGACGGCTCCTCCAGCCGCCATCCTGTTCGGGAGTTCTCGCGTGCTGCATGCAGCGTTGTTATGGTTGACGATCTAGGAGACTCTATCTCTGAATTTCGGGCCACTGCTTGGGCCCCGTATCCTCCGTCGGCCCAATCGGCTGAGTTTAGTTGCTGGACCTGGGCCAATGTGCTCGCATCATCAGCCATTGAGGTTTTCTCCGACTGCAGTAATGTGGTGAAGCTTGCGTGTAGGCCTTGAGATGAGCAGCTTTGTGGCAAAAAGGGCCTACTCGGGAGCGTTCCTGCAGCTATACGCCCAAGGTGTGCGGCCTGCCTCCTGCACCAAGGTCGCAGCTCACAAGGAGTTGGACGAGGCGGGTACTGACCATGTCGAGCGCTGGCGGCGCCGAGGCAACCACCATGCAGATGTGGCCGCGAAGCAAACGGTCCTTCTGCACCCCTCTTGTCCAGACAAGCTCGCTGCCGCCGACAAGCTTGTTTGCCTTGCGCGCCAGACCATCCGTTTGGCAGCGCACGTGTTGCATCTCTGGCCTGCCTTGGATCTTTCCGAGGTGGCCCGCATCCCTTCTGTGCTCTCAGCCGCGTTTGCGCCTGTAGGACACCGCTGGGAGTCTTGGGCGGGAGAGTGGCGCTGCGCTGTCTGCCTCAGAGGCCGACGCTCGGCGGTGAAGCCACTGCCTGGTGTTTGCCCGATGGACTCGGCTTTGCACGCCTCTCGCCAGGACGCCCTCGATCATCGTACTATTGCGTTCGACTGCTCCGACGGCTCCGTTCTTTTTATTTGTACGCGGTGGAAGGCTCATTCCAACGGAGCGATGGTCCGCGGATTAGGCATCAAGTGCCAGTTTCCTCCTTCGCGCGCTGCAAGGTACGGCTGGAATGCACAGTGTAAAGGTCGGCACCCGCATTACAGGCAGCAGCAGGCGAGTGTCAGTGTTGGCACTGGCAACCTCATGCAGTGCTTTAACACGTGTGCCTGATTTTGTTTCGGCCCCCTGCTCTTCATCTTGGCAGGTGGGCGACTGGTCCTCTCAGTGAGGTCTTCGATGTGGGCGTGGAGCTCAAATCCTCCTCCGTCTCCTCCTCCTCCCCCTCCTCCTCCTCCTCCTGCTCCTCCTCCTCTTCCTCCTCCTCCTCCTCCAGCTGCCCATGCTCGCCCCTTCTCCTCGGGGGATCGGGTGCTCCCTCTCCCACGACCAGGAAAGCCCAGAATCGAATCGATAAGTCGGATCGGCGATCGAAATAAATCGGACCGGCGGGAATCGGCAGCCGAGTCGGGAAACATCGAATCGGCGGAAATCGGCAGGCTAGCAGGTCACCGTTTAGAAATCGGATCCCAAACCCGAATCCGAATCCGAAGTCGAATCGGAATCGGAACCCATCGAAATCGAATCGAACCGAATCGGATGAATCGAAATGAGTCCTGCCCACGACGGCGATGGACAACAGACGACGAGAGGTCGCGAGCAAGAAGCCAGAGCTGACGACCAAGAACCACTCAAACTCGATCCTGGCATTCTTCTCGAGCGGCGTCCAGCCGTGGCGACAAGCGCTCACGGAGGCCAAGAGACGAGGAACGAAGGGAAGCTGAGACCTCGGTGCACGACTGCGACGACGGCACCTTCGGTCGTTGGGTCGGTTTGCCGCCCCCAATGATGGCCTAGAAAGTTGAGGTTGATCTCGAGGAGTTCACCTTCGGCCTCGAGCAGTCGTCGTCGTCGTCGTCGTCGTCGTCGTCGTCGTCGTCGTCGTCGTCGTCGTCGTCGTCGTCGCTGGGTCAAGACGAGGGGGCGCACCGCGAGGGGGGCACGGCGAGGACCGCGGAGGAGGCACGAGGAGGAGCGAGGAGGGAGGAGGGAAGAGCGAGGAGCGGGCAAGCACGAGAAGAGGCAGGGGAGGAGCGCGAAGATCCTCCTCGTCGTCGTCCTCCTCCTGTGTCCTCCCCCTCCGTCCTCCTCCTCCTCCTGCCGTACTCCTCCTCCTCCTCCTCCTCCTCCTCCTCCTCCTCCTCCTCCAACTCCTCATCCTCTTCCTCCTGCTCCTGATCCCCTTTTCCTCGTCCTGTTCCTCCTGCTCCCGATCCGTTCCTTTCCTTGTAAGCAGTCCCCCGTCGTCGCACCCGCGGACAGGACATATTCAGTGGGAAGGAGGAGGAGGACGAGGAGGAGGAGGAGGAGCATCATCGTCATATCATCACCAGCATCAGCATCAACATCAACATCATAACCACCATCATCATCATCATCATTATCATCATCATCATCATCATCATCATCATCTCATCATTCATCCTCATTCATCATCATCATCATCATCATCCATCATCATCATCATCATCATCATCATCATCATCATCATCATCATCATCATCATCATCATCATCATCATCATCATCATCATCATCCTCATCCTCATCCTCATCCTCATCATCATCATCATCATCACCACAACCATCAGCATCACCATCATCAACATCATCATAACAATTCATCGTCATCATCCTCATCATCATACTCATCTTCATCAGTCGTCGTCATTATCATCATCAACATCATCATCACCAACATCATCAACATCATCATCATCATCACCATCATCATCATCATCATCATCATCATCATCAACATCATCATCCGATGTTCGCCATCCTCCCAGAACAGGAGACCCTCCGCCGGCCACAACGGGTAGCACTCGAGGGTACCCTCCCACGGGATGCCCAGCATCGACCAGCACTCGAGGGCACTCTCCAAGAACCGACCTCGACCCCAAACCTCGATCCGATTGCATACTGCTTTCAAATTGTGGCTCACGCCTGGCCGTCGTGCTCCTCCTCCTCCTCCTCCTCCTCCTCCTCCTCCTCCTCCTCCTCCCTGCTCCCTCCTCCCTCCTCTCCTCCTCCCTCCTCCTCCTCCTCCTCCTCTCCTCCTCCTCCTCCTCCTCCTCCTCCTCCTCCTCCTCCATCTCTCCTCCTCCTCCTCCTTCCTCCTCCATCTCTCCTCCTCCTCCTCCTCCTCCTCCTCGTCCCTCCTCCTCCTCCTTCTCCTCCTCCTCCACCTCCTCCCGCCTCCTCCTCCTCCTCTCCTCCTCCTCCATCTCTCCCTCCTTCTCTCTCCTCCTCCTCCTCCTCCTCCTCGTCCTCTCCTCCTCCTCCTTCTCCTCCTCCTCCTCCTCCTCCTCTCCCTCTCCGCCTCCCCCTCCTTCTCCTCCTCCTCCTCCTCCTCCTCCAACTCCTCCTCCTCCTCCTCCTCCACTTTCACCACTGGGGGGCACGCACGCGGTTTCCGGCTGCGGCTTGCGCCGTCTGTGGCCCACGCACTTGTTTCTCTCCAGTGGTGCAGGGGCCGAAGTATACACTGGGGCTTGATTGGCGAGGACACGCGAGAGGACACAAGAGCCTTTCGAGGGCTGCGTTGCCACAGGAACGTAGAGGGCACGGGTCTCGAAAGGCAGGACACAAGGGCACCCTGGACTTGGCAGGGTCGACCTACTAATCAAGGCCGACTGTACGTTTTTTTGCTGGGTTCCCCAAGCTGTGCTTACACCCGTGAAGTCTCATCGGCGGCGAACGACGGGGGAGAAGTGAAGTGAGAAGGAAGAGGCCCTCTCAGAAGGCGGCGGGACTTCTTAGAAACCCTCGCGCCTCCTGAAAAGCGCTCTGTGTCTTCCGGGATGGCTCAGAACACTCTTGGAGGAGGAGGAGGAGGAGGAGGAGGAGGAGGAGGAGGAGCAGAGGGAGGAGAGGGAGGACAGGGGAGGGAGGGAGGGAGGGACTTCCGAGCCTTCTGCGAAGAGCCCGCCCCTTCTCACCTCTAAAACAGGGCTAGGATCGGGATAAATCGCTCCAGAGCTTTCCGGAGCGCTCTCAGAGCGTTCCGGAACGCTCTGGAGCGGCCGCGGCGCCCAATACATCCTCCAAACCCGCCGATTCTCAGAGCTTTCGAGTTATCCCGATCCGATTTTGTCCCGATCTTTGCGTCGTTTTAACCTCCCCCCCGGGCGCCCCGCCGACAAGATCTGCTGCCAACGAACCGGGCGAGTCCGTTGGTCTGGCGGCCACGCTGCCGCCCCGTCGCCGCCCCGGCGCCGCCTCGTCTCCGCCCGTCGTGTGGGGCTTGTCTGTCGGTCTGGAGGCGCCGTCGCCGCTCGTCGCCGCTAGATTCTCATTCCAGAAAACATATACCTATACGACCACCCTTCGGGTGATAAGGAGGTTCGGGACGGGGGAGGAACCAACGTCTCACTCGATCGGTCTCACTATCGATCCCACTATCGATCTCACTATCGGTCTCGCTCGATCGATCTCACTCGATCGATCTCACAATCGATCTCACTGGATCTATCTCACTCGATCGATCTCACAATCGATCTGACTATCGATCTCACAATCGATCCCACTATCGATCTCACTGTTGATCTCCCAATCGATCTCACATTCGGTCGAACTATCGATCTCACCATCGATAACACAATCGCTATCACAATCAACGTCATCATCATCATCATCATCATCATCATCATCATCATCATCATCATCATCATCATCATCATAATCATCATCGTCATCAACGTCATCAACATCATCATCATTAGCATCATCGGGCCACCATCATCATCATCATCATCATCATCATCATCATCACCTCACCACCATCATAATCAACATCATCATCATCACCATTACCATCACCATCACCATGACCATCATCATCATCATCATCATCATCATCATCATCATCATCATCATCATCATCATCATCATCGGGACACCATCATCGTCACCATCATCACCATCATCAGCAGCATCACCGGGACACCATCACCATCATCGGAACACCACCATCATCATCAGCATCTCATCATCATGATCATGAACAACATGATCAACATCATCATCATCGGGACACCATCATCATCATTAGCAACATTATCATCATCAACATCATCATCATCATCGGAACACCATCATCATCGTCACCATCATCACCATCATCATCCGCAACATCATCGGGACACCATCATCATCAACATCAACTTCATCATCACTATGATTGGACCACCATCATCAAAATCACCATCATCAACCCATCATCATCCTCATCATCAACATCAGCATCACCATCATCATCGGGACACCATCATCGTCATCATCATCATTATCACCATCATCATCATCATCATCATCGTCATCATCATCATCATCGGGACACCACCATCATCACCATCATCACCAACAGCATCATCATCAACCTCATCATCATGATCGTCATCGGGACACCATCATCATCATCGAATCATATGATCATCATCTACATCATCAGGATCATCATTATCATCATCATCATCATCATCATCATCATCATCATCATCACCAGGGCACCATCATCATCAGCAACATCATCATCATCAACAACATCATCATCATCATCATCATCATCATCATCATCATCATCATCATCGGGGCACCATCATCAAAATCACCATCACCATGATCATCATCATCAACATCATCATCATCATCATCGGGACACCATCATCACCACCATCACCATCATCATCATCATCATCGTCAACATCATCAACCTCATCATCATTATCATCATCATCATCATCACCATCATCATCATCATCATCACCAGCATCATGATCATCATGATCATCATGATCTGATCATGATCAGATCATGATCATGATCATGATCATGATCATGATCATGATCATGATCATGATCATCATCATCATCATCATCATCATCATCATCATCATCATCATCGGGACACCGACGGGACAACGGCGGGACACCGCGCGCCACCGGCCCCCACTCGAGCGGGACACCGGCAGGGCACCCCGGGGCACCGGGTGCCGGAAGGGAGACTTTTGGTCCGGCCGCGCCTCAGGTACAGGAGACTTACTTCTCGCCCGCCCACGCAGCTTCGCCTGGCCCGCACGCACGGCACGCACGGACACGAAACCGAAACCGATTTCCCGGTAGGGGGGCTCTCCGTGTCACTTCGATCTCACCCCCTCACCTCCGATAGTCTCTCCTCATTCCCCCCCAGACTTAACAGCACCCCTTCGCATATCACGGCCAAATTTTCCATCTACGCGGTCGCCCATACGAATTCACAGTATCTCATCTAAACCGGCATCGCCCAATTTTCATCACCTGCGAGAATTTCCGATGCGCGGGCACTCTCCCACCGAAAACCATCCGTTTGATAAGAAACCGCTACAACAAATTAGACGAAGTGCGCACGCGCGAGTCGTCGCGCGAGAATGCCGGAGCCTTCCGCAAACCTAGGGTGTCGTAAGGATTTCGCAATCGAATGGCCCAATACCATATGAAAACACACGGTTTCGCAACAGTGGCGCCCGAAAAAAACCTACGCACGCGCTGTTGCGAATTTTTCCCTACCTAGGCTCTGCCTAGAAGGGTTCTTACTTTCTTTGCTAAAGGGGGCGGGCAATGAAACCCACCCCGGGCGGTTCCCCCAGTTGCGCCCCCCTGGTTCCCCCGGGTGCGCCCCCTGGGTTCCCCGAGCTTAGCTTAGCTTAACTTACCCTGAGCTTAGCTTCGCTTAGCTTAGCTTAGCTTAGCTTAGCTTAGCTTAGCTTAGCTTAGCTTAGCTTAGCTTAGCTTAGCTTAGCTTAGCTTAGCTTAGCTTAGCTTAGCTTAGCTTAGCTTAGCTTAGCTTAGCTTAGCTTAGCTTAGCTTAGCTTAGCTTAGCTTAGCTTTGCCTAGCCTAGCCTAGCTTAGCTTAGCTTAGCTCAGCTCAGCTTAGCTTAGCTTAGCTTTGCCTAGCCCAGCTTAGCTTAGCTTAACTTACCCTGAGCTTAGCTTCGCTTAGCTTTAGCTTAGCTTAGCTTAGCTTAGCTTAGCTTAGCTTAGCTTAGCTTAGCTTAGCTTAGCTTAGCTTAGCTTAGCTTAGCTTAGCTTAGCTTAGCTTAGCTTAGCTTAGCTTAGCTTTTAGCCTAGCCTAGCCTAGCTTAGCTTAGCTTAGCTCAGCTCAGCTTAGCTTAGCTTAGCTTTGCCTAGCCCAGCTTAGCTTAGCTTAACTTTAGCTTAGCTTCGCTTAGCTTAGCTTAGCTTAGCTTAGCTTAGCTTAGCTTAGCTTAGCTTAGCTTAGCTTAGCTTAGCTTAGCTTAGCTTAGCTTAGCTTAGCTTAGCTTAGCTTAGCTTTAGCTTAGCTTTAGCCTAGCCTAGCCTAGCTTAGCTTAGCTTAGCTCAGCTCAGCTTAGCTTAGCTTAGCTTTGCCTAGCCCAGCTTAGCTTAGCTTAACTTACTAGCTTAGCTTAGCTTAGCTTAGCTTAGCTTAGCTTAGCTTAGCTTAGCTTAGCTTAGCTTAGCTTAGCTTAGCTTAGCTTAGCTTAGCTTAGCTTAGCTTAGCTTAGCTTAGCTTAGCTTAGCTTAGCTTAGCTTAGCTTAGCTTAGCTTTGCCTAGCCTAGCCTAGCTTAGCTTAGCTTAGCTCAGCTCAGCTTAGCTTAGCTTAGCTTTGCCTAGCCCAGCTTAGCTTAGCTTAGCTTAGCTTAGCTTCGCTTCGCTTCGCTTAGCTTAGCTTAGCTTAGCTTCGCTTAGCTTAGCTTAGCTTAGCTTAGCTTAGCTTAGCTTAGCTTAGCTTACCCCATCTTAGCTTAGCTTAGCTTAGCTTAGCTGTTGCTTTCCTGAATGCTCCAACTCCTAGGTAGGGTCGCACTGGGATAATTCAAAAATGATTTTGGAGTTCCGCATTTTACCACAATGCAACCGATCCTGCCTCTCGCTCGCGCCTGTCCAAATCGATCGAACGCCCCTGCGCGCGTGCTGTCGCACGAATCCTTTGCAAAAATTGGAACGACGTGCGCACGCGCGCGTCGTCGCGCGCGCACGCCGGCATCCTTCAAAACCTTGGGTTTCGCAGAGAGTTCAAAATCGAGCGTTCCAGAAACATATCAGAAAATATGGCTGCGCAGCGCCATTTGCCCAAAAAACTGCGCTCGCGCTCTTGCGATTCTTAAGAAAAAGCATAGACTTTCAACCTGTCCGTTCAATTCGACCACTCGCGCCGCATGCCGAAAGCACTCGGAAGCACTTGCGCGCGTGCTGGGGGGGGCACGCTCCGTGTCAAACAATACCACGCAGGCCAACATCGCGAGTCGGCCAGGCGCGCATGTCGAATTCCTTCCAAAGGCTTCTTCACAGAGGAGAGGACGCCATCATCGTCGTCGGCGTTATCAGCATCGGCAACGTCACTGACCTTGTCGTCGTCATTGTCATCGTCGTCACCAACATCGCAACAATCATCCTCGTGTCTACCGTTGTCGACGTTGCCACGATACCGCGCCCGCCCAAGTCGCCGACTCGCACTGCATTGCCTGCTGGGAAGTGTCCACCAGTCAGCGCCACCGCGGCCGCGTTGGTCGCGCCAAACTAGCTGGCAGCTGCGCGCGCGAGCATGCGCACGCTAGGTGACATTTTGGTTCATCCACACCTGACCACTTGCGGCCGCAGTGCTTGCACCACGACCACCACGACTTGTTGGCCTTGCAGCCGCACCCTGCGCAACGCCAGTTGCCTGCACGCGAACCGCCATGCGACATCGCGCGCACCCACGACCGACGAACGAGGGGCCACGACCCCAGGCACCGCAAGCACACTTCGGCCACTCGAGCCGAGGTTGGGAAGTTGATGAGAAGGCCCCTTGAGCCAAATGGCTACGGATAACTATTAGTCTCATTAGTCCTCCTCTTCCTCTCCCTCCTAGTGTTCCTCCTCGTTGTCCTCCTCCTCCTCGCTCATCCTTTTCGCTCACCCTGCTGTTCGGTCCTTTTCCTCATCCTCCTCATTCTCTCCACATGTATCGTATATATCATTATCATTATGCTTGGTTGTTGTTCGAACTCGTCTCCTTGTGATTACTCTCCCTCGAATTCGTAGTACTACGATCATGTTTATTCATAAAATTCGTGTTCGTGTCTCCCTTGTTCGTATCAGTTGCGCTATGATGCTCATGTCCTTAAGCGTGATACGATTCGAATACATAATTCGTACTATGTTTCTTCGTCGCATTATTATTGATCTTCTTCTTCTTCTTCTGATCCTTCATCTTCTGTGTCGATTACTTATCATTATCATTATCCTCCTCCTCCTACTCATCCTCATCATCGCGTTCACTGTCGATTTCCTCCTCCTTGTCCTTTTTCCCCTCGTCCTCCTCGTTCCCGCTCATCCTCTTCGATCGTCCAGCTCTTCGCTCCCCCTCCTCGTCATCATCATCCTCTTTTCTCACGTAAGTTTCACCGTACCGGTATTATTATTATCACTAGTGTAACTCGTACGATTGAAATTATTACTTTCATTGTTCTTAGTAGGCGTGTTATTCTTAATGATACGGTTGTTATATTTTACGTACTAGTATTAGTGTGGATCTTTTCTTCCTGCTATTACAATGTAGTGCTGTTATGTGTAGTATGTGTCTCCTTCTTCTTCATCCTCCTCTTCTCCATCCTCCTCCTTATCCTCCTCCTCCCCTTCCTCCTCCTCCTTCTCCTCCTCAGTCCTCAATCCTCCTCCCCTCCCTTGTGGGCAGGCGATGGGCCAGCACCTCGACGACCTCGGCCTCGAACCCTGCGTATGCCCCCCTTTGCCTCGCCAGAGCGCTGCCTCGAGCTTGCCAATGTTCGGCCCGTGGCTCGGGCCTCGGTCGGCCGCTCGAGGCGACCAGGGCGCCCCCCGAAGCGCTCTCGACGAGGCGCAACTGATGGAAACCACCTCCTCCTCCTCCTCCTCCTCCTCCTCCTCCTCCTCCCTGGGCCCCAAGAACCGTTTTTGTCGTCGAACCCAGGGAACGGGACGCAACATGCGCCGTACATCTAGGGAGCGTGTCTCGCCTTTCGCGCACCAGACGATCAGAGCCCAATCCTGGGGCACATCAATTCTGCAGCCGCTCCCCTGCTCGAAGGGCTGAGCGAGCGAGCGAGCAAAAGCCAAAGTGAGCATCGTTAACCCGACCCCCCTCCCCAGCGGCGTGGCCTGGGCCCCACTGGCCGATGGGGCCCCCTAGATAGGGGACGTAGGCCTTTCCCTTCGGGTTTTGAGGGGTGTATCCCCAACTGGGGTGGTAAGATGGTGGAGGTCTCGAAGGGGATGAGAATGGGGATGGGGGTCGGTTAAACGATACTGGGGACCTGCGAGAACCTCCGGGAAGCACTGCACGCCCCCTCCGCCAGAACCCTTTGTTCAGCACGTGCTCCGCGAGCATGAGGTAGAGCAGTGGCTCCGCGCCCCCCTCCTGCCCCTCTCCTCCCCCCTCCATTTGCGGGTGCGCAGAAGGGGCGAGCCTCGCCCTCATCACCACTTCCCGCCTCTGCTCTCCAGTCGGAGTCCCCAAAGGCCGCGCCAGGGGAGAGGGTCGTCACCCACCACTGATCGCACAAAGAACACCTCCCGCCACATGGGGAGGGCGCGGCGGACGCTGGTACCCGCGCGCCCGCACGGACTTCGCCCGGCCCGAGTTGTTGCGATCTCCTCCCCCTCTTCCCCCCCTTGCCCCCCCCCTCTGGAGGAGGAGGAGGAGGAGGAGGAGGAGGAGGAGGAGGAGGAGGAGGAGGAGGAGGAGGAGAGCAGGAGGAACAGGAGGGGAAGAGGAGGGCAGTGGCAGGAGGGGGGGGACGGAGGAAGAGGAGGGTAGGAGGAGGAGGAAGACAAGGAGGAGGAGGAGGAGGAGGCCGGAGGATGAGGAGGAGGAGGAGGAGCAGGAGGAGGAGGAGGACGAGGACGAGGACGAGGAGGAGGAGGAGGTGGAGGAGGAGGAGGAGGAGGAGGAGAGGAGCCCGAGGAGGAGGAGAGAGGAGGGGGAAAGGAGGGGTAGTGGCAGGAGGAGGGGAAGAGGAAGGGAGGGGAGAGGAGAGGAGGAAGACAAGGGGGAGGAGGAAGGAGGAGGAGGAGGAGGAGAGGAGGAGGAGGAGGAGAGGGAGGTGGAAGGCGGAGGCGGAGGAGGAGGAGGAGGGCCTAGGGAGGAGGAGAAGGAGGAAGAAGGGGAGGAGGAGGAAGAGGAGGATGAGGAGGAGGAGGAGGAGGAGGAGGTAGGAGGGGAGGACTGAGGACTGACGAGGAGGAGGAGGAGCAGGAGCAGGAGGAGGAGGGGAGGATGGGGGGGAGGAGGAGGAGGAGGAGGAGGAGGAGAGGAGGAGGCGGAGGAGGAGGAAGGAGCAGGAGGGAGGAAGGAGCAGGAGGAGGAGGAGAAGGAGGAGGAAGGAGAGGAGGACGACGACGACGAGGGACGAGGAGAGCGGGGGAGGAAGGAGGAGAGGAGGAGGAGGGAGGATGAGGGAGGGGAGGAGGAAGGAGGAGGAGGGAGAGGAGGGAAGAGAGTGGAGGAGAAGGAGGAGGAGGAGGGGGAGGAGGAGGAGGAGGAGGCGGAGGAGGATGGAGGAGGGCAGGAGGGGAGGAGAAGGAGGAGGAGGAGAGGAGGAGGCGAGGGGGAGGAGGAGGAGGAGGAGGAGGAGGGGAGGAGGTGGAGAGGAGGAGGAGGAGGAGGAGGAGGAGGAGGAGGAGGGGGAGGAGAAGGAGGAGGAGGAGGAGGGGGACGAGGGGGGGAGGGGGGGAGGAGAAGGATGAGGAGGAGGTGGAGGGAGGAGGAGGTGGTGGAGCAGGAGGAGGAGGAGCAGGAGGAGGAGGAAGCTAGCTCGCAATCTGCGCATGGCCAGGTTTCACAGGCCGTGAATCGAAGTTGGCCGCAGGGCGTTCGGGAAGCACTATGCCCCCGCCGATGTCAAAACGCAAGGGGGGCCCCTCCCCCAGCAATCAGCTTGGGGACTCCCTGATTGCAGCACAGGGTCGAGAGGCCTGCACGTGCATACACAGACAACATCTCGGAGACGCAGAGCGGACAAGAGGGACAGCGGCGGCAGCCAGGGGCTGCAGCAGCAGAGGACAAGAGGGGGAGAGATAGGCCAGACAGGCCCCCATGCCTAGGCTGGGGCTCCAGTGGGGCAGTAGAAGAGGAACTAACCTCGCTCGAATCCCCAGCAATTCAACCTAAAACTGCATTCGAACGAACTACTTACCCCTAGCATTTCCAAATCCTTTCCCACGGCCTCTATGTCTGCCTCGGCCTTTGGGGCGCATCAGCGGGTCCCACTCACCTTGAAACCGCACCAACCCGCGCTCAGAGATCGAACCTAGGGCCCGCCGAGATTCTACTTGGACTTCCTGTGGCGGGCTCCGCGAAGCATTTTCTCCAGCGAATTCTGAACTCGGCGCTCCTGGGTGGTTTTCGGTGGGGGGCCCAGCTTCGGCGTGCTCCCGAGGGCCATGAACAGGGCCGTGAGAACCGAATTCAGAGGAACCATCAGGCCTCCAGGTCCCTGAACCCACGAGTTGACGAATAAGGTATGGCGGACGAGAGGCGGAGCTACTTCCTTCACGAAGGCGGTCTTCGCCTTCCAGTAGCGTAGCGTCTCGCATGCCACGGCCATCGGCTGCACCTTTACGTGCTGGATGAGTTTCGTCACGGACTGCACGTGCTCCTGCAGGTTCGGGTTCTGATTCAGCACCTCCCGGTTGATCAGCAACTCGAGAACCGCCAAACTCACCTGCAAGCTGGGAGGGCCCAGTCCGTGGTCCGCGGGCTTGTCCTTCACCGTATCTGAGTACTTCTGAGCGGCCCCGATGGCGGCGAGGTTAATGTTGTGTTCTTTCGGCAGTAAGTGCGTGCTGAAGAGGCATCCTTCGACTGCTCGTTGACGCTGTGCGTTGTTGAGAACTCCTTTCATCATCTCGGTCGCAGTCTCGCCGTCCGTGTCGCTGTCCTCCGCCATGGCCGCGTCGGCTGCCCCCCCCTGGGGGAGTGCCGGCGGCGGCTCTTGGGGTCGCGCGGCTCGTGCTGCTTGCCGCTGCCTCCAGCGCTGAACGAGTTCGTCTGAAAATCGGTTAGGCACTTCTTCGCCTGGTCCAGCTCCGTCTGGCCGGCTGGCATCGCCCACGCTATGAGATGCGGCGAAAGAGAAGGTGGCGTCGGACAAATCTATATGTGTGCGTACATGTCTCTGCAGAGCCTCGAGAGACGGATGATCCCTGCTGCAGGCTGGGCACTCAAACGTGGGTGGTACAATCGGCTCGTGATGAATCGGGGATCGATCGCATTGACAGCTGCGCTTGAGAAATAGGCGTCGAACGTGCTGACAAGAGATCGCGGCAGTCGAGCGCGCGCTCATGCACCAAGGGCACTGATTCGTGACCGTGAGGAGCTGGGAGAGGGCCCTATGACCGTGACGACCCTCCGCGCGGAAACGCATGTGTGCGCGCCAGCCCTGTTGATTATGAAACTCCAACCCGCACTCTGAACCATCTGCTTTCGCCCCATTGCAACGCCAAGATCGAGGAGGGGGTACTTGGTCGAGATCGTGCTGTTCGCCTCCTCCTCCTACAGCAGCAGCTCCTCCACCGCCCTCCACCCGTCTCTTACCCGCCTCATCGATATCCCCATCCCAGAACACGTTGCGGAGCTTGCCAAAGTTTAATGTGTGAAGCCTCGTGCTGAACTCGTCGGTGAAAGCTCTCAGATGGATGTGCCCCACGGCGGTGAGCAACTCGGGGCCCTTTTCAAAGCGCACCAGGAGTGCGATGTAATTGAGGGCTTGAAGGGCCCAGGGGTCCCCACGGACCTGTCCGGCGTCGTCCCGAGCGAGAAGACCATCTTCACAGGTAGTGTATTCTTCGCCACGCATCTGCCCGCAGATCGCTGCCAGCAGCTGTTTGTTCTCAGAGCGGTGGGCAGCAATCTCTTGCAGCCAGCGTCGCCGTCGGATGCGAAGTTCTAGCTGCGAGGGGACTGAGCCAAGCTTGGTCCAGATGCGCACAGCCGACAGCGAAATATGCTTGATGGCGCCGTCGGCTTGCGCGATCTTCGAAACTGCAGCGCCCTTCAGCAGCGCGCGGCCCCACTGTAGCAATAGGCCGTCTATAAGCTTATAGTCGCCCGCCGAAGGAGTGTAGGCCTCGAGGCCGCTGAGTCCTGCTGCATGCACACGCGCCTGAAATACAAGAAGCTGTATACGTAGTGGAACATGATTAACTTACCAGAACCGTTTCATGGCATACCATGCGCTCCTTATACTATTTCGCATAGCGCGCCGTTGCTGCGCTGTGGTACCCGCGCCATGATATTGTGCACCTAGATACTTTGCATGCGTGCTGATACGACCTGGTAGACAACGGACATGATCAGTCAACGAGCGAGACCCACCAAAAGCGCCAGGCCCAACAGAAACGAGGCACTGCAACCTGCCTGTCTACATTCAAAGCGCCACCAGCCAATGCAAGGTGACGGGATAGACTTGCAGTAGCTGAGCAGACTTGATCAGCCATGCGTTGCGCGGTGGGTGCGACGACCTTATGGGCAGTGTCATCGAGATAAACCGTGGTCGATAAACCAATAGTTTGTTCAACAATATCATTCATCGGGCTAGTGCACATAAGGTCTCGCCCGCCGTAGGTAGCTGGACTTTCCAAAAGCCACGGAGCAAGCGCACTGCGATCGAAGCTTCGAATGTACTTGACTGGTGCAGATTGGCGTCCCTGGAGAACCCCCTCATGAACCTGAGAGTGGCCCGCCCCGTCTGAACAGTCCAATGTAATAACACTCTGACGGTTGCTATGATGACCGAAATAGATACCATCTGGATGCATGTGTAGATAACCAGTATCGTCGAGGATGTCGGCAGCGATGCTTCCGAAGGCGTTGGCCTGGTCAAAAAGAGCGTGCAGTGAGACTTATGCAAACGTGAAAGGCGCCAGCCTGCAATGATTTGTATCTTAACAGCTGCTTCGCGGCGTCTGTGGCGGATCCCTCCATGCAGGTGATCAGCAAAGCCTCGGTCAGGATAACAAGTGTCGCCTCGCTGACCGAGGTATCTACTATATTCCTTGCTGAAGGGGCACATACGATGCACGAGACGAACAGAGCTTCGCCCAGGAGACGCAGCCGCAGGTTTTGGTATACTGCAACCCCAGGGCCGATGCCAATTCTGCGGTAGACGGGCCCTGCCTCGAACATCCCAAGGAAACCCACGGGCACGACGCGATAACCATTCTATGTTCGGGTTTTTTTTTTGCGAGCGCATCTGGTTGATCTTTATATTTAGGGCGCCGATGTGTGGGGGGCAACATCATCTGAAAGATCTCCATGGGTAGGCTCCACGGGGGGGGGGGGGGGGGGGGGGCACTTTTTCCGATAAGCCATATTCCGAAGCGGAAGACAGATACCCCTGACGTCCCTCTCCGCCTCCTCCATGAACCCTGGCGCATAGAACCTGTAACCCATCCCATCCTCCACTCGGTCAGCGGGCAGATTGGCGGGGTCAACTTGCGTGGCGGATTGGCCCCCGAGAGGCCCACGC
>CAUYUJ010007408.1:42500-47009 GCA_963575745.1 Prorocentrum cordatum | reverse complement strand
GAGGAGGGGAGGAGGGAGGAGAAGGGGCCCAGGGGAGCCCGCGGGGAAAGCCGCGCCGCGCCTGGCCGCCGGCAGCGACTGCAGCGGCGACAGGTCGCCCGCGGACAGCGGGCCCTCCTGGCGGCGCCCGGCACGCCGCGGGCGGCCCCTCCGCCGACGACCGACGATCGACGACGACGACGATCGACGATCGACGACGATCGACGATCGACGACGACGATCGACGACGACGATCGACGACGACGATCGACGACAACGATCGACGACGACGATCCACGACGACGACGATCGACGACGACGACGACGATCCACGACGACGACACTCCCGCGCCCGGCGGTCCTAGGCAGAGGAGAAGGAGGAGGGGGAGGAGGAGGAGGAGGAGGAGGAGGAGGAGGAGGACCAGGAGGAGGAGGAGGAGGAGGAGGAGGCAAGAGGAGGAGGAGGAGGAAGAGGAGGAGGAAGGAGGAGGAGGAGAGGAGGAGAAGGAGGAGTAGGAGGAGGGGGGGAGGAGGAGGAGGAGGAGGAGGAAGGGGAGGAGGAGTGAGGAGGAGGAGGGGAGAGGAGGAGGGAGGGAGGAGGAGGAGGAGGAGGAGGAGGAGGAGGAGAGGAGGGAGGAGGAGGAGGAGGGGGGTAGGAGGAGGAGGAGGAGGAGGACGAGGAGCAGCGAGGAGCGACGAGGATCAGGGACACCGAAGGCCCCACTGGCAGGATCCGCATGACGGCCCCACATCCGATTCGGCGCACCCCACACACGTTTCGTGACCCCATAAGGAGCTCCACCGAAGTCCGCAGCGACACGGTCCGCATAGCCGCATAGCGGCTCCGCGCCAATGTCGGCACACACCCCTCAGACGCTTCGTTTCCCCATAGGGACCTGCCCCTCCTTCGTCCCACCCGCCGTGCGGCACTCGCACTCGCATGTGGTTGGGCCCTTCGCCCAGCCGGCTTTACAGAACGTCGACCCCAGAAAACTAGACCCCTTCCCCGAGGACCGCTTTCCGTCCCGACTCGTCCTGTGTTGGCCCCGGGGCCTGGTGCGGGCCCCCCGGGGACCGAAGACCTGCAGTTTGGGACGCCCGAAATGGGTAAGGAAAGAATGGGTACAGTGCCCAACAGCAAATGTTGTCCCAAACCAACAGCGACCGCTGTTGGGCAGGCGGCCTCCTGTCTCGAATAGACACAGGCCGCGCTGGCGTGGACAGCGAGCCCCGCTCCAAATGAACAAGACCCGCTGCTGGGCATTGTACCCATTCTTTCAGCACCCATTTCGTGCGTGCAGAGCAGTGACCCCCCGCCGAGATGCTCGACCGCCGTGATGCTTCACCGACCGCCGTGATGCTTCACCGACCGCGCCGAGCGCGCCCGAGGCGCGCGCGGGGGGAGCGCCTCGGCGTCGTGCGCGTCCATGCCCGGCAGCGCGCCGACCCTCGCCTGGGGGCGACGATCGACGACGACGACGATCGACGACGACGACGACGACGACGACGACGACGACGACGACGACGACGACGACGACGACGAGGTGACGACGACGACGACGACGACGACGACGACGACGACGACGACGACGGCGACGGCGACGAGGTGACGACGACGACGACGACGAGGTGACGAGGCGACGACGACGACGACGACGACGACGACGACGACGACGACGACGACGACGAGGACGACGACGACGAAATGCCCACCGCCCCGCGCCCAGCCTGGTCCCCCCTGGGCCCAAGAGAGCGGTGCACACCCATCGGTCGGAAGGAGCGGGCAGCAGCACGAGAAATGGGAAAAGGCGCTGCGGCAGACTGGGTCTCCGCCCGCCGCCCTGTGGAAGCGGAGGGAGGTTGAAAAGCCGCTCGCCCCCTGAAGTCGGCAGGAGTGGGCAGCAGCACGAGATATGGGAAGACGCTGTGGCAGACTGGGCCTCCGCCCGCCGCCCTTTGGAAGCGGAGAGAGGAGGAAAAGCCGTTCGTCCCCTGAAACAGGAGCGTGCTTTTTTTGTCATCCTCTGGGCCATAACGCGCGACGTGCCCCCACCTCCCCCCTCCACGTAACGCAACGCTCCCCCCACCCTCGGAGATCTATTGACCCGGGTCATCCAAGCCCGGGTCAGTCAGACATTGCAGGATCCTGCAAGATCCTGCATGGTCCTGCGGGATCCTGCACCCAAACCCGGGTCAACGCAACCCTAACGCTGCAGGATCCTGCAAGATCTGGCGTTCTGACTGACAGCCGTCTGCATTGACCCCCGTCTCTAAAGCCCCGACACCCACCCCGTAGAGCGCCTCCAGCACTGCGGTTGCGGTGGTCGCAGGCTACTGGTGCTTGCAGGCTAGTTCTACGTGGGTCGTCGTGCGCGAGGGCCTCGCAGGGCCTACAGACGCTTCCAGAAGCCGTTGGAGATCTCCTGAGGACTTGGGACCTTCAGACGCGGCCGTCGTCTTCGTCGTAATGGCCGTCGTCGTCGTTGTTGTTGGTGCTACGATTATGGTTATTATTGTTATTATTGATCGTAGTATTATTACTGTTGTTGTTGTCGTTGTTGCTGTTGTCGTGGTCGTCGACCCCGTCCTCGTCCTCATCCTCGTCGTCGTTGTTGCCGTCGTCGTCGTCGTCGTCGCCGCCGTCGTCGTCGTGATCGTCGTCGTGTTCGTCGTTTCAGTCGTCGTAATCGTCGTCCTCGTCCCCCTCCCCGTCCTCGTCCGCGTCCCTGTCGTTGTCCTCGTCCTTCTCTTACTCGTCGCGGTCGTCGCCGTCGTCGTCGTCGCCGAGGGCCTCTGAAGGCCTCCAGACGCCTCCAAAAGTCTGCGGGGACCTCCCTAGGCCTCCGGAGACCTCCAGACGCCTTCAGAGGCGGCCGTCGTCGTCGTCGCCGTCGTCCTCGTCCTCGTCCTCTTCCTCGTCCTCGTCCTAGTCCTCCTCCCCCTCGTCGTCCTCATCCTCGTCGTCCTCGTCGTCCTCGTCGTCCTCGTCGGCCTCGTCCTCGTCCTCGTCGTCCTCGTCGTCCTCGTCGTCCTCGTCGTCCTCGTCCTCGTCCACGTCCTCATCTCATCCCTGTCGTCGTCGCCCTCGTCCTCCTAGTTCTCGTCGTCGTCGTTGTCCTCGTCGTCGTCGCCGAGGGCCTCGAAGGGCCTCCGGACCCATCCAGAGGTCTCCAGAGACCTCCTCAGGCCTCTGGAGACCTCCAGACACCTTCAGAGGCGGCCGCCGTCGTCGTCGTCGTCATTGTCATCGTCGTCCGCGCCGCGTCCTCGTCCTCGTCATCGTCGTCCTCGTCCTCGTCATCGTCGTCCTCGTCCTCGTCCTCGTCCTCGTGCTCGTCGTCGAAGTCGTCGTCGTCGTGGTCGTCGTGGTCGTCGTCGTCATTGTCGTGGTCGTCGTCGCATTCCTGGCCAGTCGTCGTCGTCGTCGTCGTCGTCGACGTCGTCACCGTCCTGGTCCTCGTCGTTGTCGTTGTCGTTATCATTGTCGTCGTCGTCGTGCGCTCGGGCGCCCTCGTCGTCCAGCAAGCACCAGCACAAAATAATGCCCGAAGTAGGGAATGGGGGAAAAAACACTGTGGTGCACGATGGTGCACGTATGCACTGCGCAATATTTAGGCGATGCGGTGCACGCGGCTGTGGCCGTGCATACTGTGCTGCGCTCTGCAGTGCTTGCCGAGATGCGCGCAGGCGCTGTGGTGCCGTATCCACACGGCAAGTGGGGGGGCGTTACGCTATGCACCCCCCCCCGATAACGCCCGTTATGACCGTTATGCACCCATGCGCTCTAGGACGGCCAGCGCCTAAGGTAGATTGGGACCTGGAAACCGAAAAAATACCCACTTTCGACGACCAATTTGTACGTGCCTCCCCGGCCGAGGCGGCGAGGGCGTGCTCACCGCTGCTGGGCCCAGGCCAGGCTCAGAGCGGTGGACACGGCCTGGGCATCGCTCGGACGTCCATTCCCTGTATTTTTTTTCGGTTTCGTGCGTGTTTTTTTCGGCCAAATGATCACGGATACTTCTCGATGGTCCTCGCCGAGGGAAAAATGCACACGTCCGAGCGATGCCAAGCGGCGGGTTCGTGTCGTGACGACCTCTGCATTGGCTTCTCTGACACCGCGTGGGTCGTTCCACCTCGAACGATCGGTGGCGTTCGGATCACCGCATCGTTCCGTACTGGCCGCTCTGCGTGGAGCGCAGGGCGCGCCCGTCGCGCGTCGCCACTTCGGGGCTCGGCCCTCCCCTCTCGCTCCCCCCCCCCTCATTTCCCCCCTGTCGTCCGTCGTCTGCTGCTGCCCCTCATCTCCCTCCTCTTCTCCCCCCCTTCTTGCTCCTCTCCTTTTCCCCGGCGGCGTTCACAACCTTGAACGCCCGCGCTGGGGTCGCCGCCGCGTCGACGCGAAACCAACCTACCGCATGTGCCCAGGCACCCGCCGATGCGCTGTTTGTCTTTCCGCGGCCCCTAGAAGCCCCGACCGCTTCCCCAGGGCCAGTTTGTCACCCTGGATACACCTTTGATGGCCTCTGGGGC
>CAUYUJ010007408.1:0-40000 GCA_963575745.1 Prorocentrum cordatum | reverse complement strand
GTCAGCGCGGCCTGCAAAATGTACTGGGAAGTCCCTAGCAGTCAGCGCCACCGCGGCCGCGTCGGTCGCGTCAGGCTAGCTGGCCACTCTGCGCGCGAGCCTGCGCGCTGGCGCGGCCGCGGCGATGCTCCCGCCACCACCGAGTTGTCATCGCAATCGCCGCCGCATGGGTTTTGCAAACGACATTGCGGGCGGGTGGGTGAGATGATTGCGAGAGCAGTGGAGATGACAATTCCAAGTTCGGCAGGGCGAATTGCACCACATAGCTTGCACAACATAGATTGCACAACCTATACTGCACCACATAGATTCCACAACATATATTCTCCTTTCTAAAAAAGAATAGACTCTACCCCCCCCCCCCCCCCCTTGACTTATCAGCTCCCCCTGGGGTACTATAATTTCACATATATATACACACACACTGCACACTCGTCCATCCTAAATATGAAATCATGACATCCCAGGCAGGCCTGCTCCCCCCCCTGAGGGTCCCGTTTTTTTTTTTAAAAACATTTTTATTTTTTTTTATTTTTTATTTTTTTTTTTTTTTAAAAAAAAAAAAAAAAAAAAAAAAAAAAAAAAAAAAAAAAAAAAAAAAAAAAAAAAAAAAAAAAAAAAAAATGCGGTGATATCTTTTGTTCTAACATAACATTTTTTCACGATACCCTTGCAAAAAATGAAACGAAGTGCACACGCGCGCGTCGTCGCGCGCGCATGCCGAAATCATTCAAAAACCTTCGGCGCCGCAAAGATTTCGCAATCGAGTTCCCAAAAAAATACAAAAACACATGGTTCCGCAACACTGATTTGCTAGAAAAGCTTCCGCGCGAGCTCTTGCGAAATCTTTTATATAAAGATATATATATATATTAATAATAATACTAATAATAATAATAATGATGGTAATAATAATAATAACAATAGTAATAAACAACACAAAAAAGTTCTTCAAGATTTTCACAAAATGCTACCAAACGGGTTTCGCGCGCGCGCGCATGTCGAAATCTGTCGAACGCCCTTGCGCGTGTGCCGTCGCGAGAATCCTCTGCAAAACATGGGCGAAGTGCAGACGCGCGCGTGGTCGCGCGCGTACGCCGAAATCCCTCAAAACCCATCGGTTTCGGAAGGACTTCGAAACCGCGCGTCCAAAAAACCTACAAAAACCCAAGGTTTCGCAACACGGATTTTCAACAAAAGCGTGCGCGCGCGCTCTTGCGTCGTCGTCGTCGTCGTCGCCGTCCTCCCTCCTCCCGCGTCGTTGTCGTCGTCGTCGTCGTCTACGTCGTCCTCTGTCTTTCCTCGTGTTCGTCGTCGTCGTCCTCTTTGGCGTCGCGGTCGTTTCCGTCGTCGTTGCCGCCGTGGTCGTCCTTCCTCCTCCTCCCTCGTCGTCGTCGTCGTCCGTCGTCGGCGTCTCGTCGTCGTCCCTCCTATTTCGTCGCCGTCGTCGTCGTCGTCGTCGTTGTCGTCGTCGTTGTCGTTGTCGTCGTCGTCGTCTTCCCTCCTCCCTCGTCGTTGCCGTCGTCGGCGTCGCCGTCCTTCCTCCTTCTTCGTCACGGTCTTAAGAGATTTTGCGAACCCAGTTGCGGGTGGGTGGGTGGGATGCTTGCGCGAGCAGTGGAGTGGTCAAGCGCGGTGCAGGGTAGTCAATTGTATACCATAGTTTGTACCACCCAGGTTGTTCCACATAGATTGTACCGAATAGATTGCACCACACAAATTACAATACGTAGATTGCACCATTAATATGTGTATATAGATACAAGACTTGAAGCTCGCTTCGCTTCGCTTTGAAGTCTTGGTGTAGGGCATTGTCAGGGGCAAAGGGGGGAGGACAAACAGGCGTATTGGGCCGAGGCGCAGCTACATGTGCAGGCCAATGGGGCTGCAAAAAACGGCAAAGCACGTGGGGTGATGGAAACAAGGGTGCGCGTTCGACAACGGCGACGACGACGTTGCCGTCGTCGCCGTCGTCGCCGTCGTCGGTCATCTAGAAGTGGCTCGCGGTTTTCTGGAACAGTTTTGGGGGCCTTTCGGCATTTGGGTTGGTTTGGGTCGACGTTGCCGTCGTCTTTGTTCGGTTTCGGAAGGGCCACATGGAGCCCCGGAGGTAAACAATAGTGCGCCGCAGTGGTCGCACTGTGTGGACATATCTCCCAAAGAAATGGAGGTGAGGGTTGATCTAGATGTCCCACTCTTTTGGGGTGCGGCCTCCGTGCAACTCAGACACGTCCTGGTAGTTCGCTTCCATTGGTTTTTCGCGTAGTTCGTCTCAGGGAGCTCGACCCCACAGTTGACACATGGCTTGAGAAGGACAGCTTTGTTGACAGTAGAACAGCACTCCTTGCACCAAGGTCTGTCAGAGGACGAATGCAGCTGCGTTGACGAGTAAGCAAAAAGAGGTAGAAGTTGGTGGCATTGGGCGCAAGCTAAAAGCTGGTCGTTTCGGTGGCATGGGAGCGGCCTGACGTGATGGAACTTGAGCCCGAAGAACGGATGATCAGAGCTGCGATCGTGCCGGCACACAATGAACGTCACATCGGAATTCCAAGGAGGAATGTTGGACCCGGAAGGCCATCCAGATTCGATCGAATGGCGTTCGGCACAACGGGCCACCGTGTCTGGGTCGTGGGTATGAAGCCTCATGGATGTCCTGGGCCGGCACGGAAACGGAAAGAGCGGCGTTTGGGGGGCTTGCCCGAGATGGTTCATGGCGCTTGTCGCTCTTGGGAGCCTTGGTGTGAAGGGCTGGTTACGTCACCGCTCGCTCGTGGGAGCCGTGGTTGTCAGAGATTGTGACGTTGCCGCTCACTATTGAGAGCCTTGGTTGTCAGAGTTTGTTATGTCACCGTTCGCTCTTGGGAGCCTTGGTGTGCAGAGCTTTTACGTTACCGATCGCTCTTTTCTTTGGCGTCTATGGGCCTTCTTAGTGCTCCTTTGCGGGTTGATTTGGGGGCTACCGATCGCTCTTTTCTTTGGCGTCTCTGGGCTCCTTCAGTGGTTTTTGGAATCTTTTGGGGTTATTTGGCCTATTTGGGACCCTTTTGGGCCGTCTTGGGGCGCTTTTGGGCCGTCTTGGAGCGTCTTGGAGACCTTGACTCGTCTTGGGGCTCTCTTGGTGGCTCCCTGGGGCCCTCCTGGGACCCTCTTGGGGCCTCTTGGGGCTGTCTTGGGGCCCTCTTGGGCCGTCTTGGGCGCCTCTTGGGCCGTCTTGGCGCCCTCTTGGACCGTCTTGGGAAGCTTCTTTGGAGCTTCTTGGCCCGTCTTGGGGCGGTCTCAGGGGCATCTTGGACCATCTTCGACGCCGTAACGGGCGAAGAGTCGTACATGCTGAAAATATACGTTTTCTGATTTGGGCCTCTTGGGGCCCTCTTGGGAAGCTTCTTGGCCGCCTCTTGAAGCGTCTTGGAGGCCTTTTGGGCTGTCTTGGGGGCATCTTGGGCGTCTGGGAAGGATATTTCGGTGTTTCCGGGCCGTCGTGACTGTTTCCGGTTTTCCCCTGGAGCCTTTTTGGGGCCCTCAGGGACGGACCAGAGAAGAGCCTCCGGGGCCTTTGGGACCGCCAGATTCTATTGGGGGGGGATGTTGGCCATCCCTGGTGTGAGATAATTAAGATAGGAATATATTGCACCACACAAAGGTTGCTCCACATAGATTGCACCACACTGATTGTACTGCATAAGTTGCTCCGCGTTGATTGCACGGTATAGATCTCCAGAAACACACTGCTTGAGGGCCACGCTGGCGACCATAGAACCTGAGCACGGCACGGCACTTCCGGGCCCGCGGGCACGGCATGGCACGGCACATGTTTCGCAGCCTGGGAACTGGGCATCGCACGGCACGGCACGCTTCTCGCAGTCGATAACCTACGTAAGCACTCCACAAGACGGCGCGGCACACTTTCCGCATTCAAGATCCCGCGTAAGCACGGCACGGCGTAGCATGGCATGTGCTCCTGGAACCAAAGCATGGCATGGCGCGGCACGGCATGGCACGCGGGCACAGCACGGCAAGGGCATTCGCTGTGTATGACAACAACCACAACAACAGCAGCAGCAGCAGCAACAACCACAACCACAACAACAACAGCAGCAGCAGCAACAACAACAACAACCACAACAACAACAACAACAACAACAACCACCACCACCACCACAACAACAACAACAACCACAACAACATCATCAACAACAACAGTCACAACCACAACCACAACAATAACAACAACAACAACAACAACAACAACCACCACCACCACCACCACCACCACCACAACAACAACAACAACCACAACCACAACCACAACCACAACCACAACAACAACAACAACAACAACAACAACAACAACAACAACAACAACAACAACAACAACAACGATCACGCTCATGCCCAGACCTCTCCCGGGCCTCCTTCTGACCAGGATTCCGAACCAAGTCCATAGGCCCAGATGGGCGAGAACGAGGGACGGGCCTCGGCATCAGTACGTTTTCCTCCTCCAAGGCCACTTCCAACTCAGAACTCGCTGAAGAGCGCGATTACAACTAGAGGCCTCCTAGATGGGGTCGGAGTAGACGGGTTCGGAGGATCGCGCCGTTTCGCCGATACATCGGCGATTACATCGGCGATGCATCGGCGATGCATCGGCGATGCGTCGGCGATGCACCGGCGATGCACCGGCGATGCATCGGCGACGTCGGCGATGCATCGGCGACGTTGACGTGAAAATGCGCGGGCTGCACATCGAACCGCACCGGCGATGCTTCGGCGATGCGGCGCGATCCTCCGACCCCAACTATTCCGACCCCATCTAGGAGGCCTAGAACAGCGCAAAGTCGGTCCTTGCAAGGCGCCGAAGGAGTAGGGAACGGAGAGAACGGAGAGGGCGCCCAACGGCCGCTGCTGGCAAGCGACGCTCGCCCCGGATCGACACCGACGCCGAACCATGCTCAAAACTGAGGACCGAGCAGAAAGAGCACTCGATGAAACGCGGGACTTTCGCGGGTCCGCGCAGCCGTCTTGGGTCGGCACCGGCCAGACGCACCCCGGGGGCGGCGCCAGGGAGGCACCGCGAGGGGGAGGGGGGTCGCCGACCCGAGACGGCCGCGCGAGACTGCGAGGGGCGTGCGTGTGTTTGCGCAACGCTTCTTCGGCAGCAGCTGCCGTCGGTCTCTGGCCCACCGCGCGTTCCGCCCACAGCCCGACTCCGCGGGGGAGCAAAAGAGCGGCGGCCGCCGCGGGCGTTGGCCCGGTCGGGCGGCTCCGGCTGCTCACGGCATGCACCGCACCACCCACTCGAAGGCCGCGTCGTTGGCCGCACTCTTGAAGGACTCGGCCTCCAGCTCCCCACGGGGCTGGAAGAAGGCCTCGAGGCCAAGAATAACCAGCCTCGAACTGATCCCCATCCCTAAGATGGGCGAGCAAAAAGAGAGGACAATCTGAGGGATAGGCCCTCAGAAACTGAGGGAATCCTTGAGATCGGCATCGAGGTGAGGTGATGTCAAACATTGGGATAGGGATATGTTTCAAACTGGTACCAGAAAGCGGCACTGAGCACAAACCTTCGGAGGTCCTCTCGGATCGCTTGGGGGTCGGGACTCCAGGATGACCCAAGGATCTGCCCCAGGCCGATCCACCGACGGATCCGACACACATGATTCTCTCATTCCTTTCCGCTGGCGCCAACCTCGTGCGCAGCAACATGCTGTGCCCCTTGCCTGAACGCCGTCCCCAGAGGTGTGACAGGGCGTGCGAAAATGGGGGACAGCTATGAAGGGGCCCCAGGACACACAAATAAATACACACAAATAAAAATAGTCCCCATATTTTCCCATATTTTCTGGGTTATTGTCTTCCCCCCCACTTCTCATATTTTCCCACATTTTCTGGGGAATCGACGATTAATTGTGTCTGTGTGTTTCTTTCCCTCCTGAAGCTAATCTGGCGCAAGAGGCGGCCATGAATCGAGGAGAAGGCAGGGGCGCGAAGCGAAACCAGCTGCGGGCAACAGTCTTGCACCCCCTTCTTTCCCAAGTCTCCCCTTTCCTCCACCCTGGACTGAAGGGGCCCTGGGACACACAAATAAATACACACAAATAAAAGGATTCCCCATATTTTCCAGTATTTTCTGGGTTTTTGTCTTCCCCCCACTTCGCATATTTTTCAATATTTTCTGTGGAATCGACGATTAATTGTGTCTGTGTGTTTTTTCTCCTCCTGATGGACGTCGGGAGGGGGGGGCCAAGCGCTGGCTCCGAAGAAGTCCGCGCGGGCCTCCAAAAATTCAGGCCTGTGCCGTTTGGAAGTCTCCCGAAGCCTCGCCAGCGCGAACGCGCTCGGTGGACGGCATCATGTCCGCGCAGCAGCCGCAACCCCGGTTGTACATGGTCTCGTTGTTGGCGGTCATCATGCCGGCCTCGAACCGCCTGACGAGCTCGCGCGTGCCGAGGGATGCCTCCACCTCGGGAGAGCACGTCCCGGATTCGGAGCACCTCGAAAGCTCGGGCACCATCTCCTTGAGCAGCTGCCTCAGCGACATGGCCCCAGCCTTGTTCTGCTGGTAGCGGCTGGGAGGGTGCACGATGAAGAACTCCTGCGCACACAGGATCTGGCCACGACCGGTGCGTCCCAGGGCTTCGGTCATCGACACCTCCCAGTACTGCTTGCCGATGTCTCCCGGCTGTAACTTCAGGGGCAGCGAGGCCCGGAGGCGCCCGCGCTGAGCGATCACGTGCCTGCTGCTGACGATGGCGCTCTTGGACGGGCACGCGCCGTTCCAGCGGTTCTTCCTGTTCCAGGCCTTCAGGCTGAAGCAGCCGTACGGCGGAGACAGGACGACGAAGCCGGGGTTCTCCTCGAAGGTAGCGGTCGCCAGCTCGAGGATGCCCGTGGTGTTCTCGTACATGAGCATGTCGGGGTCGAAGTACACGCAGAGGTCCACGTCGTCGTGCTCTGGCCTCATGCACTCCTTCATGAAGCTGCTCATGGCGAAGAAGTTCGACAGCATCTGCGCGCGCTCGCGGTGGATCCCGTACATGTCCACGAGGCTCTTCTGCGGGAGCCTGGCCCCGCTCCCGTCGCTGAAGTTGACGTCGAAGAGCGGGGCCAGGTACTCCGGGTCGTAGACGTCGCTGTAGTCCATGGCCCTCACCGTGATGTTGGGGATCTTGTCGGAAACGTGGCCGTTGTAGAGCCTCAGGAGCCCGCGGTGCTGCATGTCGTAGGACTCAAAGGCTTCGGAGGTGTTCACCCATGGCGGCTGGTTGTCGAAGACCACGGCCTTCAGTTCAACATTCGGGCCGCTGAGGGTCTTAAGCTGATGCTCCACCATCACGTCGATTGGCATGGTGTCCTTCGGGAAGCTCGACGTCACGTACAGCGCCCTTATCTTTCCCTCATGCCCGTGGGTCTGCAGCGCGCCCGCACACGCGAGGCCGGACAGGAGGAGCACTCCTGCCCGCAGCGGCATGCCAGTGGTACAGTTCGGTACACAGCCAAGGACGGGTAATGGAACACCGCCGTTTCTGCGCGGCGGGCGCAAGAGCCGAGAGCGGCTACTGGTGTACGCCCTCGCGCGCAGGTGTGCTGGTTTGTGTGTGTGTGTGTGTCTGGCAGGGTCCGCCCAAGGCCGGCGCGCGGACCTCTTCCTGGCACAGGTCCTTTTGGTGCGCCGCCTCCTCCTCCTCATCCTCATCTTCCTCCTCCTTTCCTCCTCCTTCTCCTCTTGCCAGCTTATCTAGCCGCGCGTCGGGCTGTTGCGTCGAGGAGCCAACGATTTCAGTATGCTGCTGCTGCTGCTGCTGGCACTCCTGTGTTCGTTTCTGCCGACACTGCTGCGGCCACTGCTGCCACTACTGCAGGCGCTGATGCCGGCACAGCCACTGCCACCACTGCAGCTACCGCCGCTGCTGCTGTTGTCTTGACCACTGCCACTGCTGCTGTTGCTGCGACTACTGCTGCTGCTTCTGATGAAACTATTGCGGCCACTGTTGCTGTTGCTGCTGTTGGTTGAACTGTCCATCTGTGTGATGAACTGCTTCTCTGCCGCAATGTGTCATTACCGCTACTGTAAATACTGAGAATACCTCTGCCGCTTCTGCTGGCAGTGATCCTGAAGCTGCTGCTGGCACTGCCGCGTATGAGGTCGTCGGTGCCGCTGCGGACAACGGCGTTACAACTGGTACAGCTACCAATGCACTGCTGGTCGTGCTTCCATTGCTACTGCTGCTGGTACTACTGCCGCTGCTGAAGCGAACTGCCACTACTGGTCCTGCCGCCGTGGCTACTGGTGCTAGAAATCCAGAGTCCAGAGGGCACCGGGGTGACACTGGTGATGATGCCGGTGCGGGTGCCATTTGACGCTACTCCTGCTGCCCCACCCTTACTGCAAATGTTCCGATACCGCTGGGATGGTTGACGCTACGGCCGCCTCCGCCGCGGCTGATCCTCCTGCTCCTCCTCCTCCTCCTCTTCCTCTTATTGTTTGTCTTATCCTTAGTTTTCTTATTTTTAGTATTGCTATTTTTAATATGATTATTATGATTATTAGCGCAAGTATTATTTGTATAATTAGTTTTAGTGTTGTTAGTATTAGTATTATTATTACTAATATTAGTATTAGTAATATTATTAGTAGTACTATTATTGTTATGGTTGTTAGTATGATCATTATTGTTTTTCATCAGTATCATTAGCATTATTATTATTACTACTACTACTACTATTACTTTTATTATTGCTATTAGAATAAGTAATACTCTGAATAGTACTATTATTAGTATTGTTTTGATTAATATTACTATCATTGCTAGTATTATTATGATTCGAATTCGTCTTACTATTCTTATTATAAGTAGTATTATTATGGTTAGTATGATTCGTATGCTTCTTCTTATTATTAGTAGTAGTAGTAGTATTAGTATTGTTATTCTTATTCGTATTATTCGTATTGTCGTTATTATTCTTCTTGGTTTAAAGTATTCGTAGTATTAATCATCTTATTATGAATCTTCTTCTTCGTAATAATATTATTATTAATCCTCCTCCTCCTCCTCCTCGTCCTCCTCCTTTTCCTCCTCCTCCTCATCATCCACTTCCTCCTCCTCCTCATCCTCCTCCGCCTCCTCCTCTTCCTCCTCCTCCTCTTCCTCTTCCTCCTCCTCCCTCCTCGTCCTCCTCCTCCTCCTCCGCCTCCTCTTCCTCCTCATCCTCCTCCTCCTCCTCCTCATCCTCCTCCTCCTCGGTGACCTCGGTGACCGATGCGCGCCTGGTCACCCCACGAGCAACCGACGCACCACTAAGAAAGAAGCACCTCAAAAGGCTGGCCCAGTCGAGGAGGAGGCAGGGGCAAGGGGGGAGGGGGCGAAAGGGAAAAGGCAGGGAGGGAAGAAAGGGAGAAGGGCTGGCCAAGCCTATGAGTGCTTCCAAGAACCACACCTTTCAAGAGCTTGGACCTCTCCGAGCTCTTCTTGGGGTTGGTGCAAGGGTTGCGGAGCTTCTCGCTACCTTTGCAAGACGCGAAAGCCCCGCACAGTACACCAAAAAAATTGAATGCCTGAGCATACTTCCCTGGCCCAATGGAGCTTGCGCCCACCCCCTGCCCCCCCCCCGTCAAAAGGAGCGAGAGAGAAGGATTAAGATCCTCACAAGGGCTAGAGGTGTTCAGACTAACAACTCGCAAACACCGCCCACACCTGAGTGTGTTTCCATGGCGGACGGGAATATGGAGGCTCACAGGTCTCTTAAGCCCAGGTGGCTTCGGAGCCCTCTGGAGCTTACTCCAAATTTACGCTGCGCTAGGGAAACACGCGAGGACGTCGCAAACTCCTACACACAGGTTCTGATACTGCTTTCCAGACTCCTCGAAAGATTGAACCCCCGCAGGAGCCAAATCGTGTATCTTCGCACCCTGCTTGGCCCACCAGTCGGCGGCGATGGACCCAGCAACCAGATTGCGAGCGTCTAGGTCAAGCCCATCATGCATGCATTGATGAGCCTTGACTTTGCGAAGTGGGACCCAGGGGGGCGCGTGCCCCAGGTGCCAAGCCATCGCTCTCCAGAAGGGTCGCACCCCAAAGCCCTCGGCGGGTCCACGACGACCATGAACAACGACTGGTAGTCGACGACGACGGGACTGGGCCGATCGCGCCCACCGTGGGCAGCCCTACGCAAAACATCCACAGCCAACGCTGAGTGCTCTGAAGTGCCAGACGTTTGTCCAAATTCACACGGGGGGGGGCATAAACTCCGCCGACAAGAGTTCCACCCGACATATGCACAACAGCAAAACCTCCTCGCGCCATTTCTTCACGTTCCCCGTGCAAGCAACTGCCGTCAATAAAAAGAGAGAGAATCCCCGACGGAAAACTGAAACGGTTCACGCGAGAATCCACTCGATCCCTCGAAGAAACGCAAATCCCAATCGGGAGCTACGGTGGGCACTTCTTGGGGACCTACGATCAGACTCGATGTTAAGACAGAATCTGGGCCTGCAGACAGAATCTGGTGGATAACTTCGGATAACTTCATTGCTGAAATGCTCAGCCCTCGCCGCAGCTGGCAACTCGCGCTGGCACAACCACATCCTGCACCAAAGACTGTCCGCAGGCAATCCGCGCAGCGGACGCTCGTCCTCCACTCGATAGCCACACTTGACAAGGGCCTGTGAGGTGGGGGCAGGGTTAGATAGGACCTGCCTACACAGATGCTCCTGGATGGGGGGGGGAGGGCTCGCGCTACTCTCTGCGCGGCAGGTAGCCATAGCCCAGCCTCTCTGACAGCTGGCCCAAGCGAAACAATAAACCTACGAAGCAGACAATTAGCAAGATCACTCGTGAAAGCACCGGCAATCTGCTGCGGTGAGGGCCCCGTGAGGATCCACCTCCGCTTGGTGAAGCTAACAAGGTTGACAGGCCCCTGACCACCCAGCCTTCTCCAACCACAGAGGCATAGCGGGCGCGGGGCCCCTGGTCCTAAAAAGCCAGGATCGCCCTCGGGTGTCCTGAAAGTGCGACGAGGCAGAGTGAAACGCCTTGCTCAGATCTCCCGGGCTCAGAGCACCTTGGTGGACTGGCCCTCCATGGGGCCCGGGCTGAGACACATGCCACCATTCCCCAGCGTACCTCTTCAATGGTCCTCACGCGAGAACCAGAGGGCCATCTTTCCATTTAGACAGAGCCCACATAAGATCCAGATTGGCCCCCCTCTTGGACATCCCACACACACGACCAGCAGCCCGACGAAGCCCAAGGATCTCATTTGGAGTGGCCCCTTGGACCCCATACCATAACTGATCGCAGGAAGGGCCCCAGCACGGAATAACCTAGACTTGAACTTCTCGGGGACCTTGAGAGCCTTCAGCCTAGAGGCCCGATGCTTGAAAACCCTCATACGTTTTTTTTTGTTGCGCGAACCTTCCTGGCGAACGGGTGCCGCTGGCGCCGCCCCGCGGTGAAAGACGCGCCCAGGTTCCCTGGGCCCCACTCGGGGGTGCGCGCCAACTCCTGGGGCCCCGCCTTGGCGACCTTCAAGCGCCCCCTGGAGTTGGCCACTGCATACATCCTATTAATGGCAAGAGGCACCTGCAGCGTGCCACGGGTGCGACGAGCGAGAAACGTGGCCAAGATCTCGAGCTGGCCGACGCACATCTGAATGGACTCGTGCCACGCATGAGCAGACAAGCCGTCCACGCGAAGCCCTTGAGAAGCGAATTCAACTTCGGAGCCCGCCTGCACAGTGGGAAGCATGAAGGCCTTGGCTGCGCACGTGGCTGATGCGCCCCCCGCGACAATGCCCCTGGACGGCCAAAAAGGTTCAGGGTAGGGCCCATCCAGGAGCAAAACCAGGAGTCGGTTCCAATGGTACAAGCCAAAATATACAGAGGGAAATTAGCCTTCATCGCCTCCTCCCCCAAGATGCTATGCTGGATATGCTCATAGAACTTCATAAGGTCCCACAATAGGGTAGCATAGTGTAACCTTTGACCCGCACGCAGCTCGGCCCTGACACGTTGCCCCGAGACAGCATCAAAAGCCGAGCGGCCCTGACCCATGGAAAACTCATGGCCCACCCCGCAAGACATCTCCCAAGTACGACAGGGGTCCCTATGGGTTTTCCCATGGGGTCTGCTAAAACCATTATAATGTCCTATAGGGCGACGACCCTTGTTGATCTGGGGCACGAGGAACGAACGCGACAAGCTGGTGCAAGGAAGACGGCGCCTGGCCAACCATATCCATAAGTTGGTAAATCATTCCCAGAGAATACAAACCAGGATCCGATAACAGCGAAAAATGACGAGGATGACATCCATCAGGGGCACAGGTCCAGAATTTGAAACGCAAGCTGATTTGTCTCAAAGTACCTCCCAAAGTACCTCCAGATCTCAGAGGTGGGACAGGCACCTGACCTGAGAAAGATAAGCTTCCTGGCACACCAGGAGCTGCAGAGGCTTGCCAAGCTACTCGCCATACCCGTCGCTCTGCCTCGAGACGCTGAGGAAGAGCGCTAGAAAATTCACCATCGAGCTGTGCAACCTCCTCTGTAAGAGGTACGCCTAAGCGAAGAAAAGATTACGCCTGCTTGCACTGGTTGCTGACCGAATCAGAGCACCATTTCTCCCAAGCAAGGTTAGACTCCCTCCTCTCCCCCAGTTGTCAAATCCTCTCCCGAAGCTGCACAAAACTGGAAGCCTCATCGATCAAAACACACGGGTCTTCTCCGTGCCGAGGAAACCAAAATCGGCCACATCTTCATCACACTGCCGAAGAGAGAGATAGACTGGCCTATGCGGGCCGAAAGCACCATGCAAAGCCACCTTCACATCATTGGCCACATGGTCCAACAAACGACTGACGACGAAGAAATCAATCGCGGTGGCGGCATCATCTGCAACATAGGTGGGCTGCTCCTCCTCCTCCTCCTCCTCCTCCTCCTCCTCCTCCTCCTCCTCGTCCTCCTCCCCCTGACGCGCGGTAGAAAATTCCAGATGGTACTCTTGCAATACCGACCTTTGTTTTGAGGGCAGATTGGAAGATATCATCAGTATGACGCGCGGGCACTGCGATTTACCTCATAACCCATCTGCGGGGTCTTTGCGAAAAGATCTTCATTGCAAGAGAGGATGCACAAACCGCCGTTTTTTATAAACAGAAGACGGTGCAAATACATTCCTTCTGTGTCGGTTGCACCCACGAACGTTTCCTGCGGCAGAGGTGTTACGCATTGATCGGTCACGTGCGCGACGGCTTTCTAATCTAGAGCAGGTGGGCCTTGCCACGAGGATGCAAATTCAAACTGCACCGATCCAAGCCAGGCCCAAGCTTGGATCGGGATCGGCGATTACGCCCTCCTGGCCTGGCGAGGAGGGAGGAGGTTATCAATCCTCACTCCTTCCCAGCACCAGACTTCGATTGCAATCTGCTCGAACCCCTGCTTCTCTTTTTCACACGCCCCTGTTCGAGAAGCGTTCGACGGCATCGCAAGGCGGGCAGACGCATCAGCGTAACAGATCGCAGTGATGTACATAAAGATAAACGCTCGATATGCACCGGTCGGGCCTATGCTGGTAGGCGCACGAGCCTTCCAGCACACTCGTATGCACCGATCGGTGTACGTGTTTTTCTTCCATACGCGGGCCCCAGAATCCTCGACCACTTCTCGGGGACATGCTTTTCGTCCTGCGCTGTCCTGACTCTCCCGAAGCCCGAGAGAACCGCCCACAGCAGGCCGAAAACGACAGAATCCCGTTGTCCTGGCTATCCATGTTTCAAGACGTCAGACGCCTGGGTAATTCGCTGGCGCCCTCCCCCTTGTAGGCCTTCGCATTGCCATGCAGCTCCAGCGCCTCTGTCGGCCTCGCTTCGGGGACCCGCTGATCCGGGTCAAACCAAGCCCGGGTCAGTCAGGCTTTGCAGGAGCCTGCACGCAAACCCAAGTCAGTGCACCCCTGGCCCTGCAGGATCCTGCAAGATCCGGCGCTCTGGCTGACCCCGGGTTGCCTCGACCCCCGTCTCTTGAGCCCCGATCGTTCCAGAGGAGGAGGAGGAGGAGGAGGAGGAGGAGGAGCAGGAGGAGGAGGAGGAGGAGCAGGAGCAGGAGGAGGAGGGAGGAGGATGAGGATTTCGTTCGGGACGCAGTCCCGTAGGAGGAGGAGGAGGAGGAGGAGGAGGAGGAGGAGGAGGAGGAGGAGGAGGAGGTGGTGGTGGAGGAGGAGTGGGAGGAGGAGGAGGAGGAGGATGGAGGAGGAGGAGGAGGAGGAGGAGGAGGAGGAGGAGGAGGAGGAGGATTTCGTTCGGGACGCAGTCCCGTAGGAGGAGGAGGAGAGGAGGAGGAGGTGGAGGAGGAGTGGAGGAGGGAGGAGGAGGAGGTGGAGGAGAGGCCGGCCAGCACCAACAGAGGCGCCGCGCCCGTGCAGGCGCCGCAGATCGTCGACGGGGCGCCGTCCCGGGGCCGCCGTCGAAGCAGGGGCCCTCGTCGAGCACCCGTGGCCCTGGCCAGGGATGGCCAGGGATGGAGGAGGAGGAGGAGGAGGAGGAGGAGGAGGAGGAGGAGGAGGAGGAGGAGGAGGGGAGGAGGCGGGGGTAGGAGGAGGGGGAAGGCAGGGCGGGCGCGGGGCTCGTCTCCGGCCAGTCTGCCGACTGCAGGATCCGCACACGGTGCTCCTGCCGCGCAGCCCGGGCGGTCCGAGCGCAGCCTTAGGATCAGCTGGCATCTCGCGAGGCTCGATCGAGCATCCTCTCCCTGCACTTTGGAAGCGGCCAGTGGGCATGCGCTCGATGTGCCCCAAAAGAATCGATTCTGAGGGAGGTGCGAGGGCAAATCCGCTCAAACTGTGTCCCCAGACCCCTCCCGAGGTCGAAACCGACAGATGTTTCTAGCCGCACCCAGCAACGCCAGCGAAAGGGACGTCTCGCGCTGCCCCTGGAGCGCGCCGTAGCCAGATGCCTGCGTAGGGCGGCGTACATGCAGTGCGATAGCGGCCATGAGCTCACAGAAAGGAAGAAGCTCACTTCCACGTAAGTCAAAGAAGCGCTGCCCCAAAGACTCCCAGCTCTCCTGCAGTCTGTGCTGCGCGGTGACGGAGAAAAGGAACCAGCGCAGGGATACCGGGGATACCTCGGCCCCCCAGCTGGCTCCAACCTCTGTGATCGGGAGGAAGGATCGGAGAGCCAACCCTGCCTGCAAACCGTAGCATGGAGACGAACGATGTCTTCGCCTCTCGAGACGAGAGAGTACTAAGATCAGTAACGTCAGCACCCTGCGAGCCGAAAGGGGCAGCCGCAGAGGTGAGGATAGGGGTGAGAGACAGCATACACACGCAACCTCCTCCTCCTCCTCCTCCTCCTCCTTCTAGGAAGGCACCAACTATACACCAACACCGATCCTGGCCAGGATCACCCTGGGCCCAGGATCTGTGTATACGCCCTCCTGCCTTGGGCAAGAAGGCATATACACCGATCCTGGGCCCAGGGTGATCCTGGGCCAGGATCGGTGTTGGTGTATAGTTGGTGCCCTCCGACCTCCTCCTCCTCCGAGACCTGGCGCCGCCGATCGCCACAGGGCCTCCCCCCGGGGCAGCTGGCCTTCGCCTGCACCTCCGCGGCCGCGGAGGCATTGGAGCCGGCGCGGCTGACCGCAAACTCCGTGGCGGCCAAGGAGCCGACGCGGCTGACCACATGCTCCGCTGCAGCCTTCGGAAAAAACGCCCCGACCCATGCTTCTACCACTCCTGCATCTGCAACTGTTCCGCCGCCGCCGCCCCCGCTTCCTTACAATGACGCATCCTCGTCGCGCCACCACACGTGTCGGTGTCTCGCCTGAGACGTCCTCACCGTTTACTGTTTACCACCATGACGCTTGAAACCATCAACGGCTGCGTAGGTAGAGGCAGGGTCGTTTCCAAAACACAACTCCCCCCACAGCGCCGCGCACAGCAGTTACGCGGATGAAGGATGGGTCGTTTTCAAGTTGTGACTCTCGCCTTAGCGTAGCGCACTCCGCCTGGGAAGGTTTCATCCATAACACGGACTAAAACAACTTCACTTTCGGTATGTAGCTATCGCATCGGCGTCGCTCACATCCGTTGCAGAAAACAGTTTCAACCGTTACAATAGAGACCGAATGATTTTCAAACATGTGGCTGCCGCCTTTAGTGCCGCGCACATGTGTCTTGGGCTCACCTCCTCCTCCGCCGCCGCTTCCTCCTCCTCCTCCTCCTCCGCCTCCTCCTCCTCCTCCTCCTCCGCCTCCTCCTCCCGGGAGGCAGCTCCTGAGAGGTCATCGTCCGAACGAGGGGGGCTACACTTGCGGCCCGTCCTTTGCCGCCTTCGCTGGTCGCCCGCCGCCCCAAAAAACTCCCACCTGCGTCCATGTCGCCCGTCCTTCCTACACGTTCTGACTGCAATCCAGGCTCAGTGGGCCCTTCATCGGGCCTCATGGCCTTCCAGGGCTGGACCCAGTGTCAGCCGTTCTCGTTGTGCTTTCGTTTCCCCCTCGTGCTGCCCTCGCTCCGCCTCTTTGCTGCAAAACGAGATCCAAACGAAAATGGTCCACGAGATCGCTAAAACAGCGAGTAAGTCGAGCCCTGGAAGGCTATGAAGCCCGATGAAGGGGCCACTGAGCAGGATCATAATCAGAACGTGTAGCAAGGACGGGCGACATGGACGCAAGACCCTTGGAGGCCGAAGTTGGATTTTTTGGGCGGCGGGCGACCAGTGAAGATGGCAAAGGACGGGCCGCAGAGGCAAGGACACAAGAGTACCCTAGATGAAGGCGCGCGTCCTTCCTAGGCGCGTTGACTGTAAGCCTGGGACAAGTGGCACGCCTGCCCTGGCTCTTGCACGAGAGGAGGGCGAGCTCCACAGGCAGGCCAGCGGCCAGGGGGGAGGGGGACCAGGAGGGAACAGACGAACGACGAACAAAAATACTCGTCGGTCGGAAGAAGTGGGTAGAAACATGAAGCAGAACGGCGTTGCAAATAGATTGGGCTTCCGCCCGCCCCCTAAGGACGAGGGCAAACGGAATGCCACTCGACGCCTCCTGAAGTAGGAAGGCGCCTAAAGCACAGTGGACTTGAGCACGCAAAAATGCCTTCTGTCGACGACCGGCGCGGAAAGATGTCCGAGCTCCAGAGCACAGCTGTGCAAGAGAGTCCGCCGACCCCGGCATGCCAGGGGTGAAAAGGCGTGTGAGACATTTGGCCGTCCCCTCTCCCCCAGGGTTAGGTCGGGCCTGTCCCCCTACAGGCGGATTTTGGACGAAAAAGAATATATATATATATATTATATATATATTATATATATATTAATATTATTATTACTGCTACTATTATTTATATATATATATATATATATATATATCGGTCTCGGTCTCGGAACGTGTCTGTGGCCACTGGAGGGGCCAGGCACGAGCAAGCGACGCCTGTCGCGATCAAATCAAAAACCCCCCTAGCCACGGCCCCCCCTTTCAGACGAAAAACGGGGGGGAGCGGCCGAAACGGCTCACCTGGATACCCCGCCCCTGGCCAGGAACAAATCGTTGCTCTGTCGCAGGGCCAGAACGGGAAGGGACCGGTGGCCTCGGGCAAGCAGCATGCGCCCCAGCGCTTGCTGAGCCGGCTTCCGAAGACGAGAGATGGAGGGTGGAAGGCGGCAAGACGGGGCAGCGGGGGAGACGAGAGGGACGAGGGAGGGGCGGACCAAGGAGAGGGGGAGGGAAGGGGGGAGACAGAGACAGAGGAAGCAGCAAGGGACCAGGGATGCCAAGGAAGCGGCGAGAGTAACAAAGAAGCACTTGCACAATCATGTCAGATTGTCGTCCCTACTGTCTGGATCTCTGGATCCATCGGCGTGAGACACAGAGCAACGGGAATCAAAATCTGGCGGGGCATTCCTCTACCAGTCCGCAGAGGACCTCTACCGCAGCTCCCTCAGACGGTCCAGCCGGTTCTGAAGCTCACGAACGAGAGAGCCGGAGGCCTCCTGGCCGGTCTTGCGCTTGGCCCCTGCGGCCTCGAGAACCTTCACAATGGCATACATTATGGGAGCCATCTCCGGGACGACCGCGAAGTGAAGCTTCACCGAGTGCTTGTCGAAGGCCTTCCTGAACTTGCAGAGATGCACGCGCTCGGCGAGGTAGGTGGTCGTCGTAACGGCGGCGTGGTGCTCCTTCAGTATGTCGATGGCCTGCTTGAGCTCAGGGCCGTGGTCGGTTTTCACGATGGTGTCGACGATGCGCGCCCAGAGGCGCACCTGCTTGTTCCCCGCCTCGGTCGTGTCGGCCTTCTGGTCCCGGAGCTCTTTGAGGCGCTCCTCGAAGGATGTCATTTCGTTCTGGCCAGCTTCAATGATGGGGTCCGTCCTCTTCGCGACGACGGTGGTGATCGTGGCAGCCCGCAGCTCGCGCACATCCAGGTCCAGCTTCAGGGCGAGCTGGGCCACCAAGGTCAAAATTTCCCGTTGGAGTTGGGCCTGTGCCTGCTCCTCTGCCGCACTGCCACCCACGCGCTGTCGCTGGGCACGGCGGCCATCAGCCGGCGTCAGGAGGGCGTCCATCCGGCCGGATGTGCACGAAATGTCCGGATATATGCTGCTGGAGTTCTGGCAATCGAGCACAAGTACGGCTACACAGGGGGCAAGCGAGGCAAGAAGGAGGATGAACATGATGATGAGTAGCACTCCCTCTTCCCACACAATACCCTCTAGCGATAGTTTGTCGTACATGGTACTGCGCAACTCGCAAAGATGCAAAAACCTTCCGGCACCAGGGGCACTGGTTTGTGACTGTGGCCAGTGTGGATTGTAGAATTTGGCCATGGCCTTCGGATTGGCTGTGAGCTTGGTGCACTGCCAGGCTCTGCGCAGTCGGAAACACTTGTCCACAAATTCCGCCTTCCGGTGTCGGTATTTCACACACATGCATAAATATATCGGCAGGAGGAGGCGTTGGATCTGCATCGGCAGGCTGCGAGACGTGACCTGGGGGTGGGATTTCGACAGATAGGTACTTCTGGCGAAGCTCGGTGGCATCGATAGCAACGAAGAGATCCGAATTGGAGGTGAAGATCGTGAACAGATTCTCGCCCACAGCGCGCGAGAGGGCGTCTGCGGAGTCAAGTGAAAGCAACTCGGCAATGTCCGCCTGCAGCAGCGCAATCCATTTGTGAGGGTTGCCAGTGATTTTCCCGGCTGCGTCGACCATCGGTTCTTCTTCCCACGGCGCCTGCCCAAACATAGTGGCGAGTAGTTGGTTGTGGTCGTGGGGAAATCGAGACACCCTCTGCCAGAACTGGAGGCGTCGTATGCGTAGCTCGATCTGCGACGGCGCAAGCCGGATCCATCGCCATACTTGTTGAGAATCTGCAGCCGTGTAGCGGGTGACTCCGTTGTTGACCTGCTTCTTACAACCTGTACCATGCATGAGCTTACGGATCTTGCCAAGCAAGAAGCGATCGAACTGACCATGTTCAGAAGATGTGAGAGTAAAGCACTCCATGCCCGAATATAACGCGCCTTGAACCATAGACATAAATAGCATTCGGCGGGTAGTGTAGTCCCGGCACTTGGCCCAGAACTTGCCCATAGTCGACCAGCCAATCTGTGCGGCGCGAAGTCGTCGGGTGATTTCGGGACCACTTCTTCCACTATGGTGCAGATGGGGCCCGAGATAACGAGCATGTGGAAGAACGCTGCCTGCCAGAAGTCCTCGGTGGTAGACCTGTCGCATGCGGGCGTCCGCACCATGGCCGCAGAAGTGAACGACATGCTCCATCTTAGTTTCGTTTTGTGCGATGTTCCGTTGCGAGAGAGCGTCGTTGAGGCATTGATTTGAATGGGCGGTGGAGGCGACCAGCGAATCAACATCAGTGACGACGTGGGCTTTGGAGTTGTCATCTGCGTAGGTCGTGATGGAGACATCGCAGCAACAGTCGTACACGGGGTGCTTGAAGAGCAGCTGCGGGTCTGCAGTGGCCTGTCGCCATTGGTCGATAGCGGGGTGCGCGACCTCGAGAAACAAGGGGCCAGCAATGACGTCTCCTTGGAGAGCTCCGCTGCCCAAGCGTAGATGGAGTTCCGAATCTGCGGCGCGGATGGTGGTAGCTGCTTGACGGTGTCGCTGCTGAAGGAGCTGCTCGTCGGCGGGGTCGGCGATGGCGTGTATAGCAGCGTCCAGGTGCGCATGCGCTGGGCTGGGAAATGCGTTGGTGGCGTCATGGAAGCTGAGAGCATAAGATTTCTTCGCAGCCATGAGGCGGGTAATGAGGACCTGCCGCTGCATGATAGCAGCCTCTCTACATCGATGCCGAATGTAACCGTATGCATATGGGCGGGAAGCGTACGGCCCAGCACGAGACCAGAGATGAGCGTAATATGACTTCCCAAGGCCGTCCAACACATGAATGAGCCGCAGACCCTTGCATCCCGGCTTGTCGTTGTGTTTTGGTAGTGGGTATGCACGGCTGTGGTGCCATCTGGTAGGGGTGGCGCCGTAGAGCCGGATCGACCATAGCAAATTGTGGAGGAGAGCTTGGAAATTCGGGAGGTGTACGTCGGGCTCGTTGCTGCCGAGTCCGGCGGTTTGGGGGGAGGGAGCGTCATTGGGGTGGAGGGCCATGCGGTATAGTTCGAAGGGGATGGTACCAGGGAGCGTCGTCTTGCGAAGTTTGGCGCGCCGTGCTCGGTGCTGCAGCCCTTCGAAATCTCGACGCGCACGGGCGTGAGCGACAGCACGGAGGTCGTCACTGAAAGGTCGTGGTTGTGGCTGAGGCGGTGGCGTATGATAGGAAGCCATCTGTCCTCCTTCGTGTCCTGGTAACCGTTGTGCTGCGTACCACTCAGCGGCTGTCGGTGATTCTGGCGCAGCACGGTCAAAGAGCCGCTTTTTGGGGCCAAGCTTGGAGCCAGACATTTGCCGGGCGATTGCCCAGACAGCGTGGTGGTCCCGGTGCCGCCAAGCTTGACGAAGAGAGTCGGCAAGTTCAGCTTCATACTGACGACGATCATGTTTGAGTAGTTGTTGGAGCTCGCGCCGGCGTTTCCAATACCGGACTTGTAGTTGCCATGCGTGGAGCATATATGACTGAAACTGCAATGTACAATACTGGTGGTGCGGGGCCTCGAGCAGGACCGTGGCGTCGAATTCGTAATTCTGGATGTCGCGTTTAGCAGTCGTGAGGGCATCGATGGCACGCTGGGTTCCTGGGGGGCGTTGGTGACTCCGGGCAGCCACGGTAAAATGCGCCGATGTTTGCCAGAAGCAATCGTCCAGTACGTCCAGAACTTGGTCGGGAGTCGGAGGTAGCTCGCAAGACATATCTGTGAGGGGGAGCTGGTTACGACAAGCATCTTCCAATTGATGACAAACGGCATGGGTTCGTCTCCGATCGTGCACGCACTTCGCCAAGAGATGTCGGTCCCAACGCGCTGCTGTGGTTTTTGGCACTCCAGAATACCGCAGTCGATGTCGCACCTCACATGCCAGTGGGCGATGATCTCGTCGTCCAGGTGCTGCCATGTACTGAAGAGATTGCCCCAAGGTTTCAAGAACTTTGCACCAAGACACGCTGCCAAGTTGAGACTGGGGAACAGCGATATAATCGATTTGGGAGGCAGCAACACGGCTATAGTAGGTAGGGCCGCCGCCTTTGAAAGTGTTGACAAGTGCCAAGTGCTGCCGTTCGCAGACCCATCTAAGCTGACCTCCGTTGAAATTCTCCTTCTGAACCGTGAGGGGCCCCACCGCTGGAGTAGGTTGGTAGGCCCAGATCCCGTTTCCCATGTCGTATGTGCCGGTCCAGCCGTTGAAGTCACCAAGCAGGATTGGATAGGTGCGGTGAGGTAAGGTGCTGATGTAGTGTTCGAGCCACTTCCATATCTGACAGGCTTTTTGTCGAGCTGTGTCGCTGGTGGGCTCCACGTGCTGGTACACTGCCACAAGTGTAATATCAACGTCGCCTCGGAGAAACCGAAGAACCAGTACGCGTCCTCGGAATTCGGCTGGGACGTGCACGTGTCGGAGATGATGCTGCTGGTGGATTCGTCGGCTGATGCCAATGGCGATGCCACTGCTCCGATTGAGGGGTCGCCCATCGTGTCCAGAGTGGTAAAATATATGCTGGGATTGTGGTAGAGTCTGCACATATTCTGGACCTGCTTTCGAAGTGCCAGGAAGTACAACGAAATGGTACGACTTAAAGGCTTGACTGATAGCTTGTGGCCGGCCTGCTGCATACCAGACCTGAGGGTTGTAGGTGACGACGCGCCACGCCATGGCATGCTTAGGGGCGCGTGCTGCCTGCTGGATCAGGGGTAGGAAAGCGTCAACTAAAACAGCGCTTGCACAGCAACGTTCGATCTTGGGGATGGTGCTGCCCTGCGCGCCTTGTCTTAGAAATGACAGCTATATATATATATATATATATATATATATACACATTAAAAAAAAAATGTCATTTTCTGAATATCCATCCTGTGGAGGGACAGGCCGGACTCAACCCCAGGGCCCAAAATCGCGCTCGAGGGGAGCCAAGGGGGGGTCCCATGCTCCAGAGCCCGCAAATCCACCCACCGTGGCCGACAAGATCCCAAGGTGCAGCCTGAGACGGCTCCAGGAGATCCAATGCGCCAGGAGGAGGAGGAGGAGGAGGAGGAGGAGCGCCGGAGGGGCCTCAAGACAGCCGACGACGCCAAAAGGAAGCAGCAAGAGGACCCCCCCAAGTGGGCCTCGAGAGGCAGAAAACGTGAATTTCCCATTTGGTGCTGCATGATTTTCGCGCTCTCGGACCTCTCGCGTCTGCACGCTCAAGAAGGCCCAAAAGGCCCCCCAGACTGGTCCAAAACGGTCCAAGACGATCAAAACAGCCAGGAGACGGCCAAGGAGGCCCCCAAGACGGCAAAAAAAACAAACGGAATGTGGCCCCACGAGAGGCCCAAGAGAGGCCCAAGAGGGGGAACCCGCAGAGGCCCCGGGAGCCCTCCCCCAGAAGATGGCCCCCAAGACCCCCAGCTGGCCCAACGAGGCCCCCGAAGAGCCCAAAAGGCCTCCAAACCCCCCTCCCCGGGAGCCTCGGCAGAGCTCCAAGAGGCCGCCACTGGGGCTGCCAGGTAAGGCCCCGAAGAGGCCCCCCATAAGCTCCAGGAGGCTTCAAAAAGGCTCTACCAAGACCCTCCAAAGACCCCGGAGAATCCCGAAGGACATCCCCCAGCTGCACCATTGGGGCTCAAACAGAGCCTGGACAATATGACAAACCGTCCCGTTGTCTCCCTCCTCTCACCGTCGTCGTTATATATTCCATGATTTTCCTCCGTCTACCTCATCCTCCGAATCCCGTGATAACAAAGTTGTATCGACCATCCGCGGCGTCACTCTGGGAGCATCTCGCTTCATGCGCGACGCGCAACCTATTTCAGTGCTCTCTCCCGAGAAACGCAGGATGAATGAGCCCCATGCGCGGAGTAGCGACTGCACTGCGGCCACTCCTCCCACGCACCCGCACACTTGAAGGCATCCCATGCGCGCGACGGCGTCCGAGAAACAGCCAGCAAGCGCCGAAGAAACTCCGATGAGGCTTGAAGGCGCCGACCACGACGCGCACACGGCCTCACCTCGCCGGGGGGTCGGCGGAATGGCGTGGGCCTCTTGAGCAAAGGGTCAGGTCGGACCTGTCCCCCTACAGGGGGATTCTGGGCGAAAAATGAAGAATACCCCAAAAAGAATATTCCAAACATTCTCAACAACAGCTCAGAAAAGTCGTCCCCGGACGATCCTTGGACTATGTTTGAAGATCCCTCCTGGAGGGGGACGGGCCCGACTGAAAGCCAAGGGCTCCAGGGCCAGGGGCGGGCGAGGGGGGCCGGGCCAGGAGCCAGGGGCGCGCGAGGGGTCGCAGACCCCGACCGCGGGAAAGCGCCGTGCGCCCCACAGGGCGTGCCCACAACCTGCCTCGCCCCGGCGGGGTGTCGCCCGTGGGCAGTGCGGGCGGGCGCTGCGGCGCCGGCGCTGCCGACGCGTCGCGCCGACGGGGCGGGGTCAGGTCGGGCATGTCCCCCTGCAGGCTGACGCTGCAAGAAAAATGAAGAGCACGCAACAAGCACAAAAAAAAATACCTATAGATGATGCTTTAGATCAAGCAAAACACACACACACACACACACACACACACACACGCACACACACACCAACAACAACAACAACAACAACAACAACAACAACAACAACAACAACAACAACAACAACAACAACAACAACAACAACAACAACAACAACAACAACAACCACAATAATAACAACAGTGACGACGACAACAACAACAACAACAACAACCATTTTAAGGCTGTACGCTCTTACTTGCCCGCGAGTCATTCAACACGTATACCCTACACCCTCGATACCCGCCCTCTTCGTCTTCGATCACACCCCTTTCGGGGGGATTATTTCTCTTTGCTGGGGCCGGCGGGCTTAGACGTACGGGCAAACCGGAACGGGCGGACAATCCTTCGGGGGCGTACATCTCTCTGCCCGCCATTGGAATTGGCGCGGGCCCTGCAAGAGGAGGAGGGGAAGAACGAGGGAGAGTGGGAGGAAGGGGAGGGGGAAGGACGAAGGAAGAGGGAAGATACCACGTTGTGAAGGCGTCCTTGGCGCGTGCGTGGTTCCTGAGCGCCGAAACGCAATTCCAGAATAATTTGTGAGGACGTCGCACGCGAGAGCGCAGTCCTGAGTACATTGTGAGGAAATCTCAGGCGGAAGCGGGGGCAATGACTAAGTTGCGAGGAAGTCTCAAGCGGGAGCGCCGTTCCTGAGCAAATTGCACGGAAGTCTCAGGCGGGAGCGGGGGGTCCTCACTAAATTGCGAGGAAGTCTGAGGCGGGAGCGCCGTTCCTGAGTCAATTGCGCGGAAATGTCAGGCAGGAGCGGGGGTCCTGAGTAAAATTCGAAGAAGTCTCAGGCGGGAGCGCCGTTCCCACGTAAATTGCACGGAAGTCTCAGGCGGGAGCGGGGGTCTTGATTACATTGCGAGGAAGTCTCAGACGGGAGCGCCTTTCCTGAGTAAATTGCGCGGAAGTCTCAGGCGGGAGCGGGGGTCCTGAGTAAAAATCGAGGAAGTCTCAGGCGGGAGCCGTTGTTGTTGTAGCCCGGGGGGCAGGGGCACAGTTTGAGCAGGAAGACTTTCCTTGAGAAAAAACAGGTGCGAGCCCCGGGGGTGGCACTTCAATCGAAAAAAATCAATGTGCACCGGTGGGGGGGGATCAACAATAATTATTCTTCAAGAATGAGAGTTCAACAACAACAACAACAACAACAACAACAACAACAACGACGACGACGACGACGACGACGACGACGACGACAACAACAACAGCAACAACGACAACAACAACAACAACAGCAACAGCAACAACAACAACAACAGCAGCAGCAACAACAACAACAACAACCACAATAATAACAACAGTGATGACGACGACAACAACAACAACAACAACGACAACAACAACAATAGCAGCAGCAACAACAACAACAACCACAACAATAATAACAACGAAGGCAACAACAACAACAACAACAGCAGCAGCAACAAGAACAACAACCACAACAACAACAGCAACAACAACAACAGCAACAACAACAACAACAGCAACAAAAACAGCGGCAGGAACAACAACAACAACAGCAGCAGCAAAAAGAACAACCACAATAACAACAAATACAGCAACAACAACGACGACAACAACAGCAGCAACAACAACAACAACCGCAACAACAAGAACAACAAAAACAGCAGCAGCAACAACAACAATAGCAGCAACAACAAGAACAACCAAAACAGCAATAACAACCACAACAACAACAACAGCAGCAGCAGCAACAACAACCAAAAAAATAACACAACAACAACAACAACAACAACAACAACAACAACAACAACAACAACAACAACAACAACAACAACAACAACGACGACGACGACGACGACGACGACGACGACGACGACGACGACGACAACAACAACAACAACAACAACAACAACAACAACAACAACAACAACAACAAAATGATTCACCATGTCTGAGCAATCCTCTGAAGGGCAGGGCCAGGAGGTAGGGACGTGCCCGACTGAAGGGCAGGGCCAGGAGGTAGGCCATGCGCCCTGCAGCTGCCGGGAGCGGAGGGGCCACGAAGCTGCGGGGCCGGGGGGCAGCGAGAGGGGCCTGCGGCGAGGGCCCCGGGAGCCCACGGCCAGGAGCAGACGCCCGGCGCGCGACGCCTGATCTCGGATCCCAGGGAGGAGGAGGAGGAGGAGGAGGAGGAGGAGGAGGAGGAAAAGGAGGAGGAGGAGGAGGAGGAGGAGGAGGGAGGAAGAGGAGGAGGAGGAGGAGGAGGAGGAGGCGGAGGAGGAGGAAGGAGGAGGAGGAGGAGGAGGAGACAGGGGGAGGAGGAGGAGGAGGAGGAGGAGAGGCCAGATCTCAGGGAGGGGCGCAGGGGAGGGGGGAGGGGGCGGGCCACGAGCGAGCGAGCGATGCGAGAAGCCAGGGCTCCGGGGCCAGGGGGGGCGACCGAGGGCCAGGGGCAGGCCGGGGAGGGGGGCAGGCCACGAGCGAACGCACGGCGGGAGAGGAAGGGCTCCAGGGTCATGGGGGGGCGAGGGGGCGGAGCGAGGGCCAGGGGGCGGCGAGGGAGCTGGCCCAGGGGCAGGCGAGGGGGGCTGGGACGGGGCTGGGCCAGGGGTAGGCGAGGGGGCTGGGACCAGGGCCAGGGGCAATTAGGCGAGGGGAGAGAGGGGGGGGGCAGGCCACGAACGAGTGACGAAGATAAAAAGGTCCGAGCTCCAGAACACAGCTGTGCAAGAGAATGAAGCCGGGCTCAACGGGACTAAGCCAAGATTGGGCGGGATTGCGCAAGATTGAGCAGGATGAAACCGGAGTAAGCCAGACTGGGCCATTTGTCGAACAGGGATATACCAGCGCTGGTCCTGAATGTAACCTCCCCAGAGTTACATCTTAGACGATGCGGTGTTGTGGAGCTGGCTGCTGTTTCTGCGATGTGGGCCTCCGGGGCCCGCTCTCGGGCCCCCATGGGGGCATCAAAACTGAGTCCGGGGCGGAGAGCTGGCCCCGGACAAGAGGAAGTCAGGACCCCTATGGCGCCGCGGATGGAGCCAGGCGGCTCGGCGGATGGCAGGGAGGGCCAACGAAGACAGCCACTGGCACGACGTATTGGAACCCGCGGCCCCATGAAGGAGGTCCGGGCCGCTGCCCCCGACCGAGGGCATAGCCTTCGCCACGCGGGTCCACTTTGGACTGCCCCGAGGCCCCGACACGGGCCCCCAGAGGCCGCTGGCTGCAAGAGAGCCGTGCCGTCGGAGATCGGGGACTGGCCATCGCTCGGACGTCCACTCCCTGTGCTTCTTGCGGCTTCGCGCGTGGCTTTTTCGCCAAGTGATCAAGGATGCTCCTCGATGGTCCTCGCCGAAGGGAAAATGCACACGTCCGAGCGATGCCAAGGGGAGCCCAGACCCCCGGCTGCTCCAATTTTTTTGGTGCGCGGGCCCTAGATCGGCGGCGAGCGAAGGGGGGAAGCGAGAAGGAGAAGGCCTTCTCGGAAGGCGGCGGGACTTCTCAGAAGCCCCCGCGCCTTCTGAGAAGTTTTTCTTCTCACGGGCAAGAGGAAGAGTGCCGGCGTGCAGCGCCCCGCTGCGAGACTGGAGCAGCGTCCGGGGCCGCCAGACTGGTGCGCTCGTGCCGTATCTTTTAGTGGATACCTCCCCTCCTCCTCCTCCTCCTCCCCCTCCTCCTCCTCCTCCTCCTCCTCCTCCTCCTCCTCCTCCTCCCTCCCCTCCTCCCTCCTCCTCTCCTCCTCCCCTCTATCCTCCCCTCCTCCTCCTCCTCCTCTCTCTCCTCCTTCCCCTCTTCGTCCCTGCTCCCCTCCTTCTCCTCTCCTCCTCCCTCCTCGCTCCTTCCCTCCTCTTCCTCCTCCCTTTTCTCTTCCCTCCCCTCTCCTTGCTCCTCCTCCTGGCTACCTCTCCTCATCCTCCTTACTCCTCACTCCTCCTGCCCTACCCTACCCTTCATCCCTCCCTTCCTCCTCCTCCTACTCCCTCCTTCTCTCCTGCCTCTTATCACCCCTGCTCCCTCATCCCTCCTCCTACCTCTCCTCCTCCCTCCCCTCCCCTCTCTCCCCTCCTCCTCCTCCTCCTCCTACATATGCATGTTTCCTCCATCCTCCTCCTTTTTCCTCCTTCCTCCTCCTCCTCCTCCTCCACTCCTATCCCTCAGCTCCTCTCGTCCCTCCTCCTTACCTCCTCCTCCTCCTCCGCCTCTCTGCTCTTCCTCCCTTCCCTCCACCCTCTCCTCCGCCTCCTCCTCCTCTCCTCCTACGTTCCTCCTCCATCCCCTCCCTTACCTCCTCCTTTACCTCTCCTTCCTCCTGATCCTCCTCCTGCTCCTCCTCCTCCCCCATCCTACTCCTACTCTCCTCCTCCCCCTCCTCCTCCCCCTTCCTCACTTCCTCCTCCGCCCCCTCTCACCTCCTCTCCTTCCTCCTCCTCCATCCTCCTCCTCTCCCTCCCCTCTTCTCTCTCCTTGCACTCATGCTCCATTCTACTACCTTTAACTCCTCCTCATCCTCACCTCCTCCTCCTCCTCCTTCCTCAGCCACTCCCCCCCTCCTCCCTCCTCCCGCCTCCTCTCCTCCCTCACTTCCTCCTCCTCTCTCGCTTTCCTCTCCTTCTCAATCCCTCCTCCTCCTCCTCCTCCTCCTCCTCCATTCCCTCTCCTTTTTGATAACTCCTCCCTTTCGCACCCCCAGGCCAGAATTTAGGGCGGGCCAGGCGTTTCGCCTGAGACTTCTTCACCACTTATGACTCTGGAGCGTAAAAAGTGGCAACAGCTTCACGGATGGAGGGCGGGTCGCTTTCAACATGTGGCTCTCGCCTTAGCGCCGCGCACATTCTTGAAAAATGCAAGAGCATTACAGATTGAGGGCGGTTCCTTTTCAAAATGTGGCTCTCGCCTTAGCGCCACGCATATTCGTCGTATAAAATTGCAGGAGTTTCACGGATTGAGGGCGGGTCGTTTTCAAAATGTGGCTGTCGCCTTAGCGCCGCGCACATTCGTTGTAAAAGCATAAAGATCTTCACGGATTGAGGGCGGTTCCTTTCCAAAATGTGGCTCTCGCCTCAGCGCCCCGCACATTCGTTTTAAAAAGTTGCAAGGGCTTGACAGATTGAGGGCGGTTCCTTTTCAAAATATGGCTCTCGCCTGAGCGCCGCGCACATTCGTTTTAAGACTGTGCAAGAATTTCACGGATTCCCATGATCAACGTACCAGAAATTGCGTTTTGGAAGGATTCGGGATTATGCGGGCGCAACAGTTATGTTGATTCGCTGTGTTGAAATCCCAAAAATGTCGTTCTAGCACGATTCTGGATCGTCAAGACGCAGCAGTCATGTTGATACGTGGCGTTGAAATCCCGAGAACAATGTTTTGGCACGATTCAGGATCTTCATGCTGTTGTCTTCCAACGAGGCTGTTCCCTCAATGGAAATGAACCGTTGTAGGGGCCTATGAAGAGGGAGCTTGGAGGGAGGATGAACTCCAACATCGTTGATGACTCTTGGGTTTCCACTGGTCCTCCTTCTCCTCCTCCTCCTCCTCCTCCTCCTCCTCCTCCTCCTCCTCCTCCTCCTCCTCCGGTGTCTCAGCAAATCCTGAGCCCCAGACATGACCCCATCGCGCCGTGCCCGAGCGGGAAAGGGAGCCGTGCACATCTTGGAGGAGGTGGCGGAGATGACGGATGAGCAGGAGGATGAGCACGTCCGACACGAACATCGGTACGCAAATCTGGTGGTGCATCGTTTCCCGAGCGGCACGGCCAGAAAGCGCCCGCCAGGGAGCTCCTGCTGCAAGATCTCTGAGCGTGCGCGGCGCCCTCGCGGGGCCGACGCGCCCATAGTATTAGTATGTTTGAGTGGCGCCGATTGGAGAGGCCAGCAGTCGGGCAGCCAGCGTATGGGCTGAGTCCTTTCTTCACCATCGTCGACCGCCTCCCTCTGCAAAACGGCCAGACATGCTTCGCGTCGTGAAAGAGTCGTCACGGAAGGTTTGTGGCCGTTGTCGCACTCTGGTGGCCCTCGCCCGACCCCAGGGTCGTCCAGGAACGACTCGGGATGCACAACCGGCCCCGGGGAAAGGGTCGGGGCTTCCGTGGACCCCGCATTGCAACTACCAAGATATCGAAGATCTCGAACTGCAGGATGTCGGGGATGGACAGACCTCCCTTTAGTAAAACGTGGTTTAGTGAAAACGACCTGAGGCCCAAATCTGGCGGGGGCGAGCCTGGAAAATAACGGCCGCGGCGCCCTCTCGAGAACCGAAAACGGACAATTCACTAATCGACGTGTCACTGTTGGGGGTTCTGTCCACCCCCGAGGATGAAACAGAGCTGGCACCCCGGGAGCCTTGGAGCCGGCGCGGCTGAACGCCAGCTCTGGGGACTGGAGCACCCCGTGGCCTCGGCGCCACGACGGGCAGTGGCTGGGCCTCCTCCTCCTCCTCCTCCTCCTCCTCCTCCTCCTCCTCCTCCTCCTCCTCCTCCTCCTCCTCTTCCTCCTCCTCCGCCTCCTCCTCCTCCTCCTCCGTGCAGCTGGTCTGCCCGGCGCCTCCCGTCGCCAGAGGCGGCCGCGAGTCGAGTGGGACCCAGCGGCGGGCCAAAACCGGCTGCATGCAGCAGGTCTGGCAAGCGCCAGGAGGACGGACGAGGAGCCTCGACGACCTCTTCGAAGGGGAGGGGGGAGAGCAGAAGGTGGAGAGCAAAGGAGAGAGAGAAGGCAAGGTTCGGATTGCAGCGGCCACGAGCGCCATGGCAGTCAGGCCAGGAAGCGGACTCGGCGGCTCAAAAGGGCGGGTACCGCATCTTCCCAGTCACATGACAAGGCGCGGTGCCTGCATTGTGTCTATGCATCAGCCGTGACATCAGTGCACACGCCAGCGCGTTCAATTATCAAGGGGTGGGCCGCGACGACGACGACGAAGACAAACAAAAGCAGGTCGAGCAGTCGGTCGTGAACCACGACTAACTCAGTCAGCTGAGCTCTGCCGGGCGGGCAGAGCGGCATTGGCTTCCCTCAGCCCGAAACAGGAGCATGAGGAGCACAAGGAGGACAAGCAGGAGAGAGGGCGAGGAAAAAGGAGGCAGAGCGCGTAGTCCAGAGGGCGCACTGACGCGCAGTGTAGTCACAGCATGATCACGTAGGGGAGGGGGGCGGTGGGAGGGAGGGAGAGGGAGGGGGAAGGGGGGGGGGACACGGTGCCCAACCCTTACGCTGTTGAGTCGTCCTACAGGCGGATTTCGAGGGAAAAACCCATACCAGCTCTTTAATAAAAAGAAAAAATTGCAAAAAGAATAGGAAAATCGCCCCCAAATTGTTTTTGACTATTTTTGAAGATTCCTCCTGCAGAGGGACAGGCCCGATCTAAGTCTAGACGTGGCGACGAGTCCGACGCCCGTGATCGACAGCGGAATCCAGAGCGAGATCCCCGCGGTCGAGCGCCCGCTGGGATCGCCCATCCTTGCCGGAGCTCGCGCGCCCCACGCGGGGCAGACGACGGGGATCGTGAGGTCGCCGTCCGCGCCGTTGAGCCTGGGGAAAGAAGTCACACCGACACCCCGACGCCCCTGACCTCGCCCAGGGAGCGGTCTGCCCGGGGCTCCGCGGCGAGCCCCCGCCGCGGCGGCGAGGGCCCTCCCACGAGGCCCCGAGGGCGTCGGCATCGGCATCGGCATCTTCGTGCTCCGAGGGCTGGGGATGAGCCTCGGAATCGCTACGACACGCGCCTGGATCCTGGCGGCGTTCCCAGCAGAATGAGGCCGAGATGACGCACCACGGCTTCTTTTTGATGATACATCCGAGGCGAATTTTGAGAAACGGTCCGAGGGCAAGATTTACATCCGCATGCGCGGCGTACTGGATGTGTGGGACGGTATACCAGAAAGACGCAGTGGACATGGATCAAACACTGGCCTCGCTACAGACCAGATCTTCATCCATATCGACTGCGTCTCTCGGGGTTCTGGGAAAGGGATTCCAACAATTCGAGACGCATGGGATATGCATACCAGACTACAGGGTTCGAACGCCCATTCATTGTCCCTGGGTGCGTGGCTGAAGTGTGATTCCGCTGCACGGATTCTTGTTGCTGTTGCGTTGCGTTGTTTTGTTGTTGTCGTCGTCACCCCCGCGACCCACCCAGGACTCACCCGCGACCTACCCGCGACCCACACCGCGATCCACCCGCCCGCCCCCTCACTCTTATCCGCAATTGCGGGGTGCTACGTGAATGTTGCTGGCGCGGCCGACCGAAAAAACCCAAGGATTATGCTCCGCCATGCCCTCGCGAAGCTACTCTCCTTGTGGCTTCCGAGCCTCCCATCATTTTCGGACCCCGGCACTGTCGCAATTCAACCTGGCTGGACCCTGGTGCTCATCTGCCTCTCCTCCTAGCGGCACCAGCCGCAAGGCCTTCACAATATTGCCCACACTGGGGCGACGAAATATATACATGGCCACTGCTCCCTGGCCAGGCCCATCCTGAGACCGGCAGCGGTGTACACGCCACGCCCTCCTGGCCAAGCCAGGAAGGCGTATACAGCCTGCTGAAAAATGTTCTAAGCCTGCCCCGAAGGCACGGAAAACTTCTCGGAAAGCGCGGGGGCTTATGAAAAGTCCCGCCGTCTTCTGAGAGGGCCTTCTCCATATCAGCTCCCCCCCCCTCGCTTGCCGCCGATTCACCATTAGTGCCCGCACGTGGCCGACCGAAGAGACCCGTGCCAACCTTCCGGTCAGATCCTGCACGATCGCTGGGCCCAGAACACCAGGCGCACGCGGCCCCCGCGGCACCCCGCGGGGGGGCCGAGACCCCCGCGCCCGCTCCTCCAGGGCAGGGTGCCGACGCCACGCTGGGCCAGGCTGGCCACTCACGGCGCGCCCCTCCTGGCGTGCCAGCGTCGGCCCTTGGCTCTCCCAGGCCTCCCACGCACTGGAGAGGTCGGTGGGGGCAGGGCCTCCGTCGTCCTTCCCGCCTCCGAGGGGGCCCTCGCTGGGCCGCGGGGCCCTCAGAGGAAGACGGCGGCTCGGGAGGCAAAGCTGGCCGACCCAGGGGAGGAAGGATCGGGACGTTCGGGGCCCGGGACCGGAGGTATGGAGGAAGAGGAGGAGGAGGAGGAGGAGGAGGAGGAGGAGGAGGAAGAGGAGGAGGAGGAGGAGGAGGAGGAGGAAGAGGAAGAGGAGGAGGAGGAGGAGGAGGAGGAGGAGGAAGAGGAGGAGGAGGAGGAAGAGGGGAGGAGGAGGAGGAGGAGGAGGAGGGAGAAATCGGACCCCTGCGCGTCAAACACCGCGTGCGTGAGCTGTTCAGCCTCCGCCGATCGGGTCGTTGTCCGATCCACGGCCCCAGGAGGTCCCCGACCCCTCCCCCCAAGCAACTTTTGTTGCCCTGGGGATCCCCAGGGGCCCGAGAACGGGCCTCCAGGGGCCCAAATCGACGCAAAACCGCCGCGGAAGAGATCCCACCTTCGGAGATCTGGGCTGAAGACATCCTACCGTCGGAGATCTTCGGGGATGGACATGACCCCCTTCAGTAAAACGTGGTTCAGTGAAAACGACCTCGGGCCCAAACCTGGCGGGCGCAAGCCTGGAAAATGACGGCCGCGGCGCCCTCTCGAGAACCGAAAACAGACAATTCACTAATCGACGTGTCATGGTGGGGGTTCTGTCCACCCCCGAGATCTAGGAATGATCCCCAGACATCCGGCGCTCCAACTTTTTCGATGCGTGGGTCTCCGGGGATCTGGACGGAATGGAGGTCGCAAAGGGGTCTGATATGAAAGGGGATGGTGCCAGTGCTGAACATGGCGATGCGATCTACGATGGTCGCAAGGACGTTGCATCCCGATGGCAGCAACATTGGCTTTGCGCCAACCGCCTCAAGCTAGGTCAGAATTCCTGAGTCCACCTACCCCAGACGACCGTTATCCGATGTGAACGGCAGCGCAAAAGCCTGTTCCAAGACGCCCGACTACCAAGCACGCAATTTCGAAAATTCCGAATCGCGAACAAGCGTAATTCTGGAATTCCCGTATCTCATCCCGGAAATTCCATTATTTAAAACTGATATTGTTCCAAAACAAACCATGACCCTGAAAATTCCGAAACGACGGAGTCAGAACAATGAATTACTGAAGTTCCGAAATATGCGGAATCACGTGCCTGGCGACAGGGCGTCACGGAATGGGCCTTCGTGTCGCCGTTCAGATTGGACGGCGGTCGTTTGGGGAAGTTGGACTTAGACATCCTTGGATGTATACATCCTGACTTTGTTTGAAGCGGTCGACGCAGAGCCAGCGTTGTTGAATTCGGAATGCAGCGCACTTGCGGCTACCGTAAATAACAACATACCACACCCATTTCGGAGCCCTGGGACTGGTTTTTCGTCCTGAGTCATATTTTGACGGCCCTGGCGCCCGTTGAGGACCCCGAGGGGCCGAAAATAGCCAAAAACTGGTCGCTTCGATTTTGTCGGAGCCTCGCATCTCTGGGCCCCCTTTCTCGCAAGCCCCCAGCCAGGAGGTGTGGGTGCCAAGCATATACACCGTCAACGCCTTCATCCCTCCTTCCCTCCTCCAGCCTCGACTCCCTCTCCTCTCTCCTGGGAGAAGGACGGGGTGAGGGAGGCGGTGACGGTGTATATTTCGCGGGCGATAATTCTGTTCATATTCACAGAAGTTTGGAGTTCCAGGCTCCCTCCCCAGAAACTCGAGGCACACTGGAGGCACACTGGCTGTGGACAAAAACCTGTCCCTCGGCCTCGTGGCGCCCCTTCCAGGACAGCCCAAGACGCACTGGAGATGGACATACATCTTGCCCGCATCGGCCCCCAGCGCTCGACCCCCAGCGCTCGGCCCCCAGCGCTCAACCCCATTCCGCGCCGCGGCCTACGAGGGCCCGAACGCGCGGGCCCCTTCGGCCAGGCCCGCCCGCGCCTCTTCGGCGCCCCTCCGCACCGAGGCGGTGAAAAAGCCTGCCGCCAGGGGAAGCCTCTCATGAGACGAAGCCAAGACGAGGACAACATCCCGGGGGAGGACACCTCGAGAACCTCTGAGAGCCGGCGGCTCTGGAGGACGTCAAGGGCGCCGCGGCTTCCCGGGGCGTGCTGGAGCGCTCGGAGAGCGCGCCGGAACGCTCGGGAACGGATTCCTCCTCGTCCTGGCCCCGCACGAAGGGACCCCCTGTGCCGTAGATTTGCGGATGCCATGATAATGGACACTCTAACAATCCTCTCATTGAATTGAAGATGTGCTTACAGTGTGTAAAACATGTTCTAAACATGTGTCCAACATGTTTCTATAATATATATATATATATATATATATAATATTTATATATATATATATATATAAAATCATGTTAGTGACATGTTTTTAGACCTCTGGAAATTACTTGGCAGCACGCTTCCCTTCTATTGATCGACTTCCACAGCTCAAGAGACGCCCGAGGCCCCAGGGCAATCCCAGAGAGCCCTCCCGATGCCCCGGGAAGCCTCATGCCTGCTCCTCGCCCTCCTCCCCCTCCACGGCCTTCCTCTCTCCTTCCCTCCCTCCTCCTCCTCCTCCTCCTCCACCTCCTCCTCCTCCTCCTCCTCCTCCTCCTCCTCCTCCTTCTCCTCCTCCTCCTCTTCCTCCTCCTCCTTTCCCACCAGTCGGTCGAATCTTTCCTTGGGGGTCGGCGGAATGTGAGGAGGGAACTACTGGGAGGTCTTCGTCGGAAATTACCCTGTGACGTACCCAACCCATTTGTATCAATGGAAACGAAGAGTTGGCCGAAACTTGCATGGACAATCAACTTGATGTGTAAGCTACTTGGGACACGCGCCTATGGCATGATGCGCAGGAGAACCATACAAGAACGAGGGGCGACAGCTACATGCTCGAAGAGGACATGGGGAGTCGGGAACGCAGAGCAGGAGAAAAACGTGCGGGAAGCCGAACCAGCAGCACGGCAGCAGCAGAGGGAAGGTGACTGCAGGAGGAGAACAAGGACGAAAGCGGCGTCTAATTTGAGTCTGCGGTGGGTACCCACTGTGCTGGGCCCCCCAGCAGGCCTCGAAAGTGGCGACAGTTACACAGATCGCAGCCCCCCAGGGAATGGGCGGGATCGCGAATGTGAGTCTGCGGAGGGAAACCCACTTGCGTGACCCTCAGCAGGCCTCGAAAGTGGCGACCTAAGTTTCACAGATCGCAGCACCCCAGGATGGCGAGTCTAATTTGAGTCTGCGGTGGGTACCCACTGTGCTGGGCCCCCCAGCAGGCCTCGAAAGTGGCGACAGTTACACAGATCGCAGCCCCCCAGGGATGGCGAGGTCTAATTTGAGTCCGCGGTGAGTACCCACTGTGCTGGGCCCCCCAGCAGGCCTCGAAAGTGGCGACAGTTTCACAGATCGCAGCCCCCCAGGGATGGCGAGGTCTAATTTGAATCCGCCCGTGGCGCCACTGTGCTGGGCCCCCTAGCAGGCCTCGAAAGTGGCGACAGTTTCACAGATCGCAGCCCCCCAGGGATGGCGAGGTCTAATTTGAGTCTGCGGTGTGTACCCACTGTGCTGGGCCCCTCAGCAGGCCTCGAAAGTGGCGACAGTTTCACAGATCGCAGCCCCCCAGGGATGGCGAGGTCTAATTTGAATCTGCGGTGGGTACCCACTGTGCTGGGCCCCCCAGCAGGCCTCGAAAGTGGCGACAGTTTCACAGATCGCAGCCCCCCAGGGATGGCGAGGTCTAATTTGAAAGAATCCAGCGTTGGGTATCCCACTAGTGCAGGGGCTCCCAGCAGGCCTCGAAAGATGCACATTTTCACAGATCGCAGCCCCCCATGGATTGGCGAGGTCTAATTTGAGTCGCGGTGGGTGCCCACTTGTGGCCCCCAGCAGGCCTCGAAAAGTGGCGACATGCACACAGAATCGCCAGGCCCCCCAGGGAAGGCGAGGTCTAATTTGAGTCCGCGGTGTGTACCCACTGTGCTGGGCCCCCCAGCAGGCCTCGAAAGTGCCGACAGTTTCACAGATCGCAGCCCCCCAGGGATGGCGAGGTCTAATTTGAGTCCGCGGTGTGTACCCACTGTGCTGGGCCCCCCAGCAGGCCTCGAAAGTGCCGACAGTTTCACAGATCGCAGCCCCCCAAGGGATGGCGAGGTCTAATTTGAGTCCGCGGTGTGTACCACCTGCGCTGGGCCCCCCCGCAGGCCTCGAAAGTGGCGACAGTTTCACAGATCGCAGCCCCCCAGGGATGGCGAGGTCTAATTTGAGTCCGCGGTGTGTACCCACTGTGCTGGGCCCCCCAGCAGGCCTCGAAATTGGCGACAGTTTCACAGATCGCAGCCCCCCAGGGATGGCGAGGTCTAATTTGAGTCCGCGGTGTTTACCCACTGCGCTGGGCTCACCAGCAGCCCTCGAAAGTGCCGACAGTTTCACAGATCGCAGCCCCCCAGCTGGCACGCAGCGACGAGCGAGGTAAAAGGCAGGGGGGAAGAGAGGGACGGGAGGGGGTGGGAAGGAGACGCGCGAGCAGTGCTCTATTCAAAACGAGAACCCAACGCAGGAGGGTTGGGAACAAAAATCAAGCCCCATTGGGGGGGCTCTTACGCCGGAGTGGGCCTTGGATTAAGCGGGGTTAAGCCAGAGTCAGCAGGATTGAGCGGGATGAGGCCAGATTAAGCGGGATTTAGCCAGGTTAGACTGGATTTCGGACCAGGGCGAAATCAGAATTTGACCTCCCAGGAGTTGCATCCGAAGGAGTTGCGCAAGCCTCTTTGAAGTGGCCCTGGGACACACAAATAAACACACACACAAATACAAGGATTCCCCATGCTTTCTCATGTCTTCTGGGTTTTCGCCTTCCCCCCCACTTCTCATATTTTCCCATCTGTTCCTGGGGATCGACGATTCATTGTGTCTGCGTGTGTGTTTTTCCCCCTCCCGACTCTTGAGGCACCCGACTTCGCGCCTCGTGCCCCGCGATGCGCGACTCGCGACCACCTCCGCGCCCTCGCGCCCACGGGCCGCCCCCCCTGGAGGAGCTCTGGCAGCATCCTCGGATCTGGCGCTGGGTCGGGCCTGTGCCCCTACGGGGCGAGCTTGGGCGAAAAAAAACAATTGCCCTGCGACGTACCCAACCCAATGTCATCAAATGGCAAGCGGAACAGGGAAACATTAGCAGGAACCGTGACAGTGCAGGCGCGGCGACTTGTAGTGCGACCTACATGGGATGCGTAATGTTGCACGACTCACAGAACAGCAATCGATAAGACGAGGAGTATGTCTCAATGCTTGTTAAACAATAGCGGGGGCGGGAACGAGGGACAGGAGAAGGACGAACCCAGTAGGAAGGGGCGAGGAGCCATCGCAGCAGCAGCACCATGAATGCATAAGGTAACAGGAGGACTAGGACGGCGATGATGAAAGAGGAGGGAGGAAGCAAGAGACTGTTTCGTTTTTGCAGGAGCTCGGTCAACGCATGCCTGCTGCCTGTCCACAGGATCATACCTGTTTAAATCTAGTGCAGGAAGCGATCGAGACCTAGCTCGCGCGCCAGCTTCTCTGCCTCCTTCCTGCATGTTGCAGTGCGGGAACTGAACTTCCGCAGTTTCTCCGCAAAGTCTGCCGGTGGGCCGCGGGCAAGAAAGTCAAGGCCGGGGTCAAGGCCGAAGCTCCACCTCCACCCCATCGTGTTCCCCTTCCTCGTCTTCCGTTTTGCGATAGTCGCGCCCGTCAAGATGGCGACCCAAGAAATTAATTTCACAACCTGGCGATGGTGCAAGAATCGGAAATGATTAGAGGGCCCGATGGGTAACCTCACTTCCAAGCCAAATCGCGACGGTGATCATGCATCATGCTCGCGGTCAAAAGCGTTGAGTGCCCAGGGGGCCCGAGGGGCAACCTCACCTCTGAACCGATCCGCGTCGCGGATCATGCGTCACTCGCGCCGCGTGAGCACTGCTCGTGGTCAGGAATCGGGAGTGATTCGAGGGCCCGACGGGCAACCTCACGACAGGGCTAGCACGTCTCGGTGATTGCCGCCGCCGCTGCAGCACGGGCCGGACTTCCTCCCCCCTTCCTTCTCCACCTCCACCCCATCGTTTTCCCCTTCCTCGTCTTCCGCTTTGCGATACTCGCGCGTTACAAAATGGCGACCCAAGAAATTAATTTCACAACCTGGCGATGGTGTAAAAATCGGGAATGATTAGCGGGCATGATGGGCAACCTCACTTCCAAGCCAAATCGCCACAGTGATCATTCATCATGCTCGTGGTCAAAAGAACTGAGTGACAAGAGAGCCCGAGGGGCAACCTCACCTCTGAAACGACCCGCGTCAGTGGTGACAGTTTCCCAGAATGGCAGCCCCCCAGGGACGGCGAAGTCTAATCTGAATCTGGGTGGTGCCTCACTCCGCGGGACTGACCAGCAGCCTTCGAAAGTGGCGACAGTTTCACAGATCGCAGCCCCCCCCAGGGATGGTGAGGTCTAATCTGAATCTGCGTGGTGCCTCACTCCGCTGGACCCACCAGCAGCCCTCGAAAGTGGTGACCGTTTCGCAGGTCGCACACCCCCAGGGATGGCGAGGTCTAATCTGAATCTGCGTGGTGCTTCACTCCGCTGGACCCACCAGCAGCCCTCGAATGTGGCGACAGTTTCGCAGATCGCAGCCCCCCAGGGATGGCGAGGTCTAATCTGAATCTGCGTGGTGCCTCACTCCGCTGGACCCACCAACAGCCCTCGAATGTGGCGACAGTTTCGCAACCAGCAGCCCTCGAATGTGGAGTCAGTGTCGCAGATCGCAGCCCCCCAGGGATGGCGAGGTCTAATCTGAATCTGCGTGGTGCCTCACTCCGCTGGACCCACCCTCAGCCCTCGAATGTGGCGACAGTTTCGCAGATCGCAGCCCCCCAAGGATGGCGAGGTCTAAT
>CAUYUJ010007407.1:15000-47017 GCA_963575745.1 Prorocentrum cordatum | reverse complement strand
CCTCCTCCTCCTCCTCCTCCTCCTCCTCCTCCTCCTCCTCCTCCTTCCCCCTCCTGCCCGCAAGGCCTTTGCTGCCGACGCCTGGCCGCCGCTGCCTGTCCCTCGACGGCGAGGGGCCGCGCGACGGCTTCGAGCCCCCCCTCCCTTTATAGAGGTCAAATAATCCACCCATAATGACCAGCCCGGCGCGCGAAGTCGTGTAGTAGACGCGCCCAGAGAAGAAATGGAACAGGGCAGGGCGGCCTCGTGAACGCCCAAGGGTCGTTTAGCAAGCACCAATTGTATCTGGTCCGGGTGGCTTTTCCTCTCTTCATCCCAGGCCCCCTTCCCTCCCCCACACTTGCGCGCAGAAGTCGCAGGCTTCGACAGGCAAGCGGGGCTCTCAGGCTGCCCCCCCCTGGAGGCAGCGTTCTCAGCACCCGGCCCCCGAGCATGGAGGAAACGCATGGCGCCCACTAGCCCATGACGACGACGAGCCACCTCTGCGGACAGTCGTCCAGGCCCAGTTGAGACGAGGTGGGGGAGGCCACGGCATCCTGGAAAGTTCAGACATGCATCGTGAATGCGAGACAAATAGATAGCTAAGACTGAAGGGAGGGTAGGGGGAGGAAATCCTGTCGTGGAAGTGCCCACTAGTGCCCACGTCCACCCAGACTCTGCCTCGGCGACGATCGAGGGGGGGAAATGAGAAGGAGAAGGTCTCCTCAGAAGGCGGCGGGACTTCTCTGAAGCCCTCGCGCCTTCTGAGAAGTTTTCAGTGTCTCCGGGGAAGGCTCAGAAAACTTCTCAGAAGGCCGGGGGGACTTCCAATGCTTCTGTCGGGGGCGCGCAAACATGGAGTAACGATCCATGGATTTGGCGCGCAGTCGCCAAATCCATGGATCGGGGGAGGTGCCCTCGCCAAAATGCGGCCGGCGCCGCCTCTCGGGGGCGGCCAAGAGGGGGGTGTCCAAGAGGGGGGGGTGCAAATCATGGCCGGCGGCATGTGCGCGGCCCAGCGGGGGGGCCAGGGACGTAGTGTAGTAAGAAGAGGCGCCATGAAATCTGGGGAAATATCATGGCCCACGCCATGATATCCCCCCCCACCAGTCATCACCCCCCTCTTTTCCGCCCCCGAGCTTCGCTCGGCGGCTGAAACCCGCGAGTTCCCACGGAAACGGGACCTATCGCTAATCCACGCCCACTTGATCCGTGCTTGCGATCGCCTGACGTCGTCGGTCTCTGACGTCGAATGTTATGTCGGGCGTGTCCCCCTACAGAGGGATTTTCGACGAAAAATAAAACATATCCCCAAAATGCAGCAAAAAGGTACGATAATACTCCAAAAATAATCCCCGGACTATTTTTGGACTATTTTGTGGGTATGTTTCATTTTTCGTCGAAGATCCCCCTGTAGGGGGACAGGCCCGACTTGATCAGTGTTTGCGAATCGCCTGACGTCGTCGGTCTCTGACGTCGAGTGGATCGTTACATCGCCGGTCTCTGACGTCGTCGGTCTCTGACGTCGTCGGTCTCTGACGTCGAGCGGTCGCGGCCCTCCGTAGAGCGCAGACCGCTCGACGTCGACCGCCCGACATGGGCCACCGGCGGCGCTTCACCCTGGAACGCCCGCGCCGGGGCCGCCTGCCGTGCACCCCGAGATCCGACTCTGCGGCCACGTCGCGAAATGGGTATCGTTGAACCGCTCCTCCTCCTCCCCCTCCTCCTCACACTACTCCCTCCCCCTCCCTCCTCTCCTCCTACCCTCCTTCCTCCTTTCACTCCGCCACTCCTCTCTCCCCCTCCCCCCCCTCCTCCTCATCCTCCTTCCACCTCCTTTCTACTACCTCCCATCCATTACTCCTCCTCCCCCTCCTCCTCCTCCTCCTCCTCCTCCTCCTCCTCCTACTCTCATTCCTAGTCTGGCCGGACCCGGCGTTTATCAAGCCGCCGTCGTCGGAGCTCGTCGAGCCGGATCGATCCGTGACGGCCTCGGGGCTCTCGGCAACGGGCGCAAATGGCCCGCGTGCAAGCATGCGGACGCCTGGGATCTCAGGGCGTGCTCGGCGCGCTGGTTGTTTCTTTTTTTTATCGCGAAGACAGCAGTCCACCCACGGTACAGGAGGACTCGCAGAGTCCTCGCGCGTGCAAGCCGAATTTGCTGTCGTGCAGATGGGCGCGCTCCCGAACTACGAGGCAGCCGCGGGGCCCACTGGCCCGGGCAGCGGCGTGTCGGTGCCCGGCTGCCCGCCGCCGATGGCGCAATCCCCCCAGAGGGGCGGCGGAGGAGGCCCCAGACATCTCGATGCTCTGAGCAGGGATTGACCGCCCCGGCATTCCTATAGTTAGGCCTACCACAAAATTTTCTGAGAGCCCCTCAAATGTCTGAAGAATGAGAATAACAATGCTCTTAGAACATAAACATTATGTGTTAAACCAGGACAGACTCAGCCGCAAGTGTTCTTAGAACATTCCGTGCAAATCGCAGGAACTTCTTAGAACATTCTTTGGTGGGCCTATCGGCGAACCAGGGCGCTTCGCCACTGCTTGAATGTTTGCCGCGCGGGGCCCCTGGAAGTCCAGGCCCTTTCCCTGGGGCCGGCTTGTTATCCCCAACCGTTTTCTGACGACGTCCCGGGCCTGGGGGGGGCCCGGTGGCCGAAAACTGAAAGCACAGCAACCAAGAAAAAAGCTAACAACAACAACACCACCACCACCAACAACAACAACAACAACAACAATTACTAGCACGTGGGGACACACCGTTCTCACCAGTGCCAGGGTTTTCATAGGAGGCGGGCAATACCCCCACTTTGTGGGGGGGCCGGTTCAAGCTCTACCAAATTTCCAAACGACTCTTCGCCACCACCCACACCCAGCTTCCAGCCCTATGACGTTCGGACACTTCACTTCGTGGCATGCGGACGACCGTGGCTACTATTCAGGGCTCCGCGGCCGACGACGACGGCGTGCGCGCGCGAAGAAAAAACGAATGTGTCCCGCATGGTATTATTTGACAGGGATGATGGCCCTGGCAGGTGCGCAACCGTTGTCGCAGAAGTTCGAAAAAGTTGCTCGCAAAAGCCCGTTTGACAGAAATGTTGAAAAAGTGTTGGGTTTCCTACGAATCCGCAAGAGGGCGCGGGATGAGATTTTGACATTTTTTTGTTGAAAAACCATTAGTTTTTTGATGTTTTTATGTTGAAATCGCTCCGAACACTAAGCTTTTGGAAGGATTTCGTCTTGCGCGCGCGAATGTCCACTTTACCTTATTTTTTGCAAGGGATTCTTGAAGTTTGGTTATGTTAGAACAAGAAATGTCCACTTTAGCTATTTTTTTGCAATGGAAAACCGATCGTAACAACACAACCGGATCCGGACTCCCCCGTTTTGCCTGAGACTTCCTCACGAAAATGATGAAAATGAGGCTGCGGCCTAGGCGCGGCGGGGGGGTCGTGCACCAGGGGCCCCAACAATAATTTTTCTTTAGAAGTAATAATGTTCAACAACAACATCAACAAACAACAACAACAAACAACAACAATAAATTTAAGACAGTTCGCCTTATATGCTCGAGTGTGCCAATTACGCTTAGTTCCCAACCCCTCGATACCCGCCCTCTTCGTCTTCGATCGAACCCCTTTTTGGGGGGTATACCTTTCTTCCCTGCAGGCCGGGCCCCGGCAAGCGGCGGGGCGGCCGCGGACCGTCGGCCTGGCTAGCGGCAGCGCTGATCGGCGGGGCGGCCGCGGACCGTCGACCCGACCCCAAGAGGGACGGACAGGGGACCGACCACGACGACGACGACGACGACGACGTCGAAGACGACGGCGACGACGACGACGACGGCGATGACGAGCGAAAGCGAGAGCGAGAGAGAACGACAACAGGGCCACGAAGGGCACGAAGTAGGCCACGAAGGGCGACAGCGGGGACACGAAGGGAATGCGTATGGGGCTACGAAGAGCGGGGGCCACGAAGTGCAGATAATGCGGGGCCACTGAGGGTAGCAACTGGGCCACGTAGGACAGTGATGGGGCCACAAACGGCGACAGCGGGGCCACGAAGGGCACGCACACGGGGCCACAACGGGCGCGACTCCTGGGTGCCTGGGTGTCGGGAGCGTGGCGCTTGGGCAAATTGCAAGAAATTCCAACGCAAGGCCATTCTTCAGTAAGTTGCAAGCCAGTCTCCAGCGAGAGCGCGACTCCAGAGCGCCGGTAGAGCAATTCCTGAATAAATTGTGAGGAAGTCCCAAGCGAGAGCGCGACTCCTGAATAGCATGCGAGGAAGTCTCGGGCGGGAGCGGGGGTCCTGGCTAAATTGCAAGGGCGTCTCAGGCGGGAGCCGTTGTTGTTATAACCCGGGGGCCAGTTTGAGCAGGAAGACTTTCCCTGTCAAAAAAAAGGGTGCGAGCGTCGAGGGGCACACTTTGATTTAGAATAAACCCTATGCACCGGTGGGGGGATCAATAATTATTTTCAAACATGAGAATTCAACAACAACAACAACAACAACAACAACAACAACAACAACAACAACAACAACAACAACAACAACAACAACAACAATTACTAGCACGTGGGGACACTCCGTTCTCACCAGTGCCAGGGTTTGCATACGACGCCCGCCAATACCCCCACTTTGTTGGGGGGCCGGTTCAAGCTCTACCACATTTCCAAACGACTCTTCGCCACCACCCACACCCAGCTTCCCGCCCTATGACGTTCGGACACTTCACTTAGTGGCCTGCGGACGACCGTGGCTACTACACTGGCGCATGGGTAATATGGTCGCAAGGGCTTTCGCCGACAAAACCATGACCCACAAAGCCATGACCATCCAAGAACACAGGCGATTACTTGATCCGAGATGGCTACGGAGTGACCAGTGATCAGTGAGTTGGTTTCCGATGACGTGTGACGGCACGACTTGTTGTGCGTAACATGCGACGACGACGAGGACAACGACGACGCGACGACGCGCGAATGTGTCCCGCATGATATTTGTTGCAAGGGATTGTGGCCCCTGGCAGGCGCGCGAACGCCGTTGAAAGAGCTTGCGAAAACAGCTCGCGCGAGCTCTATAACATAAATGTTGAAAAACCATTTGTTTTTAAGGATTCGGACAGCGCGCGCGGGTAGAAATTTTGAAAATTCGTGCACGTGTTTTTTCGAGGACCTACGGTTGCGAGCTCGTGCAATTTTATGAAACGATGGGCGAAATTTCTTAAGAAACCCAATGGTGTTTGGATTCGGCGCCGACGCTCGCGAAGAAAAAACGATGTGTCCCAATATTGGTATTATTTGGACAGGGATGATGGGCCCTGGCATGCGCGCACCCCTGTGTTGCAGAAGCGAAGCACGTGAAAAAAGTTGCCGCAAGAGCCCGTTTGACAGAAAAGTTGAAAAATAAGTCTTGGGGTTCTCTTAAAGGAAATCCGCAAGAGAGCGCGCCGGGAATGAATTGTGTGAAATCTTTTTTTGAAAAAACCATGGGGTTTTCATGTTTTTGGGGTTTTCATGTTTTATGTGAAAATCGCTCTGATAAAATGCTACGAAAACTAAGGTTTATGGAAGGATTTGCATTGCAGCGCGCGAGTGTGCACTTCGTGTCATTTTTTTGCAAAAGGATTCTTGAAATTTGATTATATTAGAACAAGAAATGTCATTTTATAGTGTTTTTTGCAAGGGAAAGCGGGGGGGAACAAAACAACCGGATCTTGATCACATCGAATTACCTGAGGCTTCCTCACGAAAACGATGAAAATGTAGCTGCGGCCTAGGCGGCGCAGGGGGGCCGTGCACCAGGGGTCCCAACAATAATTATTCTTTAGAATTAATAATGTTCATAATTTACTAGCATGTCGGGGACAGTCGTTCTCACCAGTTGCCAGGGTTTTCATAGGAGGCGGGGCAATACCCCCACTTTGTGGGGGGGCCGGTTCAAGATCTACCAAATTACCAAACGACTCTTCGCCACCACCCACACCCAGCTTCCCGCCCCATGACGTTCGGACACTTCACTTCGTGGCATGCGGACGACCGTGGCTACTATTCAGGGCCCCGCGGCCGACGACGACGGCGTGCGCGCGCGAAGTAAAAACGAATGTGTCCCGCATGGTATTATTTGACAGGGATGATGGCCCTGGCAGGTGCGCAACCGTTGTCGCAGAAGTTCGAAAAAGTTGCTCGCAAAAGCCCGTTTGACAGAAATGTTTAAAAAGTGTTGGGTTTCCTACGAATCCGCAAGAGCGCGCGGGATGATTTTTTGACATTTTTTTGTTGAAAAACCATTGGTTTTTTGATGTTTTTATATTAAAATCGCTCCGAACACTAAGCTTTTGGAAGGATTTCGTCTTGCGCGCGCGAATGTCCACTTTACTTATTTTTTTGCAAGGGATTCTTGAAATTTGATTATATTAGAACAAGAAATGTCATTTTATAGTGTTTTTTGCAAGGGAAAACGGATTACAACAAAACAACCGGATCTGATGACATCGTTTTACCTGAGGCTTCCTCACGAAAATGATGAAAATGTAGCTGCGGCCTAGGCGCGGCGGGGGTGGGGGGGCCATGCCACCCAGGGGGGGGCACCCACAATAATTATTCTTTAGAAGTAAAAATTATGTTCAAACAACAACAACAACAACAACAAACAACAAAACCTAACAACACAACATACCACAACAACAACAATTACTAGCACGTGGGGACACTCCGTTCTCACCAGTGCCAGGGTTTTCATAGGAGGCGGGCAATACCCCCACTTTGTGGGGGGGCCGGTTCAAGCTCTACCAATTTCCAACGACTCTTCGCCACCACCCACACCCAGCTTCCCGCCCTATGACGTTCGGACACTTCACTTCGTGGCCTGCGGACGACCTTGGCTACTACACTGGCGCATGGGTACAGTGACTTGTTGTGGTAACATTTTCTGTAAGCTAGCTTAGTATACGACTTTTCCCCCTGTTCCAACACTGGACACCTGTACTGGTTTTTCGTGGTAACATGTTCCTGACGCTAGAATAGACAGCTCTGGGCCATACTGGTCGTCAAGGGCTTTCGCCGACAAAGCCATGACCCATCCAAGAACACAGGCGATACCTTGATCCGAGATGGCTACGGATGTGACAGTGATCAGTGATTTTGTTCGATGACGTGGTGACGCACGGACTTGTTGTGGTAACATGCCGACGACGACGACGACGACGACGCGACGACGCGCGCATGTGTCCCGCATGGTATTTTTTGCAAGGGATTGTGGCCCCTGGCAGGCGCGCGAACGCCGTTGAAAGAGCGTGCGAAAGTAGCTCGCGCGAGCTCATGTAACATAAATGTTGAAAAACCATTTGTTTTTAAGGATTCGGACAGCGCGCGCGGGTAGAAATTTGGAAAATCCGTGCACGTGTTTTTCGAGGACCTACGGTGCGATTCGTGCGATTTTATGATACGCGGTGCTGAAATTCTTAAGAAACCCAATGGTGTTTGAAGATTTCGGCGTGCGCGCGCGAAGAAAAAACGAATGTGTCCCATATGGTATTATTTGACAGGGATGATGGCCCTGGCATGCGCGCAACCGTTGTTGCAGAAGTTCGAAGCACGTGAAAAAGTTGCTCGCAAGAGCCCGTTTGACAGAAATGTTGAAAAAATATTGGGTTTCCTCAGAAATCCGCAAGAGCGCGCAAGATGAATTTTTGAAACTTTTTTTTGAAAAACCATTGGGTTTTCATGTTTTTATGTTAAAATCGCTACGAAAACTAAGGTTTTGGAAGATTTCATCTTGCGCGCGCGAGTGTGCACTTCGTGTCATTTTTTGCAGAGGATTCTTGAAGTTTGGTTATGTTAGAACAAGACATGTCATTTCATATTGTTTTTTGACAGGGAAAGCGGGCGTCAACAAAACAACCGGATCCGGACTCCCCCGTTTTGCCTGAGACTTCCTAACGAAAATGATGAAAATGTGGCTGCGGCCTAGGCGCGGCGAGGGGGGCGTGCACCAGGGGGCCCAACAATAATTATTCTTTAGAAGTAATAATATTCAACAACAACAACAACATCATCATCATCATCAACAACAACAAGGTCACAACAACAATAACAACAACAAAAAGGGCACACTGAGAGAGCACAATTCGCAACAAAACGCAAACAACAAAAACACGCCCGCCGCGACGTGCTCGCAGCGGGGGGAAGTGGGGGGAGGGCTCCCCGCCCCCGGCCCCTCCGCTTTCCCACGCGCTGCTCCCCATCGGCATCCCCCGTCGGCCTCGCTGCCCTCCGCCTCGCTGCCCTCCGCCGTCGGTGCCCTCCGCCGCTTCCTCGGGGACAGGGGGCGGGAGGGGCCCCGGCGCGGGCTCCGTCGGCGCCGCGCGCCACGCGGAGAGGATAGGGGGCAAACAAACCCACCTCGCTTTTGACCACCCTCGCTCCCAAGAGATACCAAGCGATGCCAAACTGCGGCCTGTACTGGTCAGGCCGCTTGACGAGGAGGCGCGTGGTACGACTTGGTTTTGCCTGGAAGCAAAAGCGGGGTAGGTAATTCACGCTCTGAGAGGAGGAAGGAGTGGGGGGGGAGGGAGGGATGGAGCGGCGGCGCGCCCAGCGGAGAAGGCAGGCGCGGCGGGCCTGCTCGGAGGGTTCGGAAGGCTCGGAAAGGCCTTCCGCTGGGAGCCCTCCGAGAGGGCTCTGGAATAAAAAGGCCGCTTCGGAGGCCACAGGGGGGGCCCTCAGAACGCTGGAGGGCCACGGGCGGACCCAAGACGGACGAGCATCCTCCAGGAGCACGAGGCCCTGCGCCGACACGCGCAGAGCGTCGAGGGGTACCCATCCCCAAGATGCACAGGAACATCCAACAACCGCGAAGAGCACTAGGGTACCCTCCCCAGTGCCGACCTCGATCTTATACCTCGGCCCGACCCTGCGGAGTAAGTACTGGGTACTGCTCTGGAAGGGCCCGCACGTCTCGTGCACGAGACCAGCTTGGGAGCGAGGACCAGGTGCGGGGGGGGGCAAGAAGGAGGGGGCGACGACGACGATGGGGGAAAAGAGTCTGCTAGAGGAGGAGGAGGAGGAGGAGGAGGAGGAGGAGGAGGAGGAGGGAGGAGGAGGAGGAGGAGAGGAGGAGGTGGAAGGACAAGAGAGGGGTGAAGGCCGCAGGGGGAGAGGGAGACGGGAGGGCGCCGACTGCGGCCGCGACCGCGCGGGACGGACGCGGGCAGGCTCAGGAGAACGTGGGGCGGCGAAGGCCGACGACGAACGCCCCATGGCGGACGGGGGGGGGCCGGGGGGGGGGGGCCTGCACGCTGCGCGGCGAGCCCCCCCCCCTGCCAACCCCCCAGTGGGCTGGCCATCGCTCGGACGTCCATTCCCTGCGTCTTTTTTTTTCGGTTTCGTGCGTGGCTTCTTCGCCAAATGATCAAGGCTGCTCCTAGATGGTCCTCGGCGGCCTCCGCCGCGCGGGGCTCGCGCAGGCGGCCCCTCCGAGGCGCAGGGCGCCCAGCTCGCGGGGGGGCCACGCCGCGCGCGCGCCGCCGCGGCGCGCGCCGCTCGCCGCGCCGCGCGCGCGCGCCGCCGGGAGGCCGCCCGCCGCCCCCGTCGCCGCCGGTCGCCGCCGTGGCCGCCGCGGCGGCAGGTCGTCGGCCCGGGCGCCGTCCGGCAGGGGGCGGCGGCGGAGCGGGGGCGCTGCCGGCCTCCGCTGCCGCCGCCGCCGCGTCCCCCCCGGGCCTCCCCCGCGGGCCTCCTCCGCGGGCCTCCTCCTCCTGGGCCTCCTCCTCCTCCTGCTCCGCCTCCTCCTCCGCGGCGTCGCCGCCGAGAGCAGGGCCGCGCGCGGCCGCCGCGCCCCCCGCCGCCGTGGGCGCCGCTGAGGGCGCGGGCCGCACGGCGGGGCGGCGTCGGGCGCGGGGGCGGGGGCGGCGACGCCAGGGCGGCGACGGCGGAGCGGAGGAGGCCCTCGGCGGCGCGGAGGAGGCGGGCAGCCTCACGATCTGCGCCGCACTGCAGGCCCAGTGGCCGCGTGCACCACGAGGAGGGCCCCGCGGCCAGCCTCGAGCGGCGCCGCAGCGCGAGCCCGCTGCGTCGGCGGCATGAGCAGCGACGCGGGACCGCGGGATGCGTGGGCGCGGCCCAGGACGAGGCTTGAGCGAAAGACCGACTGGGAGAGGAGGAAGAGGAGGAAGAGGAGGAGGAGGAGGAGGAGGAGGAGGAGGAGGAGGAGGAGGAGGAGGAGGAGGAGGAGGGGGAACGCGCTCCTCTTCCGCCTCCACGCTCACTTCTCTCTCATCCATCCGCGCTTCTCCCTCCGCCCTCTCTGCTCCTCCACCTCTACCCTGCTCGGACCTCTCTCTGATCTCTCTCTCTCTCTCTCTCTCTCTCTCCTCTTGCCATCCTGCCTCGCACCTCTTCCAACACCGAGAGGCAGCTAGCGGCGTTTACCGTCAGGCTGCCTGCATTAGACTTGGAGAGCGAGCTGGACATGCACAGGGTAGGCCCGAACGGGCAGCACCGCGCTCAGCGTGAATTGCCCTGCGCCGGCCCAGCAGGGCGCAGAGGTTTCGGCGCGCGGGCGCCGGTCACAGCGAAGGACAAACCGGACGAGCACTCTGGACGGGGCGAAGATACTCTTGTTGACGCCACGACAATGGACACCCTAACAGTCCTCTCATTGAATTTAAATCGTGTTTAAAACGTCGGAGAAGTGCTGTAAACATGTGTCAAGCATGTTTTAGCATGTTCAAGGCGTGTGTTTGACATGCTTTCGACATCTGGAAAGCATTTGGCAACATGCCTCCTCGTCATTGATCGCCCTCCGCAGAGATGCTCGGGGAGCAGAAACCGCATCCTGCCGTCGCTCGGACGTCCATTTCCCGTGCATGTGTTCGGCTTCGTGCGTGTTTTGTTTGGTGCTCGATGGTCCAGGATGGTCCTCGATGGTTCTCGCCGAGAACGCATGCACACGTCCGAGCGATGCCAAGGCATCGATCACACGCCGCCGTGGGGAGCCCCTCCGCGCGATGCTGCGCAGGGAGCACGAGGCCCCTGGACAAACACGACGGGGCAACACGCCGACGGGCTACCATCATGTCGGGCGTGTCCCCCTACAGGGGGATTTCCGACGAAAAATTGAAAATGCCCCAAAAATGCACCAAAAAGGTCGAACAATATGAAAAAAAATAGTCCCAGACTATGTTTGGACTATTTGTTGATTATTTTGGGGGTATTTTTTAGTTTTCGTCGAAAATCCCCCTGTAGGGGGACAGGCCCGACTTCAGGCTACCAGGCAGTGGGGGCCCACCCACGAGAAACCCTCCACAAGAAATCCAACCCTGAGACCCCAGGGCGTCCATCGATTTTTTTTTTGCGTGGGAGCGTCGCGCTTTCCCTGGCAAAACCATCGAAGCCCAAGAAACCCAGGGCACCCCGGAGGCAAGCAAGCAGGGTGTTTCTTGGCGTGGGCCTCCACTGCAGGCAGCGTGCACTTCCTGGCCTGCCCCCCCCCCCCCCCGCGACACTCCCGGCTCCACCGAGCCTCCGCTGGGCCAAGCGTGGGCCCCAGGCGGATGGTTCGGCTCCGGGCCCCAGAGGAATCCGATAGGGCCTCTACGAATCCTTAAGGATCCTATAAGATTCCTATGGGAATCCTAGAGGGCCTCTACGGATCCTATAGGGATCCAATTGGAATCCAATAGGAATCCTATAGGGCCTGATTCCTATGGGAACCCTATAGGAATCCGATGGGAATCCTATAGGCCAGCAGGGCCCCGAGGCCAGCACACTCCAAGGGGACTTTGGGGTCTAGGGACTGCGGTTTTTCTGGCCCGGGAGCGATCGGATCAGAACAAGTGTTGAGTCGGGCGTGTCCCTCTACAGGAGGGAAACGCAAAAATAGTAAAAAAATCAGATGGGGACGATTGTTTTGAATATTTTCGACTCTTTTGAACTTTTCGTCCAGGACCCTCCTGTGGGGGGACGCGCCCGACCCAAAACAAGCGCGCGCGAGATGGGCCTGCAGAGGCTCGGCCGCGAACGCTCTCGTTCCCCCCCCTCGGGGGCGGCCAAGAGGGGGGCGTCCAAGAGGGAGGGGTGCAAATCATGACCGGCGGCATGTGCGCGGCCCCATGGGGGGGCCAGAGACGTCATGAAATAAGAGGAGGCGCCACGAAATCCTGGGAGATCTCATGGCCCACGCCATAATATCCAACCCCCTGCTACATTCAAAACCCTAATGAGGACGCGCGGTAAGGACGCAAGACCCTGGGAAGCCGAAGTTGGGATTTTGGGGCGGCGGACGACGAAAACCCCCAGGACGCAAGAGCAAGGACGAGCAAGGACGCAAGGGTACCCTGAGCAAAGTCGCGCGTCCTTGTTAGGGCTTTCGACTGTGATCTATCCACCCCCCTGCTCGCCTCATAAACCAGGGTTGGGGCGTTTTTGACGCCCTTGATGCTAGTCATCACCCCCCTCTCTGCCGCCCCCGACCCCCAACCAGCGCCCCCGGGGGGGTCCCGCGGGTGGACCCGGGGCGCCCGAGGTCTGCCAGAGGGTCTCCGGGGGAGGAGCGCGGGGGAGCGAGGGCCCAGCCCCGGCGGCGGGCGTCGGGAGGTCGGGCCCTGCCTCGGGTCGGGCACGTCCTCCTATACACAGGGGGATTTGGGACGAAAACTTAAAAATGGTCGATATATATATATATATATATATGTATATATATGTGTATATATATATATGTATAAACATACATAAATTCATATATATATTATATATATATATATATATATATATAAATACACATACACATGGTCAAGCAAGAATCTGAAAAATCGTCCCCGTATTTGTTTTCCTACTATGTTGGAGTATCCCTCCAGTAGAACAGGCCCGACTTGAGCCCTGCCGTGCTCGGAAAGCTTGGCCGTTCAGCAGCGCTGGCTCTGGATCAAGACGACCGCTTCGTTGTGGCACCTCCTGCTGCCCCTTTCTCCATTCCCACCTGACTCCTGTTAATCCTCCCATGTCCTCTCCCTTTCCTGCATATCCGTCTCCTCCTCCTCATCCTCATCATCATCATCGTCCACTTTATCAACATTCCTCATCCTCCTCCTCCTCATCATTTCTTATGCTCCCTCTGTTTCCTCCAACTCCTCCTCATTCTCCCCCCGCCCGTCCTGGTCTGTCTTTATCCTCTTACATGTTTGTCGGTTCTCAAGCAAGCATCCATCGTTACTCCGCTCCTTCTCCTCCTCCCTTCACCCCATCCTCCTCGAGTCATCAGGTCTCCCTCCTCCATCGTGTTTCTTTTCGCCCTGTCTTTTCGCCCTTGTCATCCCCATCCCTCCCTCCCTCTCTCCCCTCCTCCTCTCTCCTCCTTCCCCCGAATTCGCCGTCCAGAAAAAAACTCGTTTGGTCTCTGACCTCCCAGCCGCTCTGAATCGTGCTGGGCGGATCCTTGCCCAAATGTTGCACCACATAACTGACATGAGGAGGGGAATCCCTGACCCTGCCTAACATGAGGAGTGGCTACGGACATGCCCAGAGGCCGTCTCCGAGGGGGCTCCTTACCACACACGGGTGGACCTGTGCTTTGGGGTACCGGTCAGATCGGAGCAGGCCAAAATCAATCAGCGGCAGCTCAAAATCGGTACCCGGACCGCTCCCGGCTCCCAAACGCACCGGTGCTCCGAGCTGCGCCCAGCCGTGGCGACGAGGGCCCTCCCCCGAAGGCCAACCACCGTTGTCTCGTTTCGCTATTCTCTGATCAGAGGATTCCTCCTCCTCCTCCTCCTCCTCCAACAGTGCAAGCCCGCGGGAGTCGCTAAGGCAAACGATGCAAGGCATCCGAGGCTCTCTCATAGGGCTTCGGCATGGGCGCAAGCGTCTCGACCGCGGGGGGGTCGCAGACCTGCAAGGGGGGGGAGCTTGTACGAACGATCGCAGCTGTGGGACACAGATAAACCATGTCCAAGGACGGCAATGAGCAAGAGGTAGCTCTGCAAATCTAGGGGGGAGAAAAACAAGGGGAACCTATCGTGGGAGAAGAAAGAGAAAATGAGGGACAGAGAGAGCGACAGAGGACACACACACACACACACTTATATATATATATATATATACACACTTGTATATACATATATATATATATACATACACACATCTGTATACATATATGTGCGCGTGTGTACTAGTAAACATGCACATATACAGAGATGGACATGTAGCTACGTGTGTACTAATAGCGACACCCTTCGGATGATATTGGCAATGGCATGGATACATATTCGGGTTTGCGATTGGTGCCAGTTCGGATTGGAAGTGTGCATATATATACTATTTGTATGTAAACATTAATATATATATATGTATATATATGTTTATGTAAATGTACATATATACATATATATATATATATATGTACATCCACAAGCTTCGCTTGCACTTAGGAGGTCTTACTTATAATTCTCAGTGTCGGACAGGTCTGTCGAGGTTTCACCACGCTGCCGCCCGCTCCCTTCTTGATGCCGCCTCGTGCGCTAGGTGGGTCAGGCGAAATGTTGTCACGTTGCCGACCGTTGCCGCCTCGTTGCCGCCACGTGCTCTGGGCGAGTCCGGCAAGGTCTCGCCACGTTGCCGCCTCATTGCCTCCTCGCTGCCGCCTCGGGCGCCGGGTGGGCCTGGCGAGGCTTCGCCACGAGGCCACCCGTTGCCTCCTCCCTGCCGCTCTTCGTGATCTGTGTGGGGGCGGCGAAGTTTTCCCACGCTGCCGCCCCGTGCCGCCTCATTGCCGCCACGTGCGCTGGGTGGGTCCGGCGAGGCTCTGACACGCTGCGATCCGTTTCCGCCTCGTTGCCACCTCGCGCGCTGGGTGGGTCCGACGAAATTTCGCCCCGTTGCCGCCCGTTGCCGCCTCGTTGCGCCTCTCGCGCTGGGGAATTACAGCGTGGTTTTGCCACGTTGCCGCCTGCTGCCTCTTCGTTGCCGCCTTCAGTTTACACCACAAATAGCGCACCACATGTAGCACACCACCAAAATATGCACAACAAAACTTGAAACATCCACAGCGCAATCAAATACGATCATGAAGCTATGTGTGTATTTGAATGACTCTGACTTCACACATTTCAGAGTGAGGGGGCCGAGCGATCATTCACTGTCCCTGGGCTCGTGGCTAAGGTGAGGTTTCGCCGTTGTTGTTGTTAAACTCTCACTGCTGAAGAATAATTATCATTGATCCCCTCCCTCCCTGTTATTGTTAAATTGAAGTGCCCTTCCCGGAGCTCGCCCCCGTTTTTAATCAGGGGAATTCTTGGATCTCAGAATTATGTCTTTAGCGCCCAGTTTACAACAACAGCGGCTCCCGCAGGATACTTCCTCACAATTTACTCCCGAATCGGGCTCTCGCGCGGGACATCCTCACAATTTTTATAGGAATCGCGATCTCGCGTGGGAATTCCCCGCCATTTATGCAGACGCCGCGCCCTCGACCCTCAGGAATCACGCTCGCGCTTTGGATTGCCTCACGAATTGTTTGGGAATCGCGTTTCGTTCGAGACTTCCTCACGATTCATGCAACAATCATGCTCAAAAGCCGTCTGCTCGACCTGGCCGCTTGGGCCCGCCATCACGACCCGCCCGTTAGGATCTACCCGCCCGTCTGGTTATGTCAGGTGTTTTTCTGCTCCTAGCCCCCCTCCTGCTCTCGCTCACGTGCTCCATCCTCCTCCCTCCACCTTGTCCCTTTCTTCCATCCGTCCCCTCTTCCCCTGCCTCAGGGGCTGCACGGAATACACGTTGCAGGTATTAGTTTAATATATATATATATATATACACATCTATATATACACACCACCAAGGGGGCACGATCGAAGACGAACAGGGCGGGTATCGAGGGTTTGGGACTCACGTGTTGAACGGCCTGCAAGAAGATACGAGCGAACACAATTAAACTGATTGTTGTTGTTGATGTTTTTTTTACGGATCCCCCTCGCAAATGGAGCGTCTGGCGAGAGAGCGAGCAGAAATCAATCCTGCAAAGGGGGACTCATTGTGCCGAGCTGCGAAACGCCCTGCCCGACAAAGCAGCAGAAATACTATCGAGTAGAAAACTTCGGCAACACTCTGAGCGCAACTGCCGATGGACATCACAGAAAGGTCCTCCTACGCCTCCCCACCCTCATCCTCATACCCAGGCCTCCACCTCGTCCACGGTGATGGACCACTAGCTCGGACCAGGCCGAATGCGAGTCTGGCTTGCTGGCAAAAAGGCAATTAATATAACCAAGATGCAGCGTAGCTAGAACTTCGAAGATAATTTGAGGTATCCCCTCGTAGGCGTTATGCGCGGCGGGGGAAAGAGAAGCACGCATGAATTAATGAATGAATGCACTGGAGGTGTCAACGCACATGGGCAGTAATGCAACACCATGTGCAGTAGTGCCGCACATCGGCTTCCCACGCTTCTGCTGGAATTGCCGCGATATGCCGAACGCGATACGACTTGAACTCGCACGCTCTCTTAGCATGCTCAATGCAACTCGTTTGACCCAGACTATGTCGGGCTGCCCTGGGGGCGTCTACAAGCTTGCTGACGCGGCTCCGAAGACATCGGGTGGAAGACCGCGCGCCGCACCCGGGCGATCTGCGCAACCAGATAGAATTGACCGAAGCAAAGGCGGCCGACGAGCCCTGCCAAAGGTTATCCTCTCGGCCTAGCAGCGATGCCCTGGCCCACAAAAGATGAGACTTGCAAGCGTGCAGCGAATTCGGCGGCACACTGCGCAGTGCCGATGGGCATCGCGGAATGCATTCTACGCAACACCTGTGAAAGGGCAAAGTCAAAGAGACTGAGCAAAATGCATCATGGCATCAGTCGTCTCCTCCAGGATGCACCAGCCACCTTCGAAGCCCGTGCATAACAGTTCGCCCGCATGGGGAGTGCCCCGCACAATCCTGGACTCGGCACGCACACCTGCTGCTTTCATCTTCTCGCAGTACGATAGGCCCTCGTCCCGAAGAGGATCGAGCTCGTTGACGCTGATGACGTGGGGTGGCAATCCATCCAAGTCTACGTCGGTCGCCAACCCTGGCCATGCGCATGGATCGCCCGCATGCTTGAGCTCTGGGTCGTACATGCTCGCGAAAAGTGTACAGCTGTTCGCGTCGAGCAAGTAGCCGTCGCACTCCTGCAGCGAGGTGTTCGCCTTCGCCCGCCACACGGACGGCCCGGCAATGAAGGGACACAGCGCGAAGACACCATCAAACTCGGCGAGGCGCCCCTCCCTCTTGGCACGGAGAGCCGAGGCGAGGCAGAGGTTGCCCCCCCCGGACTCGCCAGACAGAATGAGCTTCGATATGCCGAACTGTTGGCGCCTGACACTCAGCCATGCCAAGGCGCTCATGCAGTCGTTGAGACCAGCAGGGAACGGATGGCACCCCAGCCTGCCAGAGGAGTTGCGGAACTCCACGCTGGCAGTGACAAAGCCACGGCGAGCCAGGTGAATGCGCCAGGCGCGCATCAGCGGATCGTCGGCGGAGAAGTAGCACATTCCTCCTCCATGCATGTGCAAGATTCCCGGAACCGCCTCGGACACCTTCGGCTTTGCCACGAAAAGGGTGATAGTGTTACCATCGGCTCCAGAGATCACCTCCGTGAACTGGTCGACGGCGGATGCGTCAGGCATTACAACTGTAGTCAGAGCAGAAGCAAGTCTTTCCATTAAATTGTACCACGTGTGCTTCACCAGAAGAGGTGATCCCTCCCAGACGGGCGCGGGGAGTGGCTCACCAACAGCACCCCACTTGCCGAATAGAAGATCTTTCTTGCAATGTTCCAAGATCGTTGTGTTCATCCGTGGATCCGAAAGAAGCAGCATCCTTGGAGTGCCGAGTTTCCCTGGCAATATGTGGCTGGCGCAAATGTCGCCAGCTCCCTGCCCACAATCTCCCATGCTTTCTGGTGTGTCTGTCTGTTCGACGGAGAGCGGAGATGTTGCACCGACGCAGCACTCAAGAAGAGTTGGATTCGCATTGCCAAACAATGTGGCGTTGCTTGATGACTTGTCTGTGGGCGACTTTCCTTCGAACATCTGAAGTAAGCTGTCACCAACAAGAAGGACCGCCTGGAAACGCAAGTAGGGCGAGATACCAAGTGGCAAAGCCTTGGAAAAGCCAACGCTTTGAGCCAAAAATGCTACGGCAAAATGACAGTTGATGATGATGATGGTATTGCTTGTTGTTTGGTGTCGTCGTCCCACCCGCGACCTGGCCCGCCGCGACCCGCCCGCGACCCACCTGCGACCCACCCGCGAACCACCCGCGACCCATCCGCAACCTACGCCGCGACCCACCCGCGACCCAGCCGCGAACCACCCCGCGACCCGCCAACGACCCACTCGCGACCCACCAACGACCCACCCACGACCCACCCGCGACCCGGCCCGCGACCCACCCGCGACCCACCCGCGACCCACCCGCGAGCCATCCACATCCGCCTGTGGCGGGCTCGTTGTATAATACGTAAAGATTAAGCGCCCTCAGCGGTCTTCTTCAGAGCCTCGTAGTTTGCCGGCGTCCCCGCCGCGGGGAAGACGAGTATCAACAAACAACGACCAGCAACGAACAACTAACAACCAACAGCCAAAAACCAACAACCAACCACCACCACCACCACCACCACCAACAACAACAACAACAACAACAACAATCAGTTCAAGACTGTTCGCTCTTATCTGCTCGAGTGTCGTTCAGCGCGCATGTCCCGAACCCTCGATACCCGCTTCGATCATACCACTTCTGGTAGGCATATATTTCTTCGTGAGTTCTGCGTGATTAGCCAGGAAGTTTCCAGCGAGAATGTGATTGCTGAGTAAATTGGAGGAAGTCCCCAGGGAACGCGCGATTCCTGAATGGCAAGAGCGCGGCGCCTCAGTATTGCAGGGGGGTCTCAAGCGGGAACGCGATTCTTGTGCAAACTGCGAGGAAATCTCAAGCGGGAGCGGGGGACCGGAGTAAATTTCGAGGAACTATCAAGCGAGAGCCGTCGTTTGTGGTGTAAACCGAGGGCAAGGGGCAAAGTTTGAGGAGGAATACTTTCCCTGATAAAAGACAGGGTGCGAGCGCCGGGAGGGACACTGCAATTGAAAAACACAATGTGCACCGGAAGAGGGGGGGAATCAACAATAACTATTCTTCAATAGTGAGAGTCCACCAGCAACAATTAACTGTTTAAGACTGTTCGCTTGTATCTTTTCGCGTGCCATTCAATACGTTTGTCCCGAACCTTCGATACCCGCCCTCTTCGTCCTCGACCGTCTCCCGTACCCTCTTTGGGGGTACATCTTTCTGACCTGTAACCCGCATTTCGCGCGGCCCCTGAGGCAGGGGAAGAGAGGACGGATGGAAGGAACGACAAGGGGAGGGAGGAGGATGAAACACAGGCTAGGAGCAGAACGCACGTGGCAGAACCAGCCGGGCAAATCGGATGGACAGACCCATGATGTGCGGGCGGGTCGGGAAGGCGGGCCAAGGCGACCAGGTGGGTTGCTGAAGCGTGGGTCATGCATGAATCGCGGGGAAATCTCGAGCGCTAGCGCGCCCCCAAGTAAACCGTGAGAAAAACCGAAGCGAGAGCGTGATTCCTGAGCGCCGAAGGCACATCGTCTGAATAAACTGTTAAGAAGTCTCTCGCGAGAGCGCGATTCGTATACAAATTGTGAGGAAGTCCCAGGCGAAAACGCGACTTAATAATAACTTGTGAAGAAATATCAGGCGGGAACCGTTGCTATAAACTGGGGGCCAACAGCGCAGTTTGAACCCGTGACTTTCAAGGACTAAGCATAGGGTGAGAGCCCCGGGGGAAGCACTTCAATTGAACCTTCGCCCGACGAAGGACCCAACCATATGCTGCTGCGAGTTCCGCGAAGGAAAGGCAATGCGGACCCTCCCGCTGGGGCCATCGGTGGAGCTCCCCTTGCGGCCGCGAACCATGTGAGGGGTGCGCCGAAATGGGGCAACGGTGCCATGCGGACGCCCCCACTGCGGCCGTCGGTCAAGGTCAAGAAGCCATGCGCCCATTGGCGCGTGGGCGAGACAACGCATTGCACTGTGCTGCTCCTGGTGGGCCTTGCCTCCGGCAGGGCGCGCGGGCAGGTCAATGCGAAAATTGGTGCCGCGACGGACGCTAGAGAGCAAGCCGCAACACGACTGCGACGCAGAGAAAGAACGGTGCGCCCCACGACTGCCAATCAGACAATGTAGGACAAAACAACACGATTGTGGGGATGCCAATGCAGAGGGGGAGGGAGGAGAGAGGAGACGGTGGGGCAACTAGGCACTAGCGAAATGCCGCATCATTCGCGTTCTTCAACAAACTGCGAAACAAACCCGCACCAGTGTCGAATGTCTGCGACGCACTGGAAGAGAGCAGTATCGGATTCGAAACAGCCCCTGGTTTCATTCTACAAACACTTCGCCCACTCGTGCCTAAGGCGCCCACGCTTCCGTGCAAGAGTGTCACCAATCGGTCTCGCGCTGCCTGGTTGGAAGGTTAATTTCTGGAGCACGTCCGCGTGGCTGCTCTGGCCAAATTTACCACGCCACATCATGAGGATGGAGTACTTTGACCACTGCACGATGTCGCCCGCGCCAGTTGTAGCACACTTCTGTTGGAAACCATCGAAATATAGGAATGAGGAATGTTCAGAATATGGCGCAGACACCTCGCCTGGAGACCAGTCGAGCGTCGCCTGTCGCTCTTGTTTAGCCGAGCGCTGTCCAAATCACTTTAGTCGTAACCAGCGCCCCGAATAAGTTCAGCTTTCGTTCTAACATGATGGGCGCGTGCTTCCAAACCCGTGTATTTTTGAAATTCCTCCCAAGCGCTCCCAAGTCGTTTAACCATCTCTTGCTTCATGTTGCCGGAACTGCATTTCGCTGCTCCCAAATATTTCAGGTGCTTGGTCGCAGGAATACGGCTTTTATGTCGGCCCATAATGTGCAAGTCGCAGCCAGTCTTTACAAACTGCAAGTTATCCCAATGAAGCTCCATCCAAATTGCTGCACGTGCTTCTGCAATTGTGCCCAGCAATTACTGTTGTTGACCAGCGCGCCGCCCAACCAACAGGGCGTCGTCGGCGCGCAGCAGAACAAACATATCCCCAGCAGCAAGTGCTTTGAGCGATGCCTCGTCCAGCTTGTCTCCTGCATTTTTGATGACCACGCTCCTCGCCACGACAAAGAGGAACGGCGATAGAGGGCAACCCTGCGCAATTCCCGATCCTTGGTCTCTGATGCTTGATTTCTGTCGCCCGTCTGCCACTCCGAACCGCCTGTTATCTGTTATAATACAAATCAGCGAAATCATGTGCGGCGAAACACCGAATGCCCGCCTTGGACACGCTTGCTCACCCATTCCGTTCGGTCGATGCTCGCTGATTGCCGAACTTATGTCAACGACTTCTTTCTTCTCCCGCATGGTTGCGTAATCTTGCCTGGCCTCTTCGCTCTATCAGGTCCACCGTTCTGCTTAGCATCGAGGCCGTCATGTTGTACACTTCCGGTGGGGGGGCGTGCTCTTTGCACATCCCATGGCGCGTTTTGCACTATCCCACATGTCGCGCGCACTCCAGCTCGATGTCCTGAAGAAGTGCGCCCGTGTAATGTCCCCAGATTCCCTCGCCATCCAATGCAGCCGCGTCTATCTTAGCGCGGCGTCGTTGCGCGCGTGGGCGCGCCGCCAGCCCCGCAGCGCAGGCGACTAGGAAATGGTCGGCAGCGGACGCTGCGCCGCGCCAACTCCGGAGCGACCTGATAAAGTCCAGCGCGCCCGGCGCGCACGGGAAATTTGAGATGTCGTGCGTAAGCATGTGGATCGGAGCCTGAGCAGCAATCCCGGCCTGTCTGAAAGTCACTTGTCGCTCATGGTTTCGGTGGATAAACGCGCTGGCAATGGCCAAAATCATTCCCGAAGCAAAGCTCGACGCGTAAATCTCTCTTTGGTCTTTCCACTTCGCGCGCAGCCCCCCCCCCCATCCGTGCCGGGTCGCCGTCGGTCGCGCGGCAGGTCTCTATCCAGCGCGGCGAAGAATCTATCCAGCACGGCGAAAATTTCGATGCGTTCTTCTGGCGGTCGTTGGCTGCGAGGCGCATGGGCGCCCGGCAGGCCGAGCGTCTGAGATTGCACGCGCAACCTCAAGACGCAAATCCTGTCGGAAACTTGTTTGCATGACTTGACATATTTTCGCGGCCGCGGTGCAATAATGAACCCGAGCCCAGCCCAAGCGTTGCCATCGCAATCTGCACCAGACAAAAGAATGCGATAGTCGCGTTCAAAATAAACTTCTGTTTTTGGTTTCCTGGTCTCCTGTGCTCAGAGAACGTCGATTCCATAAGTTGCCAAGTGCTTGGTTAGTTCAACTGTTTTGATATCTGTGAGCCCTCGCACACTCCAAGTTCCGTGCGTAAGAAAAAAAAGCTCCAGGCTTTGAATAAGTATCGCGTGTAGAAGATTGTGGAGTTGGAGGCGGTGAAACAATCGGGGTGTAGGTCGATTTGCTCTGCCCGGATGCATGGGCGCTGCCATGCCCGGTCGCGGCATCTTTGCCCTCGCCTGGATGGTCGGAAAAAATGACGAGAATGGATGTCTGTAGCGTTGAAACGCCAGGTAAGACAAAGGTCATCAGCTGATGCGTTGACAACGTCTGGCTCCGAGTCCGCATCGAGGGTGCTGGCGAAAATCTTGAATGGAAAAAGAGCTGAGATACCCGTGGAGATGTCTGCGGCTCCCGCGTCGACTCCGGTGTAGCCAAGAAACTGTTGTATAATTGAAGGTGTTGCGGCATCGGTCCCCGGGCCAGCCGAAGCGGATGCCGCTTGTGTGTCCTACTTGCTTGCCTTCCCTTTGGATTGCCCTCTCGCCTCTCCTTTCATTCCTGCCCTGAAGCGGCGGGCCAAGGAGTCGCACTTTTCAACCGATGTTGTCATGTTGGGATGACTTAGCAATCCATGCCAATTCTTCTACTCTTATGCCCATTCCCGGTGGATCCCACCAGGGCCCACATGCACCGTGAGTGCCAATTGCCCTCCGACATGTCTTTGGTAGGATGCGTTGTCGGCGGAAACTTTAATGGACAATTCGGACTGCATGTCGTCTTTGAATAAATATTTCAGCCCAAATACGAAATTGCGGGCAGCTCGTTCGGAAGGTTCCCGGTCTTGGCACGCCCATGCTGTAGTAGCACCTCGTTGTAGACGCTGGCTCCGAAAGAGTGCAACTGCAGTGTCTCGATCGAGCACGTCGCCGAATTATGCAAATACGATGTTTCCAAAAACACCTTTCGAGTACATGTTCGTCGGGATAGGGCCGCTCATCTTCTCGAGTTGCTCCCAGATGTACGCGGACGCCGAGGTCTCGGAGTCGAAGTCGCTAGAATTACCTACCACTGCCGTGACTGCTCGCTTCCCGTGCTCGTGGTAGACATTCGCGTGGTTAGTGTGTTTATGCTGTCCTTGTGGTCGTAAATCTGCAACTTGACTTTGGAGGTCGTGCAGTGCGCTCTCCATCTCAGTCGTGAGAGATGTACCCGATACTTAACGGGGCGTAGTAGAAATCCTCTCTTTTCGATACTGCCCAACCGCTCTTCCATTGAATGTTCAACGTTTGTAATCCGGATGTCCATGCCTTCCAGGTCTTCGCTTACTCTCGCCTGTAGTGTTTTGGGGTCCCGCCCGATGCTCCGGACAGCGCGCATCGTGGGGTCCAGGTGTTGTTTTTTGAACATTTTCTGCATGGATGAACTGCATGGTTACTGGTTCGTCTTCAGCCTCGTCGTTGTCTCCAAGGTCGTCGTCTTCAGGGACTGCTGCTGCTCCAGCTGGCCCTCCAGAGTTTGCCAAAAGACGCGGTGCAGCTTCGAGTCCTTCGGCAGCAAAAGCGCCAGGCGGTGCATCGTTCATTTCTTGGGCTGGACTTCGAAGACGAGGTTCAACTCGGCGCTGATGCCCTTCTCTTGGCGAGGTGACCATGGAGTGGGCCTGCTTGCGTACGCTTTTTACCAGAGTTTTCATGTGATGTGTTTTCCCCCGCGGGCATCTTTAAGAAATGCAGGAAAGTGTACGAGTCAGATCACGGACATGGGTGTAAGAGGCAAATCCGGTACACAAGAGTTGAAGCGGGCGGTTTATTCTACCGCGGGTCGAATAGAAATCCTTGGTTTGAGCCTTGAGCCAAAATGGCTCGAGCCAAATGGCGGCATTCGGTGGAACTCCCTATGGGGACCACGAGCCGTGAGAGAAATGTGCCCACACGGGGCGGCGGTGCCATGCGGACGCTCCCGCTTGGACCTTCGGCGGAGCTCCCTCATGGTGCCACGAACCGTGTGAGGGGCGTGCCAAAATGGAATGGCGGTGCCATGCGGACGCTCCCGCTGGGGCCTTCGGTGGAGCTCCCTTATGGTGCCACGAACCGTATGAAAGGTGTGCCACGAACCGAGGACACATCGTCTGAATAAACTGTGAGGAAATCTCATGCGAGAGCGCGATTCGTATACAAATCGTGAGGAAGTCCCGCGCGAGAGCGCGACTTAATAATAACTTGTGAAGAAATATCAGGCGGAAGCCGTTGTTATCAACTGGGGGCCAACAACACAGTTTGAACCCCGTGACTTTCCCGGACTAAAAATAGGACCGAGCCCCGGGGGAAGCATTTCAATTGAAAACTAGCCCGACGAAGGACCCAACCATATGCTGCTGCGAGTGCCGCGAGGGAAAGGAGACGAAGGAGGGGTGCGCCGAAATGAAGTGGCGGTGCAATGCGGACCCTCCCGCTGGGGCCTTCGGTGGAGCTCCTTTTGGGGCAACGAACCGTGTGAAGGATGGTCAAAATGAAGCGGCGGTGCCGTGCGGACGCAACCGCTGGGGCCTTCGGTGGAACTCCTCCCTATGGGGCCACGAACCGTGTGAAAGGTGTGCCAAAATGGGGCGGCGGTACCATGCAGACGCTCCCGCTGGGGCCTTCGGTGGAGCTCCCCCTGAGGCTACGAACCATGTGAGTGGTGCGCCGGCATGAGGCAGCGGTGCCATGCGGACGCCCCCAGTTGGGCCTTCGGTGGAGCTCCCATTGGGGGCCACGAGCCGTGTGAAGGCTGTGCCGAAATGGGGCGGCAGTGCCATGCGTGCGGACGCTCTGGAACTCTCTATGGGGCCACGAAAAATGTAAAGGGTGGCCGAAATGGGGCGGCAAGGCCATGTGGACGCTCCCGCCAGGGCCTTCAGTGGAGCTCCTTATGAGGCCACGACCCGTGTGAGGGGTGTGCCAAAATGAGGCGGCGGTGCCATGCGGACGCTCCCGCTGGGGCCTTCGGTGGAGCTCCTTAAGGGGCAACGAACCGTGTGAAGGGTGGTCAAAATGAGGCGGCTGTGCCATGCGGACGCTCCCGCTGGGGCCTTCGGAGGAGCTCCATATGCGGCCACGAACCGTGTGAAGGGTGTGCCAAAATCGGGCGGCGGTGCCATGCGGACCCTCCCGCTGGGGCTGGGGCCTTTGGTGGAGCTCCCTATGCGGCAGCGAACCGTGTGAAAGGTGGTCAAAATGAAGCGGCGGTGCCATGCGGACGCTCCCGCTGGGGCCTTCGGTGGAACTCCTCCCTATGGGGGCCACGAAAAGTGTGAAGGGTGGCCAAAATGAGGCGGCAGTGCCATGTGGGCGCCCCCGCTAGGGCCTTCGTTGGAGCTCCTTATGAGGCCACGACCCGTGTGAGGGGTGTGCCAAAATCGGGCGGCGGTGCCATGCGGACGCTCCCGCTGGGGCCTTCGGTGGAGCTCCCCATGGGGCCACGACCCCTGTGAGGGGTGTGCCGAAATGGAGCGGCAGTGACATGTGGACGGGGCCTTCGGTGGAGCTCCCGATGACGATGATGACGATGACGATGGTGAGGCGGATAGGAGGAGGGAGGGGGGGGCAGCGGGAAGGAAGGAATGCGGGGCGCTGTCTCTTCAAAATGCGAACCCAACACCATAGGATGGTTGGGAAATGCAATGGTCACCGGAGGGGGGATCCACAATCATTATTCTTCAGTAGTGAGAGCCCAACCACCACAACAAAAAGACTAACAACAACCACAACAACAAGAGCACCAACGCCAACACAAACACCAGCAACTGCAGCAACACCAACGGCAACTACAACAACTACGACAACAGCATAATCACTAGCAACAGCAACAATAGCAACACTAGCAAGGGCAACAATAACAACAACAGCAATAACAACAATCAGTTTAGGACTGTTCGCTCTTATCTGCTCGAGTGTCATTCAACACGTATGATATGAACCCTCGATGTCCGCCATCTTCGTCTTCGATCGTACCCTCTTGGGGGTATATCTTTCTTACCTGCAACGTGTATCCCGTGCAGCCGCTAATGCAGGGGAAGAGAGGACGGATGTAAGAAAGGGACAAGGGGGAGGGAGGAGGATGGAGCACGAGAGGGAGAGAGAGTATTATCAAGAGAAGGGCTAGGAGCAGAAAACACGTGGCAGAACCAGACGGGCAGATCGGACGGGTACACCCGAACGGGAGGGTCGGGAAGGCGGACCCAGGCGGCCACGTCGAGCAGGCGGGTTGCCGAAGCGTGGGCCCTGCATGAATCGCAAGGACAACTCGATCGATAGCGCGATTCCAACATAAATCTTCAGGAAATCCACAGCGACAGCTTGACTCTTGAGTGTCGAGGGCACGGCGCCTCAATAAACTGCCAGTAAGTCTCACGCGCGAGAGCGAGTCCTACATACATTGTGCGGAAGTCCCGCGCGAGAACGAGAGTTGGGAATCAGGTGCGAGGAACTATCCGGCGGGCGCCGTTGTTCTGAGAAGCCAGGGCCCAGCTTGGTCGCCCAACACTTTTTTCCTTTGTAAAAAGCAGGGTGCGAGCCCTGATATACGCACATACATTGAGCGACAACGATCATTACCTACTTGAAGTGGGATTCAGCAGCACCAGCAACAGCAGCAACGACAACTCCAACAACACCAACACCACCAACAACAGCAACCATGCCAACCATAACAACAACAAAACCAACAACCCAACCATCAACAACAATACCAACACCAACAACAACACCAACAGCAACACCAACCACAACCAATAAGCAGAGCAGCAGCAGCAACAACAACAACAACAATCAATCTAAGACTGTTCGCTCTTGTCTGCTCGCGGGCCACCCTACACGTATATCCCAAACACTCGATACCCGCCATTTTCGTCTTCGATTGTGCCTCCTTGAATGCGTGTTTCTTTCTTACCTGCAACAAGCATTTCGTGCAACCCCTACGGCAAAAGAAGAGAAGACGGATGTACGGAACGGACAAGGGGGAGGGAGGAGGATGGAGCTCGAGAGAGAGAGAGAGAGAATAGCAAGACAGGGGCTAGGAGCAGACAACACGTGGCAGAACCAGACGGACGGATCGGGCGGGTACACCCGAACGGGCGGGTCGGGAAGGCGGGCCCAGGCGGCCCCGTAGAGCAGGCGGGTTGCCGAAGCGTGGGTCCAGCATGAATCGCAAGGACGCCTCGATCGATAGCGCGATTCCAAAATAAATCGTCAGGACATCCACAGCGAGAGCTTGATTCTTGAGTGTCGAGGGCACGGCGCCTCAATAAACTGCCAGTAAGTCTCACGCGCGAGAGCGAGTCCTACATACATTGTGCGGAAGTCCCGCGCGAGAGCGAGGATGTACGGATGAGGGGACGAGTGCGGACAAGGGGACGGACGTAAGGAAGGGACAAGGCGGAAGGAGGAGGATGGAGCACGAGAGAGAGAGAGAGAGTAGCAGGAGAGTGGCTAAGAGCAGAAAACATGTGGCAACACCAGACGGGCAGATCGAGCGGGTGAGCCTTTAAGGGCGGGTCGGGAATGCGGGCCCAGTAGGCCAGGTCGAGCAGGCGGGTTGTTGCACGTGCGTCCTGCATGAATCGAGAGGACATCTCGATCATTCCCATGCAAATCGTGCGGAAATCCACAGCGAGAGCATGATTGCTGAGTGTCGAGGGCGCGGCGTCTGAATCAATCGCGAGGAAGTCCCACGCGAGAACGCGAGTCTTGTATACGTTATGAGAACGTCCCGCGCGAGAGCGCCATTTGGAAATACACTGTGAGGAAGCCTTGGGCGGGAGCCGTTGTTGTAACTCGGGGGCCAGGGGCCCAATTTGGAGACCCCTCGCCTTCCGTTGTGAAAAACAGGGTGCGAACCCCGGGAGACGCACTTCAATTGAAAAATGATTTGTGCCCGGAGGGCAAACATCAACGTTCAACAACAACACAAACAGCAGCAGCAGCAACAACAACAATGCCAACAACAACAACAACAACAACAACAACACCACCACCAACAACAACGCCGACAACACCGACAATAATATTCGCTCTTATCTGCTCGCGTGCCATTCAACACGTACACCGGGAAACCTCGATACCCGGCCTCTTCGTCCTCGGCCGTACCTAGGTGGGGGGAACATCTGTCTTACCTGCAACGCGTATTTCGCGCAGCCCCTGAGGCGGGGGAAGAGGGACGGATGGAAGATATGGACAGAGATGGACAAGGGGGAGGGAGGAGGATGGAGCACGGGCTAGGAGCAGAACACACGTGGCATAACCAGACGGGCAGATCGGGCAGGTACACCCTACCAGGTGGGTCGGGAAGGAGGGCTCAGGCGGCCAGGTCGAGCAAGCGGGTTGCCGAAGCGTGCGTCCTGCTTGAATCGCGAGGAAGTCTCGAGCGATAGCGCGATTCCCAGATCAATCGTGCGGAAATCCACACAGAGAGAGCGAGACTCCTGAATGTTGAGGGCGCGGCGTCTGGAAAAAATGCGAGGAAGTCCCACGAGAGAGCGCGACTCCTGAATCAATTGTGAGGAACTCCCGCGCGAGAGCGCGGGGAATTGAGTGTGAGGGAATACCAGGCAGGAGCCGTTGTTGTTGTAGTCCGGCGGCCAACAGCGCAGTTTTACCCGAGTAAATTTCCATTGTTAATGATCGTTATTCAGTAGTGAAAGTTCGACAACAACAACAACAGCAAAACCAACAACAACAACACCACCACCAACAGCAGCAGCATCAGCAACACCAGCAATCAAATTAATAATGTTCACTATTATCTGTTCGCGGGCCATTCCAGACGCGTATCCCAATCACTCGATACCCGCCCTCTTCGTCTTCGATCGCGCTCCCTTGGGGGTATATATATATATATATATCGTTCTAACCTGCAACGTATATTTCATGCAGCCCCTACGGCAGGGGAAGAGGGACGGATGGAAGAAATGGACAAGGGGGAGGGAGGAGCATTGAGCACTAGAGAGAGAGAATGAGAGTAGCAGGAGAGGGGGGCTAGGAACAGAAAACACGCTGCATAATCAGACGGGCAGATCGGGCGGGTAGACCCTAACGGGCGGGTCGAGAAGGCGGGCCCAGACTGCCATGTCAAGCAGGCGGGTTGCTGAAGCGTGCGCCCTGCGTGAATCGCGGGGGCGTTTCCTGCGCTAGCGCGATTTCCAAGTAAATCGCGCGATTGGCCAAAGCGAAAGCGCGGTTCCTGAATGTCGAGGGCGCGGCGTGATTCCTGAGTGTCGAAGGCGCGGTGTCTGAATCAATTGCGAAGGGGTTCCACGCGAGAGACCGGTTTCTGCATACATTGTGAGGAAGTCCCGCACGAGAGCGCGATGTGGGAATACATTGTGAGGATGCATCAGGCGGGAACCGTTGTTATTGTAACTCGGGGGCCATGGGCCAAGTTTGCTGACCCCTCGCTGTCCTTTGTAACAAAAAACCGGGTGCGAGCTCTGGGAGAAACACTTTAATTCAAAAACGCAATGCGCCCCGCACTGGGGGATCAACAATCTTCGGCAGTGGGAGTTCAACAACAAAAACGGCAAGCATTAGCTTGAGACTGTGTGCTCTTACCTGCTCGCGTGCCATTCAACCCGTATATCCCAAACCCTCGGTACCTGAGGCTGGGAACTGTGCTTGTGGCATCCTCGTTACAAGTCAATTCGGTGATTGTGCGCCAGGTCGTTGTGGACTTGAGTGGCGCGGTCGCCACCCCCCTGCGAGGAGGGCGGCGGCGCAAGCCTCCTTGCGTGCAATATTGGGCGGGCGTCTGCTGTGCTTGACGCGGGGCGCAGGCGGCGTTTTCGAAGTGGCTCGCGTGCAGTGAAGCTTTTGTGTGGCCATCGCGGCGGCGTAGAGGTACGAAACACACCTATCAGTCTTGCGCTGTAAGACGCGGCTCCAGTCTGTATAGCGGGGGACGAGTGCGGGGGAGGGGGGTACGCGTCGCAGCTTGCCCTGAACACCAGCGCACTCGAGCCCAGACTCTCGCTCGCTCTCCATTCCTATCTCTCTCTTTCTCTCCCATTCTATGTACAGGGGGTGAAAGGGAGAGAGTGAGAGAGAGAGAGAGAGAAAGACAGAGAGAGGAAATGAGAGAGGGGGAGAACAACAACAATAACAATATACATAATCAGATACAGAAGCAGAGAGAGACAGAGAGGCTGAAAGAGGAGAGAGGCTGGAAGGACACGGCGGACGCTAACCTAGGACTGCAGCCTGGCCGACGGGTTGACGCGGCGACGTTGGAGGCAGAGAGCGCCTCCTGCTATTCCTCCTCATCCTCATCATTGTCAACATAATCATCATCATCACCAACACCATCATCATCACCCTCATCGTCAACATAATCAGCATCATCACAACATCAATATCGTTCTCATCAACATCATAATCAACAACAACATCATCATCATCATCAACATCATCATAATATCCCCTGGTCTCGGAACCGTGAGGCTTAGTCTACACGATGACGCCCGACAGGCCCAGGAGCAGCGCGGCAAGTAGGCTTTGGAAGTAAGTAATCGCCAAGCATCCATGATAGCATTTTGGACCCTAGTCGAAATCCAGAACTCCATAACTCCCGTCTCGGGAAGCGAGGGGTGCCTGAGCGTCTTCCTCAAAACGCCTGAAAGCCAGAGAGAAACCATTCTCGGCCAATTCTCGGCGCATCCATTGCACAATCGGTCCACCCTGCTCCCTGCAGACTCAGCGAATCAAGAACCTGACGGGGCGGCCAGTTCGAAGTAGAAGCCAACACATTCCTCTCCATCTTATGGCGTGGGGTGACCGGGCCCTGGATCCCAACGCCTCATATGGCCCAACTTTCTATCCGCGGCTGTGTTTGACGACCGTGAGGGCACGGGAACTGCCCCCAGAGCCCCAACCGACGGGAGTCATTCTGAACCCGCTTCTGTCAGGAACTGTTTTTGTTGTGCCGTCCCTCAAGGTCGACAACAGACCCTCCGCGAGTAAATTTTGAGCAGGACTTCGACGGGAATCCAGCCGTGGCGACGAGAAACCACCAGGTGACAAACATGGTATGAGAAGAACAAGCTGAGAGGGAGGCGGCGGAGAGGTCGCTCGTGGTTTGCGTGGCCCTGCACTGACAGGGTGAGCCCACAAAAGACGTACGCGCCCAGCCACGCACATGAAAACGACCCCCCCAATGGGCGAGGCCACCCTCGCACTGCGAAGTCTCGAGCAAAACACACGTACCATCAAAACCGGCGACACTTCATGCACGTGTGCATTTTTTGGCAACGACATGTGAGTCCTCCCCCATCCAGGTCAGATTTCTGAAGAACTGGCGGGGGTTCAGAATTCGAAGGACGTCTGCAGTCCAGTGGACCCCCGTGGGTGTGCGTCCGATGCCCCAGCGTCGAGTGGACCTGGAGGGGTAGGGCTCTGAAAGGGGTTGCAAAGTGTCACCGCTCCTAATTGCTGACAAGAAACGGTGCAAATATCAGCTTTCGGAGGTCCACGCGGATTTCTCGCATCGGCACTGGACCCCCCTACCTGGCGCGCTCAGCGCTACAGGGGCGGCTCCAGAGGCGCCGCCAGGGGGGCCCCGGTGCCGATCCAAGACATCCGCGCGGACCTCCGAACGCAGATGCTTCGGCCGTCCTGTCTTTTGCGGTGGGTTTTGGGCCGCTCTGCATCGCTGGGG
>CAUYUJ010007407.1:0-10000 GCA_963575745.1 Prorocentrum cordatum | reverse complement strand
CCTCTCATACAAGCCTAATGCGGGTATGGAAAGGAGCTCCCTGAACCCCAAATAACCGCGGTAAGAAAAGCAGGCAAGGCACGCAGCATATTCACAAATACCGTTCGAGCCCCGTGTTCCAATGAGCCGGACTGTGCCCCGTCGGCTGCAACATGTAAGCCGCGCCAAGGGCTCATCAACAGTTGCAATGAAGGGAAAGGTTCGCCGGTTTCGGCAAGTCCCGTGGACATCGGCCTTCACTTCATCCCCGAAGGCACATTGGCCCTCCCACGGCGCCAACCGCAAAACACTTTTACAGCGCCCGCGGGAGGGGAAGGGCACCCCCGACATTGTCCATAGGACATGCCAAGACCGGCCAACAACCCGCCCCACAAGTGAACAGGAGGTAGGGGGGGAGCACACACTTGGAAAAACACAGGAGATACATATCATGCTGCACGCCAGAAGCGGATGCCACACTAACGCACGTCGCAGGAGCAGCCCCACATTGCATGGTTCGCTGAGTCGCAGTTGCGCGCATATTTCGCATGCGCGGTTGCCTCTGCCTCTCCGTGCGTCGCACTCGCGAACACAACTCGCGACATGCAATCGCTGATCGATGAACTATCCTGCAGCCGGAATGCATGCAGTGAGACTTCCGGCCGTTCATCTAGTTGGCACATTGTTGTCCTCATCCGTCGCTCGGGGCCCTGGTCGGCTACGCGGTGAGAGGCGTCCTCCTCGATGGCGAAGGTCTCTTCGCACGCGGAGTCGTAGTCATCCTGCGTCGCCATCGTGTACCTGTGGCTGACGTGCGCGTCGCGGTCGTCACTCCACTCGCACCAGTACCGGTGGCCGTCGCTATCCTGGGTCCAGTGCGCGCCCTAGTCGCGGCCGCATTTTTTTTCGTCGCACTGGCCATCTTCGGAGCCCTCGAAGTAGGTCCACCACATCGGCGGCTCTCTCGGTCGAAGGGTTTTCCAAAGATGCTTGGGGTCCCCTGGGGGCATCTTCTTCAAGGTCACGCTGATCTTCGCGAATTGGAGCGTCTCGTCCGCCCTGGCCAGGACCGTCTGCTACTCATCCTGGTCGAGGCCTAACTTCCCGAGCGCCCAGTATCCCAACTTTTTGTCGCTGATCGTCGTCCCGCTTTCGATCTTCTTCAGGTGCACCTTCACCACTTCCATCGCTGCGCTGAACGCCGCGATGGGTCGTGCTCCGCGTCTTTCGAACTGCGTCTCCTTGTGGACTCTCGGAAGTTCACTGAGGTTCGTCCAGATGAACCCGGCTGCCCCAGGAATTGGATCAGCTTCCTCGCTCCATCTTCTTCGGCGAAATGCGATGGAACACGCTGTTCGACCATCGCTGAGATGCGGCTGTTCAGGGCCAGCAGGGTTCTTGTGGAGTCTGAGATGCGGCTGTTCAGGGCCAGCAGGTTCTTGTGGAGCCTGGGGCCCAGCAAAGCTTTGTCCTTCCCGTCATGGCAAGACAGCGCGCTGGCCTCCACAACTCTCCTGTATCTGGCAGAGTCCTTGAGGCTTTCGCTCGCCAGAGCCGCTACCACCGGGTCCGCGCCAGGTGCGTTGTCAATCTAGCAGGTATACGTGGGGGTGGCCAGCCATTGTGGCATGTAGAATACGAAGAGAACCCAGGAGGGCCAACCTCTTGCTCCGCGACCCACCTCGGTGCTCCTTGATCCTCCATCGGAATACGAAGGGATGGTCACTCTGGTATCCAGGAAAATCTGGATGATGTGACACTCGTCGCCGCGCCTACGCTATCGCTGCATCATAGGAAGCGCATAGGAAGGACTCGGCTATCTCACTGGGGCTCAGGGCGCCTCAGCGGTCCGATCATTCACGTCCACAGCGTGCAACGTGAGCTGCACGTGTACGTGCACGAGCGCACGAAATCGCACATATCGGTTTCATCATGCCGGGTCTATAGGGACTCGGTTGGTGCGTGGATATCTCGTGCGCCAAGAGAACGTTGCTTTCGCCCGCCTGTGTGTTTCCCAGGGCGCCCGCGACACAATGGCGAGACGCTCGGGACCACGGGCCGAGGCTGCCGATGGGCGCAGGTCCCTACTTTCAGCGTTCATTCGGACATGCGTTACCGAAAGCGACTCCTGAACAGTTGGGGGGAGAAAACAAAAGCTGCGGCGGCGGGTGGGCGCCGCGGTCCGTGTACTTCGCGAGGACGTTGGTGTCCAAGTAGGCGTCCCTGTGGCGCTCGGGATTGTACTTGTCCAGGTAGAGGTCCTTGTGGTCCGACTCAGCGGACACGAGGACCATGAATGCGGTGGGCCAAAAATCCACAGGATTCCTGCCGAACGCTAAGTCGATGATGGGGGGGAAAACAAAGCACAGGACTGGAGGAGATGCCGCGAGGGCCATGGCGGCAAGAAGTGTCGATCGGGGTGTCGCTCCGCTACCAAATACGAATGCGGATGTTGTAAGATGATGCTTTACCTGGATGTGGAATGAATGCGTCTCTAATGCGAGTCTCATGCGGGCACGATAAAGAATTCCTTGAACCCCGAATGGCCGCGGGGAAAAGCAGGAACGGCAGGCAGCATATACAAATATACCGCTCGAGTGTTCGCGCCATGCTGGAGGCCCTGGGACCCCCTGGGCCTCATGAGGAGTGCTCTGGAAGCCACTGAGGCCTCTCGGGACACTTTTGGACGCCCAAAATGGGTACAGAAGAAAAAGGTCCCAAACTGGCAGCGGCCGCTGCTGGGCAGGCGGCCTTCTGCCTCAAGTGAACGAGGCCCGAGGCGGCACCAACAGCACATCCCGTTCAAAAACTGATCGGAACTGTTGTCGGTTTCCGTGGCCGCTCCTTCCGTACCCATTTCGATGGTCCCGAATCCTGGTGGGCACCATCCAGCAAGAAAAACTTCGGTGCTACAATTAGGCCGGGCCTGTCCCCCTACAGGCGGATTTTGTATGTTTTTTTTTTTCTATTTATAACTCGTAGTCTTAAGATTAGTATCCGTTTCATTGTTGTTATTATTGGTGGCAGTAATATTATTATTGTGTTAGTTCGTACACATTTTCTACTACAGAAAAAGATAAGCAAACCAGTCAGGAAAAGTCCCCATACTATTTTTTACTATGTTTGAATCTTGTATTCCGGACCCGCGGGCCGCCGCCCCTGGCCCAGGCTGGAGTACGAAAGCGTGCGCGGCATGGCCGCTCCTGGCCGCGTGCGCGGTGCAGGGGAGGCAGGAGCACGATAGACCGCGGCGCACTGCTGGGAGGAGGAGGAGGAGGAGGAGGAGGAGGAGGAGGAGGAGGAGGAGGAGGTGAAGGAGGAGGAGGAGGAAGAGGAGGAGGATAAGGTGTGGATCAGTGAAGGGGGGGGTGCGGAAGAGGAGGGGGAGGAGGACAAGGTGAACCCAGGAGGAGCAAAGCATCGGGCGAACAGAATTCAAAAGTCTCTGCGACCCAGCGGCTCTGGAGGATGTCTCGGGCGACGCGGTCTTCTCAGATCGTTCGGGAACGCTTTGAGAGCGTTCCAAAACGCTCTGGAAAGGATCATCCTCGTCCTAGCCTTATGTTGACCCCATCGTACTGAAGGACCACATCCAAGAAATAACTTCGAGCACCCGGAAAAGTGACGAAACAATGTCGAAACGTTGTCTCCCAGGGCCCGACACGTGAAAACCCGAGAGGTTCGGTACTTTCCTGGTGCTCGAAATTCTTTCTGGTGGCTCGTGCTAAAGTAGGCTGGAGCATCATAATGCTAGCCCCGTCCTGGAGGAGACGGGGCACCGTTCGTGGGCGTCCACGAGGGGGGCGTCCAAGAGGAGGGGGGGGGCGCGCAAATCCTGGCCGGCGGCCCGTGCACGGCCCCAGAGGGGGGCGCGCCAGGGACGTGATGAAGCAGGCAAGGAGGCGCCGTGAAGTCTGGGGAGACAGCAAGGCCCCCGCCCACGAATACTCGGGGAGGGCGAAAAGGGGGGGACAGCAAAGGGTGGGGTAGAGAACCAGCTCACGTAGCTGATTCTCCTAGCGCCTCCCGGCGCCGGGAGGCGCCCATGTATCGAGGGATGGGCCCGGCGGGGCCGAAACCAGCTGCATGCAACAGATTTCGAACCCCCCCCGTTCCTTATCCCCCTTTCGTTCGGCCCGAATGACAGCCACCCCCACCTGGTCATCACCCTTCTGTTCGCCGTCCCCGACAAAGAGAGACGGGGCACCGTACAGCGAAGTCCTGTCCACAAGAAACCTGCCGCAAGAGACCCAGCCCTGAGACCCCAGGGCGCCCACTGATGTTCGGGGCGTGGGAACGTCGCGCTCTCCACAGCGAAACCATCGAAACCCAAGAAGCCCAGCACACCCTGGAGGCAAGCAGGGTGCTTCTTGGCATGGGCCTCCACTCGGGAGCGGCAAAGAGGGGGGCGTCAACGAGGGGGGGGTGCAAATCATGACCGGCGGCATGTGCGCGGCCCAGCGGGGGGGGCCAGGGACGTAATGAAACAAGAAGAGGCGCCATGAAATCTGGGGAAATATTATGGCCCGCGCCATGATATCCACCCCCCCCTAGTCATCACCCCCCTCTTTACCGCCCCCGATCCACTGTAGGCCAGAGGCGCCCTTGGCAGCGCCCGGGACGTAGGCGAAGAAGCGCTGGTAGGCCCCCGACGCGAACCAGTCCTGGGGCACGGTAGGAAGGCACCAACTATACAGCAACACCGATCCTGGCCAGGATCACCCTGGGCCCAGGATCGGTTTTATACGCCCTCAGGATCGGTGTTGGTGTATAGTTGGTGCCCTCCGAAACGGGGGGCGGCCAGAGCGCGGGGGCGCGGGGGCCTGCGCGCCGAGAGGCCGCGGCCGGACGCGGTGCCGCTCGCGCGAGGTGTCGGCTGTGGCGGAGAGATACGGTCAAAACGTGTATTAAGGACGGGTGATAAGGACGCAAGACCCTTGGAGGCCGAAGTTGGGCTTTTAAGGGCGGAGGGCGACCAGTGATCATGGCAAGGACGAGCCTCGGAGGCAAGGACACAAGGGTACCCTAGATGAAGGCGCGCGTGCTTACTGTAAGGTCCCTTTCCCTGGATCCGGCCCCTGGGGGTAAGCCTCGTGAGCTCCGCGGGCCACCTCGGAGCCATCCTCTGGGCCCCCTCGGGGCCTCCCGAGGGCGTGCCGGAGGGCACCCCGCAACGTCTGGCAAGGACAGTCTCCGAGCCACCAGCCAGGACCACCTTGGACCCTCTCGGACCCGCGGATCCCCCGGCCTCTGGCGCTGCGCATACAATCGAAGCGTGGGCCTCTGCCCTGAGGATGGCTTGGGGCTCCCCCCCCCCAAGCGGCAACGGTGGCTGCTGCCAAGCCCGAGACGGCGAAAAAGCGGCGCTGGCTGAGGAGCGCCACCGCACGCAGGAGCGGGGACCCCCACCCCTACCATCGGGAGCGGCCAAGAGGGGGGTGTCCAAGAGGGGGGGGTGCAAATCATGACCGGCGGCATGTGCGCGGCCCAGCGGGGGGACCAGGGACGTAATGAAACGAGAAGAGGCGCCAAAAAACCTGGGGAGATATCATGGCCCCCGCCATGATATCCATCCCCCCCGAGTCATCACCCCCCTCTCTTTTCCGCCCCCGACAGGAGCGGGGACCCCCACCCCTGCCAGCCGCAGCGCCCGGCCGGGGTGCACGGCGCCTTGTCGCTGCTCGCAGCTGGCACGCGCCGACGGGGTCCGTGCCCCACCACCGCCACCGTGCCCGTCCGGGGCCGTCCTCGGCCCTGGCACGGTGCATACGCCCTCCAGGCCCTTAAGGGTCGGGCCTATACAGTCGGGGCGTGGACCTAAGGAACCCTAAGTAAGGAACGAGGCCCCTTTGTTCCATAAGTTGAACTTCGATTCCCCATCGAAATTATACGGACAACCTACGGCAACCTGCGGAACAATGAAGGAACACGGAGCCCCTCCCCAACGAAAAGGGTTCCTTGTTCAGCGCCCCGATTGTGCACCAACCCGGGGCCCAGGACGGCCCCGGCAGGGCATGGTGGTGTTGAGTGGGCACCTCCTGCAGACGCCAGCGAGGGCGTCAAAGCTTGAGGATCCGCGGCCTCGGTCCTGACGTCGCCTCCTCCTGTGGCGTGACGAGAGCAGGCGTCGACCTCGAGCGCAAGTGCTGCGCTTCTCAACCTGGCCCGTACAAGATGCGATGTGTGTATACATGTATATTCCTCTTCCTATATTTCCCAACCCTCCTGCGTTGGGTACTCGTTTTGAATAGAGCACTGCGGTCTCCACCTTCCTTCCTTCCCGCCTCCTCCTCCTCTCTTCCCTCTTCCTCTCCTCTCTTGCTTCCCTTCTCCGCCTCTCTTCGCTCCTCCTCTTCTCTTCTCTTCTCTTGCCTTTTACGTCATCCCTGGGGGGCTGCGATCTGCGGAACTGTCACCACTTTCGAGGGCTGCTGGTGGGTCCAGCGGAGTGAGGCACCACGGGGACTCAGATTAGACCTCGCCATTCTGGGGGGGGGGCTGCGATCTGTGAAACTGTCGCCACTTTCGAGGGCTGCTGGTGGGTCCAGCGGAGTGAGGCACCACGGGAACTCAGATTAGACCTCGCCATTTCTGGGGGAGGGGGTGCGATCTGTGAAACTATCGCCACTTTCGAGGGCTGCTGGTGGGTCCAGGCACCACGGGGACTCAGATTAGACCTCGCCGTCTCTGGGGGGCTGCGATCTGTGGAACTGTCGCCACTTTCGAGGGCTGCTGGTGGGCCCAGCGGAGTGAGGCGCCACGGGGACTCAGATTAGACCTCGCCATCGCTGGGGGGCTGCGATCTGTGAAACTGTCGCCACTTTCGAGGGTTGCTGGTGGGTCCAGCGGAGTGAGGCACCACGGGGACTCAGATTAGACCTCGCCATCCCTGTGTGAAACTGTCGCCACTTTCGAGGCTGCTGGTGGGTCCAGCGGAGTGAGGCACCACGGGGACTCAGATTAGACCTCGCCACCCCTGGGCGGCTGCGATCTGTGAAACTGTCGCCACTTTCGAGGGCTGCTGGTGGGTGGCCAGCGGAGTGAGGCACCACGGGGACTCAGATTCCTGACCACGAGCAATGCTCGCGTGTCCTTGCTCTGCGGTTCGCGCCACGTGGCGCTGCGACTCGAGCTGGCGGTCGTCCTTCGGACCCGCAGAAACATCTGCTGAGCTCGATGAGCTAGGGGAACTACAGGAAAGAAGTGCAGGAAACGGAGGCCGGTCATGCACTCGCCGATACCTCGTTGCTCTGTCATCGTCTTTGCTGTTGCATGATCCTTATCTGGCCTGCCGGCGCCGCGGCTCGAGCTGGCGGTCGCCCTTCGGGCCCGCGGGAACATCTTCTGAGACAAGTGGACGCCGCCGCCTTACTTGCAGGCAGCGCATTGCATTCGCGGACAGCAGCATGGCAGACCGCAGTGAGATCCTCAGTCGCGTGGTGTTGCCAAGCCTGGTGGAGACGCGCGTGATCGACCTGAAGTCCCAATCGCGCGTGCACTGTACCTGCGTGGCGTTCAGGCACGCGCGTGATGCTGCTCGCTCCGCGTTCAACCAGTACGTCGCCAGTGCAACTTTGGACGATGGACAACCGATTGATGATACGCGACCCCGGCCTTGAGTTTCTTTCCCGCGGGCCGCCCGCAGACCTGGCGGCGCGCCTGCGAGCGTTCAGCTCCCGCGCTGAAATGTGCGGGAAGGAGGCGGAGAAGCTAGCGGGCGAGCTACGCCTCGCTCGTTCCTTGCACTCTAAACAAGTTTTATCATGTGGAACTCTGCGACGACATGGCGCAGGCAGCGCTGCGGGTTTAGCTCGCACTTGAAAAACGCGGCAGTCTTCTGTCTCCTCCCGCCACTTTCATCGTCGTCCTATTCCCCGCCTCACCTTCTCCATGCATGCTGCTGCTTCCGCGATGGCCTTTCGCCCCCCCCGCCCTCCATTCCATCCCTCTCCTACCCCTCGTTCCCGTACCCGTTCTTCTTCGATCCTGGGGCCTCAAGCCTCGTTCTTTCGATCGTCGTCCTGTGAATCGTGCAAAGCATGCGCATCCCATGTAGCTTGCACAGCAAATCGCCGCGTCTACACTGTCGTTGTTCCTGCTAATGTTGGCATACTCCTCTTGCCATTTGATGCACGTGGGTTGGGTACGTCGCAGGGTAAGTTTACAAGCCCGGGCGGGGGAACAACCCAAAACCCGTCCCCCCCCTCCCCCCCCAAAAAATTATCCTGGCGAAGGACCCAACCATGCGCAGCTGTGAATATCGCATTGCGGGTGCCGCTTTCGGTGGAGCTCCCTGTGGGGCCACGAAACACTGTGCTGGGTGGGGGTGACGCATGCGGGCGGCACCACTGGGGCCTTCGGTGGAGGTCCCTGTGGGGCCACGGCCACGAAACGCTGTACTGGGCGGGGGTGACGCATGCGGGCGGCACCACTGGGGCCGTCGGTGGAGCTCCCTGTGGGGCCACGAAACGCTGTGCTGGGTGGGGGTGGCGCATGCGGGCGGCACCACTGGGGCCTTCGGTGGAGCTCCCTGTGGTGCCACGAAATGCTGTGCTGGAGTGGGGGTGACGCATGCGGGCGGCACCACTGGGGCCTTCGGTGGAGGTCCCTGTGGGGCCACGAAACGTTGTGTTTGGTGTAGGTGCCGAAATGGGTGTGCGGGACGCATGCGAGCGGTGGCACTGGGGCCTTCGGTGGAGCTCCCTATGGGGCCACGAAACGTGTGAGGGGTGTGCCGAAATGGGTGTGGCTGACGCACGCGGGCTGGGGCCACGAAGCGTGTGAGGGGTGTGCCGAATTGGATGTGGCTGACGCATGCGGGCGGCGGCACTGCGGCCTTCGGTGGAGCTCCCTATGGGGCCACGAAAGCGTGTGAGGGGTGTGCCGAATTGGGTGTGGCTGACGCATGCGGGCGGCAGGCACTGGGGCCTTCGGTGGAGCTCCCTATGGGGCCACGAAGCGTGTGAGGGGTGTGCCGAATTGGGTGTGGCTGACGCATGCGGGCGGCGGCACTGGGGCCTTCGGTGGAGCTCCCTATGGGGCCACGAAACGTGTGAGGGGTGTGCCGAATTGGGTGTGGCTGACGCATGCGGGCGGCGGCACTGGGGCCTTCGGTGGAGCTCCCTATGGGGCCACGAAACGTGTGAGGGGTGTGCCGAATTGGGTGTGGCTGACGCATGCGGGCGGCGGCGCTGGGGCCTTCGGTGGAGCTCCCTATGGGGCCACGAAACGTGTGAGGGGTGTGCCGAATTGGGTGTGGCTGACGCATGCGGGCGGTGGCACTGGGCCTTCGGTGGAGCTCCCTATGGGGCCACGAAAGCGTGTGAGGGGTGTGCCGAATTGGGTGTGGCTGACGCATGCGGGCGGCAGCACTGGGGCCTTCGGTGGAGCTCCCTATGGGGCCACGAAACGTGTGAGGGGTGTGCCGAATTGGGTGTGGCTGACGCATGCGGGCGGCAGCACTGGGGCCTTCGTGGAGCTCCCTATGGGGCCACGAAAGCGTGTGAGGGGTGTGCCGAATTGGGTGTGGCTGACGCATGCGGGCGGCAGCACTGGGGCCTTCGGTGGAGCTCCCAAACGCATGTGCGGACGGCAGCACTGGGGCCCCCCCCCCCCCCTCGTGTGGAGCTCCCTATGGGGCCACGAAACGTGTAAGTGGTGTGCCGAATTTGTGGGTGTGGGCTGACGCATGCGGGCGGTGCCACTGGTGGCCTTTGGTGGAGCTCCCTATGGGGCCACGAAACGTGTGAGGGGTGTGCCGAACTGGGTGTGGCTGACGCATGCGGGCGGCAGCACTGGGGCCTTCGGTGGAGCTCCCTATGGGGCCACGAAACGGGTGAGGGGTATGCCGACTTGGGTGTGGCTGACGCATGCGGGCGGCGGCACTGGGGCCTTCGGTGGAGGTCCCTATGGGGCCACGAAACGTGTGAGAGGTGTGACGATGATGGTGATGATGACGATGATGGTGGGTGATGACGATGGTGATGATGATGATGATGATGATGATGATGACGATGATGAT
>CAUYUJ010007406.1:12500-47017 GCA_963575745.1 Prorocentrum cordatum | reverse complement strand
ATATATATATATACATACATATAACCGATGTATTCGTACATGATGTAGATGTATCGAATACGAGCAGATGTAGTATATTAAGCATAAATGACACACATCGTGACATGTGTATACGGTATATCGATCGTTTTCGCTTTCGATCCCCTCCACCTCCTCCCGTCGTTGCCGCCGCACCTCCCGCTCGAGAGGCGCGGGGGAGCGGGCGCATTTTGCGCCGCCGCCCGCGCCATGGGCGACGCGGGCGGCAGCGGCGCCGCCGAGGGCAGCCAAAGGCGCGCCCTCGGCCCCCCTCGGTGTTGATGCTGATGATGATGATGATGGTGATGATGATGATGATGATGATGACTATGATGGTGATGATGATGATGATTATGATGATGGTGACGGCGATGATGGTGATGATAAGTCTCACGATGTTGTTAATGCTGATGATGACGATGTTGATGACTATGATGCTGATGCTGGTGATAATGATGGTGGTGGTGCTGGCGGTGATGATGATGGTGATGATGATGGATGACGTCATTTTGGCTCGAGCCTTGCCTGCGCGCGGGGCGCGCGGAGCGCCTCGCCGCAGGCGGGGCATCATCATCGGTGGCACCGCTGTGGCTGGGTAGGCCCAGAGGTGGCTGTCGTGTGGGCCGCGAGGGCAGGCGCCATGGGGGCATTTCACAATGCCCTGTCCCACCCTCCCCGTCCCTGCTACGCGTTGCCCTCGTGGGCAGCGCGTTTTGCCCGACGCGACAACAGAAACTGATGATGATGATGATGATGATGATGATGATGAGTATGATGATGTTGATGCTGATGATGCTGATGATGATGATGATGACGATGATGATGATGATGATGAGGATGATGATGATGGTGGTGGTGGTAGTGGTGGTGAAGACTGTGAGTGCAGCGGGGCCAGATGGGATAGGGATGATATGTGGGAGGTGGCGAAGGAGATGGAGAGACGTGGGAGAGATGAGGACAGGAGCACGGATCGTCTGCGTCGCATGGTTGTTGTGGTTGTGCAGCCATTTTGGCTGAAGCCGTGGCGCGGGTCGCGGCAGATGGGCCGCGCGCGGAATTTCGTGGCGCCCGACGGCGCCACCCACGAAGCGCTGCAGGACAGCAACGGGATCGAATGAGGAGGAGGAGGAGGAGCGACGAGGAAGAGGAGGACGAACGAGAAGATGAAAGAGACGGATGAGGGGGGTGATAATGAGGATGATCAACAAGATGAATAGCAGGAGTCGGACGATCAATACACAGAGGAGGGTCACGGGGAGGACCATGAACATGATGACACTGATGATGAGGATGAGGTGGAGGAAGAGGAAACGTGACAGAAAATTCTGTCATACGACAGATTTTTCTGTCATGCAGGCCTTGTGTGAGGATGGGCCGGACGATGAGGAGGGATCTGATGATGATGGTGGTTCAGATGTTTATGATGGCGAGGATGCTGATGCTGGCGATGCTGACACGGGTGATGATGATAATAATGATGGTGGTGCTGATGATGGCGATGCTGATTATGATGGCGACGGTGATGCTAATGATGACGACGCTGACGGTGATGATGATGCTGCTGCTGATGATGACGGTGCTGATGATACTGATGCTGGTGGTGATGGTGTTGGGGATGAGGATGATGAGGAGGGCAATGGGGGTGCCATCGCAGGACGCACTGCGGCCATCATGGAAGGCGATGCTCGAGACGACCAACGGCATCCACTATGGGAGCAATGACACCAAGATCGGCGTCGATGTGGATTCCCTGTGCTTGTACAAGGACAGTGTTCCTAACCTTCCTCCTCATCCTCCTCATCCTCCTCATCCTACTCCGACTGGTATTCCTCATCATCTTCCTCCTCCTCAGCTTCATCCTCGATCCTCCTCCTCATCCTACTCCTCGTCATCCCCCTCCGACTCCGACTAGTATTCCTGCCATTCCTCATCCTCGTATTCCTCCTCATCGTCCTTCTCCTCATCATCATCAGCGTCGTACTCATCATCCTCCGCCATCTTCTCCTCATCCTGTTTCTCATCCTTATCTTCATCCTCTCAGCTCGCGCGCCGAGCCTTCCTTCCAACTCACCACTTCCCCAGAGGACATCATAGCTCCTCTTCTGGTCCTGGATCCTCGTGGCGGCTACTACAACCACAACGACCTCGCGGTTGCGGCCCCTCATCGCATCCTCGGCCTCCTTACCCCCCACACCGTCTCCCTCCGTCTCAACGTGGTCGCCTCCCCCTCGCATGCCCACACCATCCGTCGCATTCCCCCGTCTCCTCCTACCCTCATCCTCGTCATCGTCATCATGATCATCCTCTTCATCCTCCTCCCCCCCATCATCCTCATCATAATCCCCATCACCATCGTCATCGACATCATCATCGACATCGCCATCGTCAAAATCAGCAGCATCATCATCAGCATCATCCGCCTCATCATGTTCATCCTCTTCCTCCTCCTCCGCATCCCCCTCCTTCGCCTCGTCTTAACCACATCCAGCTCCCCCATCCCGTCTCACAAGCATCCACCTCCTTCTAATCCTCCTCCTCCTCCTCCTCCTCCTCCTCTCATCCTCCTCCTCTCATCCTCCTCCTCCTCCTCCTCCTCCTCCTCCTCCTCATCCTCCTCCTCCTCCTCCTCCTCCTCCTCTTCGCACTCTTCAGCGTGATCACCCTCGACCATCGCCCCCCCCCCTGCGCGGTTGCGATCGCGCACCTGCACGCTGAGAAGCCCATCATCCCCCACGTTCGCAGAGTGTCGCGATCCATGGGCTCACCTCCTCCGACACTACCCGAGCTGTTCTCCCTGAAGTTGCGCGTGATGCTCGGGCACGTGCGCATCAAGCACAAGGAATACGGCATTCGAAATCTCGGATGAGGAACGTGGAAGGATGAGGAGGGGGGTGCATAGGGATGGGGACGACAATGCTTGTGATGATGAGACAAAGGAATCGGTCGATTGGCGGAGGTGTAGGGCATACTGAGGACATTGGGAGGAGGAGGATGATGAGGAGGCGGTGGAGGAGGAGGAGGAGAATGAGGAGGAGGAGGAGGAGCATGGTGTGAGGGTGTAGTGGCAATGTGACAATACCGTTTACGGCAACTCGCCCTCCTCACCCTCGGCCTCACGCCCCGAACGTGTGACAGAAAATTCTGTCATATGACTGAATTTTCTGTCACCCATCCCTCTCGCTCGTCTCCTGACATCCTCCGTATCCTCATCCGTCGCATATTCCGCATCGCCCGTGTCGTTGGCCCATCCGTGCAACGAGGAACTCACGACGACGGCTCGCGAGAAGGCCCCACCCGAGATCAAAGAGCTGCTCGATCTTATCACCAGTCGGCCACTAAGCATATCACCCTCGGCATCGCGAACGTCGACCAAACCAAAGCGAATCTCGAACCCGTTCGTCCATCTGCGGGGTGATGTGATTGGCGGCTCGGCTGACGAGTCTGACGAGTCGGGCGAGGACGTGTATCCGATTTTCGCCCAGTACAATGGCACAACTGTGATCGCGGTGATGACGTCGGGCACCACAATCGAGGCGACATCGTTCGAGAAGGGCACCGACGGGTTCTTGGTTGCGAAGTTCAGGGGCACGATCGATAAAGACGGCAACCCGTTCACGTACAACACCGAGCTGACGAACGATTGGCTCGCGGATGAGGGGGGCCTGATTGCGCCGCCCACGAGGGCACCAGCACCGAGACCAGCAGCTAAGGGTAAAAGTAAAGCCAAAGCTAAAGCTAAGGGTAAAAGTAAAGCAGCAGCCAAAGCAGGAGCGCGAAAGAAACCCGCTGCAAAGCGACCAGCTGCAGCGCATGAGATACCATTCGACGATGAAACGCCAGCTGAAGAAGAGGAAGATGCTGAGGAGGCATACGAGGAGGGGGACTGCGAATGTGACGGTGGAGATGCAGCAGCAGAGGAGGAGGAGGAGCCTGCAGCCGAGGATGCGCCCGTGGCCGAGGAAGGGCCCGCAGCCGAGGAGAAGCCCGAGGCGAAGCCAAAGGCAGCAGCGATGAAAGGCGTGAAGCGGCCAGCCGCGGCAGCAGCAGCAGCAGCAGCAGCAGCAGCACCACCACCTGAGCACGACGAGGACACGGGTAACTAAGGACTACCTACCATACCCTCGGGGCCCCCCATTCCTCGTATGTTTCGTCAGCATCCCCATCAGCATCGGCCTGCCTCGTCCTCATCATCCTCCTCATCCACGTCCTCATCATATCCCCACCCCATCCCCCATCACCGTCTTCACCCGCCGCCTCCATATCGCCCGCCGCCTCCTCATCATCACAGTCCCCAATTGTAGTGATATCCCTTAGCTCACTCGTCTTGCCATCCATCCCTGGTCACTCCACCCCGTCCCTCTCACCACCACCTGTCACGCCTCGATCCCTACCCGCTCTCCTTCCAATCGCCATCGCCATTCGCAAACTCGTCTCATTCGCCCTTGTCGTAATCCTCGTCGCCCGTGTCTCCCGATGGTGGGAGGAGGAGGAAGAGTGAGAGAGACACGATTGAATCGACAGGACCCGTGGGTGCTGACCGTGTCGCCTGGGCACGGCACGAGCGCGGTCGTGTTCTTGCGCGCTGTGGGCTGGCCCATCAAGAAGCAGATCTTGCAGGTGGGGGCCCACGACGAGTTCGAGGCGAACATCGAGATCTGCGAGCAGGTCGTCAAGAACACGCAGCATGACATCAAGAAGATGGCGGCGGCATTCGCCGACTTGGATGCGATCACAGCCGAGGAGCCACGCGGTTAGCACACCCGATGGGGAGAAGATGTGAACGAGTTGGAGATTGAGGGGTTGGATGGGGATGGATGATACGAGCGAGTAGTGGAGCGTTGGTGGGGAGGGGAATGATGATATCGAGGATGAGGAATATGAAGCTGATGATGCGGATGATGCGGATGGGGAGGACGATGGCGATGAATAGAAATACGATGCTTAGGACGAAGATGAGGAGAGAGATGACGAGCATATCATACATCTGCTCCCCATCGACCGATCGCCACATCATCTCTCCCGCCAACCTATCGTCCCACCACGCACTCCTCCGCGCCAACAATCTCAGCCCGCCCCATCCGCCTCCTCGTCCTCATCCCCCCTCATCCGCCTCTTCATCGTCCCCCATCCTCGGCCGCATCCGCATAATCGGTAGCATCCGTGTCACCCCCCTCAGCCTCCACATCGTGCCCACCCTAGGCCCCTCATCCCATTGCATTCCCCACCGCCCCCCATTCGAATCCGCCAACTGCCTCGTCAGGAGCTGGGCCCCGTGCGGGAGCTGGCCAGGACCGAGCGCGACAAGCTGCTGGCTGCCGCGGCAGACTAGTGTGCGCGCGTGCTCGGAGAAAAGCACGCTCGCCGTCGATGACTGTCTCCCCTTTTGTTTATCTCTTGTTTCGTTATCTGTGTCTTGTTTTCGTTTTCTTCTTTCAGTTCTTTTTTTTTGTTTCTGGTGTTTGATGTTTGTTTTTTCTTTTTTCTTATCTTCTGTCATCAGGGATGGAGGAGCGTAGCACGATACAGTCGGATACGTGGAGGTCGGGCATGTCTGGTGGGACTTATCTCGTCGCCACGGCTGAACTCCCCTCGAAGCCATGGTCATACCAAATATGGTTTCGATTGTCATTGGGGTCCTGGGCAAAGCTGCGGGTCGGAACCACCTCGAAATCGTCAAAGGTCATGCTTACGCGTCATCACCGTTTACAGTTGTCATGCGTTGTATCCCTCCCCATCCTCCTCGTCATATTCATCTTGCGTGTTATATCCACCACTGTCATCCTCGTCGCTATCTGGGTGTCGCCACAGATGCAGTGGATTGCGATCGAATTCCTGAGAGCCCTGGGACCAACTCGACGCCCTGGTCAGAACTGGTGGTGTGTTGGATCCACCTCGAACTGTCGACTCACTCGTCACCACCGTCATCGGTCGTCCTATCATTACATTGGCGGCCCCCCTCTTCTGCCAGGCGCGGCGGCGGCTCCAGTGCGCCTACGAGGTTCTCGAGCGTTCGCTTCTCGGCGGTGGCCCAGGTGGACGCACGGAAAACAGCTGCCCACCCCACTGGGTCGATCCGTCTCCGATCACCGATCTCGGCCGCGACCTCGGATCGACTGCCCGACGTCGGGTTCGGGGAATCGCCCTTCTCGGGGACCCGTCATTCTCTGGAAATCGACTCGCGAAACGACATAAATAATAAAAAAACAAATACAAAATATATATTATCAAAAATTAAAATATAAATCGAAAACATTTACAAATATATTTGTTATTTAAATCTATATAAAAAAAAATAAATCATATAAAACACTTTATAAAATACAAACAATTAAATAATATATATAGAATTAAAAGAGCAATTATATGAATATCAGCAATGAAAAAAACATAAATATAAAATACTCTATCAAACATAAAAATAAACAATATACATTAAACAAAATAATTAAACAAAGTATTACAATAATTTAAAATATTATATATAGTTCGAACCCGTCCTATTCGATTCTCGGTGCGCTGTTGGCCTATCCCTACAGGTGGCGCGCCGTACGGCACGCAAGCGCGAGTTCGACCTGATCGAGATCGTCAGCGGGTCGGCGGGCATCTTTCACGAGGCCGAGCGCTCGGGGCTGAACGCGTGGCACTACGACTGGGTCTACGACGACGACCACAACATCCTCACGGAGTACGGGTTCGACTTGCTGTGTGACATGATCGCTCGGGTGCACGCGGCACGAAACGATGACAGATGATGATGACGCGGGAGGTCGCAGAAAACCTGGCATATGATAGAAGAGTAGGTCATGTGACTTGTTATGTTTGTTATTCCGTAGTTGGGCCGTTCCAATGGCAGGATGAAGCTTAAGAATGCGATGAGGAGAAAAAACTACGACAGTGACGGAACGGATATTTGGAAGTTATGTGGGTGAGGATGGGAGTGGTGAGGAGGATGAGGAGGAGGAGGAGAGCGGAGATAAGGACCTCCGTATCCCCCCCAACACCCAGTGGAACGGGGGCTGGGGGCGAGCGCGCAACCCCAGCTCGCCGTTCCTTTGGGCGTTGGGCGGGCCGCAGCCGCTCAGGTGAAAGAAGGCGGCTTGGTGTGGATATCGCCTGAGTATTACACGTGGATCATGAAGGAGCGAGCTGCCAGATGGAAGTGTACGAAAACGGCCCTGGTTGATTCTATGATGGAGGAGGTGCAGCCGCACATTGAGGGCGACCAGATGGACAGGAGCATCGTTGCTGCAAATGGTGTGTGCAAGCGAGTTGCAATTATTATGAGGATATGCGCGGCACGAGGTGTTCACTGCATCGTCGAGGCCATCGATCACAGCATGTTCTTCGATCACCCCGTGATTCGGCACGCGCTCGTGGAGCTCGGCTATTTCTGCACCGTGTCTCACATGTGCAGGCTCACATCCTCACCCTTACCAGCATTCTCACCGTCCTTCTCCCCCATATTCTCCCCTCCTCCTCCGCACCATCCGTCTCCTCGTCCTCCTCGTCCTCCTCATCCTCCGTCTCTCCCCCCTCCCATATTCCGCCTCCTTCTCATCCTCATCCGCCTCCTCCTCTTCTTCCTCCACCTCCTCCATGTCAGCATCATCCTGGTCTGGCTCGTCCTCTTCGCATTCCTCCTCCTCCTCCTCCACCTTCTCTTACTCATCTGCCGACCCCTCATCCTTAGCCCACCTCGATCGCCTCACCATCCGGTTCTGGGACGACGACGCGGCGCGCGACTCGCACTCCCAGCAGTTGCGCATATGGGGATCGCCGTGGTGGGTCATGTCGTTCGGCCTCGCGTGCAACTGCGACGTTAAGCACATGCAGATGTTGGCACGCGGGGTCAAGGTAAGGGCTGATGTGGGATTCGGGGGCCCGCGCCCAAACCCCACATTAGCCGACGTCGGCATCCGTCTCATTCCCCTCCCCACTCCCCCCACCAATCCTCATCGTCCCCCTCCTCCCCATATCCTCCCATTCTCCCTCGGCACTCTCGATCGGCATCGCTGCCGCCTGGCCCTGGCTCGAGGACATGATAATTTAAGAAATCCGCGACGTTGATGGCCCGAACACGAGTGTCTGAACCTTATCGATCCTCTTCGATTCGTGACCTTCTCCTCCTCCTCCTCCTCCTCTTCCCTTCCTACACTCCTCCCCCATGATACTCTACGCCTTCCTGACATGCTTCTCATGGATCGAGCAGGGCGCCCATCCTCAAACGGCGCCCACGCTGTTTCTTCTTCGCTGGCTGTCCCCTCCTCCTCCTCGAAACCTTACTCCTAGCCTGCCACTCCTCCTCTCCACCCTCCGTCCTCATCCTCCTCGCTCATTCTCAGCTGCCTCATTCGCCTCCTCCCCCTCAGTTTCCTACCTATCAATGATGAAAAAATACCACAGCGCGTACCAGGAACCTAGTGAAGACAAAGAGAGGCGGCGTACCCTAGGAGATTCTGTGGATTCATCATCAAGGTGTTCCAGAGCTGCAGGCAGAAAACGCTCGAGGACATCGGCTGGGTTAGGAAGATTACCAAGGGGTGCTTCATCAAGAAGGCGGAGGTTCGGGCGACAGCGCTGCTCCTCCAAGGCAGGGCCCTGCCAGAGGGGATCCCCAAGACCGACGCCGTGGGCCCTCAGCGGGTGCTGCCGCCGCCAAGGGTCGACGAGCATGAACAGGAGGAATAACAGATTATGTGGATAAGGAGGTTGAGGAGTTGCACGGTCATGCTGGTAATTGCAATGATGGTGGTGATGATGATGCTGATGGTGCTGATGATGCGTTTGATGAAGAAGCTGATGATGATGCAGTGGAGGAGGAGGAGGAGAATGAGGAGGAGGATGCGGACGATGGTGGGTCGGCGGATGATACGGATGATGATGCTGATGATGATGATGATGATGATGCTGATGATGATGATGATGATGATGATGATGATGATGATGATGATGGTGATGATGCTGATGATGATGCTGATGATGATGATGGTGATGGTGGTGGTGGTGATGATGCTGGTGATGATGACGATGATGTTGATGCTGCTGATGCTGATGATGATATTGCTGCTGATGATGGTGTTACGATTGATCATGATGGTGAAACGGATGGGAAAGGGGAGGGGGAGGGGGAGGAGGGGGGATGAGGAGGAGGAGGATGAGGAGGAGGAGGAGGAATATGTGCGAACGAGGAGACGGACTGCGATGCCGATGCAAATGATGGGGGAGAACTCGGATGACGAGGAATGCGATGCTGACGCGATGCCGATTGATCCCCTCCACAAAGGTCGAGCCGTGGGCGGCGATGTCACGAACCAAACGGCCCCGCACCACACGCGTCGGCGTCACGCGGTTCCGCAACATCATGGATTGGGTTGAGATGACGCCCTTGGGGGAGCCATCCACGTCGGGCTCGGCGCCGACGCCTGGTGCATCGTCGTCATATGATGGGGCGGCGCCGACGCCTGGTGCATCGTCGTCATCGCAAGGGGCGGCGCCGACGCCTGGTGCACGAGCGGCGGCGGCGACTGCAGCGCCTGGCGCCATCGTCATCGATGACGCTGGGTCCTGGGTTTGCACCTTGTGCGGCGACGACGTCAGCGATGCCGACCGCTTGTGTCCGCGTTGCGTCGCCGACAAGTCTGGCCAGCCGCGCTGGACATGCCCGAGCTGCTCCACGGCGTACACCGTCGCCATCGAGTGTTGCCCCGACTGCTTTATCACTCAGGAGGGGCAGCGGGTGGACAGCTCGTCGAGAGCCCATGCTGTCACCCAGTCTGGAGGGCGACGGGTTCGACTCGGCGATGGTGACTACATCATCGGACACCGTGCGCCTGCAGTCGCACGCGTACCTGACGACGGCGGCCATGCTGCTGCTGCTGATGATGACGATGATAACGCGCCGCTTGTCGCATCTACGCCCAACTGGGATATGTGGGATCGGGCGTGGGCCGCAACCGCACCCGCGGCACCGCCGCCGACTGTGCCGCCACCGACAAGCCCAATGGCACCGAGGAGTCGGACACCACAACCGCGGCGCCGGCAGTTGGCGACGATCGTCGACGCATCACCACCGACGGCGCCACGCACACGTTCGAGGGCGACACCGCCGTCCTCACCGCCGCCTTCGCAGCGGACATCAGCACCATGGCCGCGGATCGCACCATCGACATCGCGGACCAGGTACACGGTTGCATCGTCAAGCCGTTCCTTCACCGTCGTGGGGACTGTTGCGATGATGATGTTGGTGAGTGACGGTGAGGGGATAGGGAGGATGAGGATGAGGAGGAGGAGGAGGATGAGGAGGATGATGAGGAGGAGGAGGAGGATATGCATGGAGACGGTGGGTATGATGAAGAGGATGGGGGGATTATGAGACTGGTGGTGGACACCGAGGATGGGATGTCCATTATGACGGTGATGATGCTGATGGTGATTCGGGCGTGGCGATGCAATGGCATGACGTTGAACGTCCGAAGGTTGCCGAACCCGTTCATCTACCTGAGGGCGCAGCCTTTGGAGGATGACGCGTCTCAAAGCGACTAGGGTTGCTTTCAGTTCGACCCAGTCGTGCCAGCTCTGCCCCGCGAACAACCCAAAATGACATAAAACAACACAAAATGACAGAAACTGACAGACACCTTACATATCACGAAAGCATATAAATATCAATGTTTTCGAGCCGCCGCAATGACAGATATTTGTGTCACCCCAAAGCAGGATGACACAAATTTGTGTCACATCAAACCATATATATATATGAAAAAACAACACGGCAGTTTCTGTCAGTTTCTGTCATTTTCTGTCGGTTGATTTCTGTCATTTTGTGTCACCCCACTGGAACCATATATATATATATATGAAAAAATGAAATGACAGAATCGTGACAGAAAATGCTACATCCAGTCTGAAAGCACGTGGCATGAAGCTGACTGGCGGTTGGCTGGGTCGGCGAGCAGGCTATAGCCTTGTAGAGTGACATTTTGTCACCGTGTGCCGCCCCACTGTGCGGCCCGTGCATGTGTGGGGCCAGTCCCGAGAGGCCAGCTTGTTTGTGCGTGCCCGCGCTCGGGCCCAGACGCACGATCACACTTATTTTAGGCTACGCTGGCGGCCGATGCCAGTCATAACTTTGACTTGTGTAACAGGCGACGCGCCGACTGATCAAAATGAGGCGTGTGTGTGTGTGCGACATGTGCAATCATGTCAACGCGTCTGGAGTCGTGGCCGATCCCCCCCCCCCTCCCCCACCACGCATGTGTTTACGCTGTTAATCGGGGTCCCACTCTAAACGCCACATCGTGCCAAACGTTGACAGATGCACGGGCCAATTTCTGGATATGGTGTGGGGGGCTAACTCTATATGCCCTAAGCTCGATACGCCTCCTCCCACCAAGCCTTCACTCACACTTGCCCCGTTCCGCTCCTCCCCATCATTCCCACTATCGTCCCCTGCCCGCCCCCCTCACCCCGTCCACGCCCAATCGGCGTCGCCGCCAACGCCCGTCCACCAACGCCGTGCCTTCAGCGCAGATTGCGTAGAGGGCCCCTCCCCCGCCCCTCGGCTGGTGAGCACTCGGCCGTCGCCAGCTCGAGCGCAGCCATGGGTGCGAAGCGCAGGGGCGAGCCGAAGGCGGAGGCGGCGATCGGCAAGCGCGAGCAGGCGAAGCTCGACAAGGAGAGGCAGCTCGCCGAGGAGCTGGCGAAGAAGCGGGAGGAGGAGCTCAGTTCGAAGATCGAGGTGCCGCCGCCGAAGTCGATCAGGGAGCTCTGGAACAAGTGCGAGAAGGACAAGGACAAGTTGCAGGAGCTGCTGACCAACATGAGGAGCTTCGACAAGAAGCCGCTCTTCAGCGCGATGGGGTACTTCTTGAAGACGAACTCTCCAGCGCGTCACGCTGACTACGTGGCGAACGCCAAGAGCGACACGGAGAAGGTGACGCGAGCATGCGAAGGACGCGGTGACAGAAAAATCTGTCATATGACAGGTTTTTCTGTCACCACCTCCTCCGCCTGCTCAAGTCCCTCCTCGACCGCCTCCCCCTCCTCACCATCCCCGTCATCACCGCCATCATCCGCATCGCCATCATCATCAGCATCACCATCAACAGTCTCACCATCATCAACATCAGCATCATCACCAGCAGCCGCACCACCCGCAGCATCATCAACAATACCATCAACAGCATCACTGGAATCACCAGCGTATGTTCCCCGTCCCATCGCCCGCCAATCTCATCTTCCTCACTTTCCTCCCCCGCCTCCCCTTCGTTCGCCTCATCTTCCTCGTCCGTCTCCTCCCCGCCCTGTTGATAAGTGCAGCAATTTTGGCACGAATGAACGTTACCATAGGGAGGACAGTATATACACTCGCTACTGAGATCCGTCAGACTGTACGCGTGCTCCTATTTTTCGAAGCTCACCAACTGTGGCTGGAAGTTGGCGCTGAATTCTACTATGTGGTGTTCGCTCCAGTGCACGTCCGCAGACGGATACCGTTGCCCAGAGACCGTTCGCGCTCGCGTTCGCCCCCATCGTACACGTTCATCGACAGCGACAGCGAAGACGCTTGAGGTGCCCACTGTGTATATATATATATATACATAAACACTCTCACTGAGCCCGTGGGAATATCACTTACTTGCCATATCGTCATCCCTCCCCCCATCATCTATCATCATCCGTCTCCATTCCACTATGTCTCGCACGTCCCATCGCCACAGGTTCCCCCACCTCCTCATCATCGTAATCATCAGTGTACCCTTCAGCCACCTCCTCTTCCCCTCCGCCTCCGCCCCCACTCCACATCCTCCTCCTCGTCCTCCTCCTCCTCCTCCTCCTCCTCCTCCTCCTCCTCAGCATCATCATCACCATCACCATCACCAACATCATCCTTATCCCCATTCACGCCCATCCTCCTCCGCCACCGCCTCCTCATCATTATGCTCCTCCTCATCCTGTCACTCTTCCCCCATCTGTCTTATGCACACATTCGCCTCCTCATCCTCCTCACCTTCCCCACCACCTCCCACAGCCATCCCCCGTCGTCCTCGTTATCCACCCTCATGTTGCAGGTGCAGTGGCTCATGAGGTTCGTCATCGAGCCCGAGGAGGGCGGCTGTCTTGCGAAGACCGAACTGGGACATTCAACATGTATGATGAGTTATATGCGAGTTAGGGCAGTATGATGATGCTGGTGATAGTGATGACGATGTTGGTGATGATGGTGATGATGCTGCTGATGCTGCTGGTGTTGCTGGTGGTGGTGGTGGTAATGATGATGCTGATGATGGTGACGACGGTGATGATACCGATTTCGATGGTGGTGACGTTGAGGATGCTGATGGTGCCGATGATGATGATGATGATGATGATGAGGATGATGAGGATGATGGCGATGATGATAAACATGATGCAATGGATACTGATGATGACTATGACGACGATGAGTGTGCACATGCGGATGGCGATATTACGGCCGCCCTCCTCCCGCGTTCCCGCGGGATGGGACGATGGAACCCGATGGTGATGACGATGATGACGCATCTGGGGAGAAGGCTGAGGAGGTCAACGCTGGACACGGATAAAGGAGATGATGTGAAGAGCTCCTAGGGGGGGATGACTGAGATCGTGCCCCGCTTAGCTCCTCATCTCGTCTCCCGTATCCAAGCCCCCCCAGCCGATCGCCTCACCGTTCTCATTGGGGACTCCTCGGGCAAGGGGGGGGCATCCCCCGATAGGACCATCACGACGACGTCCCGTGAGCGGGTCGACGGCGTGATCGACGTGTGGCTCACCGAGGAGGAACTCGCGGGGCCCAAGTATTTGAACTCCAAGGATTGTCAAGGCTCGTTAACGCGCGGTCTGTCCCGCGTCTTCGCCCTCCTCCTCTACCCCCTGCGTCGCATCATCACCGACATCACCAGTGTCATCAGCAACACCACCATCATCGCCATCATCATCGCCACCGTCACCAGCATCATCACGATCAGCATGTGTTCATTCTCACTCGCACCCCCAACATCATCGTCAGCACCACCACCACCAACACCATCACTATAATCGTCACCATCCTCATCATCCTCATCATCCTCAGCATCCTCATCACCATCAGTATCGTCATCAACATCAACATCATCAGCATCATCATCATCACCATCATCATCAGCAACATCATGATCATCCTCCTCCTCATCATCATCATGAGCACCGTCATCATGATCATCATCATTATCATCATCATATTCAATTTCCTCAACAGTATCATACTCAACATCATCATCATCAACATCATCATCATCGTCGTCGTCATCATCAGCAGCAGCATCATACCCACCATCATCATCAGCATCGTCATTACCACTATCGTGATCACACCATCATCGCCCAACGCCCCACGTGATCGACATCCTTTGGCCATCGGGCGACCATGTCTATACCACTGCCCAATAGGGACCGTGGCGCTTGGGGGGGAAACGCTCGTCCTCCCACACGCCACCCCCCCCCTCGCCGTACCCCCCTGGGAGGCCGCGATGCCACCTCGCAGCCCCACCCCATCCCCATCCTTCGCTTTCGGCGACAGTCGGGGGGGCGGGGTGCATCGGGCGATGCTGACACTTATTCGCCCGAGGAGAACGCCGCCATGATCAAGCTGGAGCTGCCGTCGAGGCCGCACGAGCGATCGCGGATACTCGGTTGTTGTCGTGTTTGTGCGCATGCTCTCCCCACACACGTTGCCCTAGCGACCCCGACCTCCTCCTCCTCCTCCTCCTCATCCTCCTCCTCCGCACCCTCCTTTCAGACACCCCCTTCATCATCTCCTACCCCACGGGCATTGGGGGCACGGATTGACGGGGCGATGTGTGTGGTGAGGGTCGAACGCAGCGAATGCAACAACAATCGCATTCAGGATCTTGCGCGAGCACGGTGTCATGGAGTACCACTACGTCGTGGACGCGGAGGGTGCTGTCTGGGACAAGACGCGACACGCGTCGAGCGTGGAGCAGACCGCGTCGCTGGAGGTCGACGACGCGAAGACCGCCGCTGCGGACAGAGCGGGGCAAACGTCCAGAGGAGAGGGGGAGGATGACGAGGACGAGGAGGATGAGGAATAAGAGGAGAAGGAGGATAAGGAAGATGAGGAGGATGCTGATGGTGAGGACGAGAAGGAGGAGGAGGAACCATATGGCCTCACCCGACCCACTGCCACGACATCCCGATCGGTTTGGGGGGATCCGATAATGATGCTGATGAGGAGTGTACCATGATGAACACACTCGCTCATGCATGTGAACCCCGTCCCGCTGGAGCCTCGACCCCATCCCGTTGGAGAGTTCCGCCTGCATGTGAACCCTGTCCCGCTGTGAACCCCATCCCGCTGGAGCCACATGCGTGAGGTAATCCTTCCGCTGGGGTACGCTAGCCGCACTGCCAGTGCTGCCAGCTGCTAGCCCAGCCTAGGAGATGCTCAAAGGCTTGGACGGGTGGACCGCAGCCATGAACGGCGCCCCGAGCAGCAGCAACCCCGTTGGCGGCGCACCACCCCCGCCTGACGACAAGGTTGCTCAGAAAGCTGATCGGGCACGGCTCAGGAAGCAGAAGGAGGACGCCAGGAAAGCAGAGGAGGAGAAGAAGAACAAGGAGGAGGAGGAGGAGGCGTTCTACGAGTCCATCAAGGACATGGACGCCGAGCAGCAGGCCATCGAGCAGCAGAAGCGCCGCGACCAGATCGAGCTCGTCGACGCGAAGAAGAAGATGGAGAAGCTCTTCCGCGACGCCCAGAACAAGATTGTATCGTTCCGCTCGGTGTGCGAGACCGACGTGCCGAACGTGGCGAGGGTCCTGTCGGATCGCAACTATCCCGAGGAGACGGCTGGCTTCATCGAGTCGGAGAGCAAGAAGGTGATGACCGCCATCACGGCGTTCATCGGGGATGTGCTCGCACACAAGCCAGGCTCCAAGGCGTGGGTGCATGGTTCAATCACCTCTTCCTCCATCCTCCTCCTCCTCCTCCTCCTCCTCCTCCTCCTCCTCCTCCTCCTCCTCCGCATCCTCTTCCTCCGCCTCCGCCTCCTCCTCCTCCTCATCCTCCTCCTCCGCCTGACCACCCGCCTCCCTGATGCGCTAATTGGCCAAACACGCTATGCGGAGTTGAAGATAGCTGCGCATCGCATGCGGGCCCACGATGGCCTCGATACCCGATCGGTGCAATCATGATTTAGGGAGTCGGGATGCTAACATGTAGCCGTGTTCATCCGCCTCCCCCACGCATGTTCCTCCACATCCCAGTCTTCCTCTCCCCGACCACCCCTGGTGCTCGAGCCCCAGCTCGTCTACAACATCGTCTTTAGAATGTCTAGCATTCTCATTCGCGCCCCCCCCCCCCTCGATCTCCTAGTCTGCAGTAGTGTGCTCGCTCGTCGCGCCACCTCGCATCGCCTCCTGCGCATGCGCAGGCAGGGGCGAGGACGGGCGCGATGAGGATGATATATGTGAGGATGAGCGTGATGAAACTACATCCTCATCTCGTACGCTCACCCTCCCATATCGCATCCTCATCCCCCCATGTGCCATCCCTCGACCCGACAAGGCAGAGCTCACGAAGGACGAGATCCAGAAGCACGCTGAGAAGGTCAGCACGGAGCTCGTCAAAGTCGAGGCCGCCTGGAAGGCGTTCGAGCGCAGCTGCTGGGCAGATTTCAAGAAGCTCGCTTCCGCCGCCAGCTAGGCCTTTCAGCTCCAGCAACAATAATGCAACGCCCTGCGTTCCAGAAACATGTAGTCGGTCGTTTGTCGCATGCCGTCCATCGTTTATCGTCCGACATCGTCGGCGTCGACATCGTCTGTCGTCATCGCTCGTCGTCATCGTCCGTCGTCTGGCGTCGTCGTAGCCAGTGGATTTGCATTACTGTTGCAGCTCGACGTTGTGCATTCGCACACGACGGCGATCAGCGTAGCAGAACTCGAGCTGCTTCTCAGGGGTGAGAAGCGACACTTTTATATGAATGTGGCTGACATCGCCACCATCTGCTCGCTGCCAGCCACAGGTCCAGTGATATGAATGAGAGGGGTGATGGTGATGATGATGATGACGATGCGATAGATACGCACGGGGGTGGGAACTCGCAAGACAGGACCGCACGCCTGATTTTTTTTTTTTGACGTGCACGGGGTTTGCCACTGCAGTGCCGCAGTGACGGTCGACCTAGCCGCTGGTGCAGCAACAACAACGCATCATACAACGCAATGCATAGCAATGATCAGCATACATCATTGCATAGTCGGTGTCATATGATATTCCTGCCGCATTTTCGGATCAGGCCGCTGCGTGCAGCCACCATGCCCCCCAAGAGGACAGGGGTACAGCAACGATGGAAGCAGCATCGACAGCAACAATCGTCAGGCGAGACCTCTAAGTTTCTGCACCGCCTGTGGGCTAGGAACAGGCTCAGCTCGATCGAAGTTGGTGATGGTGCACGCGCAGGTGCCGCTGACGATGTGCGGTGCGATACTTTGGATTCGTGGCGCAAAATCGGCTCTAAACAAACAACACGATCGAACGCGCTGAGGGACTTGGGCAGGCGGCTTGAGAAGGCCTGTTGCTTCACAAGGGGCACCCCACACCCCACCTTGTCTTTTTTCTTTTTTTTTTTTTTTTTTTTTTTTTTTATTTATGTTTTTTTTTTTTTTTCTTTTTTTTTTTTTTTTTTTTTTCTTTTTTTATTTTTGTTTTTTTTTTTTCTTTTTTTTTTTCGTTTTTTGTTGTTTTTTTGTATTGTTTTTTTTTTTTTTTTTTTTTTATTTTTTATTTTTTTTTTTTTTTTTTTTTTTTTCTTTCTTTTTTATTATTTTTTTTTTTTTTTTTATTTTTTTTTTCTTTTTTTTTTTCTCCCATGATCGATCGAATGACGGATCACCCCCACGCGTTGCAAACAACCAAGCTGTCTATTTTCATGAATAAATATATATATACACATATATATGTACACTATCTGTATGCATACACACACATATACATATATGAATGGGCTTGGTTGCCTGGAACGCGTGGGGTGTCGAATGTCGATTACGTGCCGCCCTCCTCAGAAGACGTGGATGCCTGCGCCGTATCAAGCACGCATACCTCTTTGGGACAGACGGGCTGGTGCCCAAGTAGTTCGGACGGTCAACTTTCTGCTGCTGACAGAGGTGCTGGACGCAAAGATTACGTCAGGCTCTGAATCAGATTGGACCTCGTACGACCCGCGTCAGGACTCACATGGGGTAGATCGGTTGGTGGTGATGCGATGATGATATGTGATAAGGGTGGGGAACGCCGATGCCGACGTACGGGGCCACGATGACACGGGTAATGAACGCAGTCGCATCATCATGATTCTGGGAATCATGCTGGTACGACGGCCACGGCACGACACGCACGTCCAGGGGATGGTGCACATTTAAGGGACGGTTCCACACACGAACGGTGACACAAAAACATGTCGTATGACAGGTTTTTCTGTCAGCTGGTTTCCGTCGATGTCAGGGTCGGGGTTGCGAACAGGAGCCTTTGCGTCCAGTCGTTCATGAGTACCTAGAACGGATTGGCGCTCATGACGTCGATCCGAACAACCTCATTGTCTGCGGTTCATGGGGCGATGGCGCGCCATACAACACCCGCGATTCGGTCTACCTGTGGACCCTCACGACACTGACTGGGAGGTGGGGTGTGGGAATGCAACCCCGGATCACACACCCCCTCATTCTCCTCATGGTACCCCCCCTCATCCCACCCCCCACCACCCGCATCATCATCGCCCCACCTCCCCCCACTATCCCCACCACCCGCCTCATAATCATAACAATCCACGTCTTACCCATTTCTCCCCCGCTCCTCGGCCCGCAGGTACCGAGATCGATGGTGGTTCGTATGCTTTGGGCAGCGCAGCGTCTGCCAGTGCGGCTGCAACGGCAGGCACACATTTAAGGAGGTGCGATGTTTGAAACGCACCCGAGCTATCCCGTGTAGCAGCGCACCCGACCTCACACCTCCAAGTTTTTTTGTTGATGGAGTTCGGGTTTCTGGTACGCTGGTGGTCAGATACGCACGTGCATGAGCACGCGCACAAATCATATGACCACCGCCGCGCCAGGCACCAGACCCCATCCCGCAAACATCCCGAGGTGTGGGCGGTGCTCGGGTGGATGTGCAGCTACTGGCTTACTGGACGATGGCCTACCGTGCGCCACGACCAGGTCTCATTCGCCAAGTCGCCGTTTCGAGGCGACAGGCAGCGCTCGGCAAAGGCTGGGCAATCTATGAAGGCGAGGGGTATCCTGATCGACTTCAGGGGGGACTGGTGCTGGTACAAACAAGTGTTCGGAGTGCAGGGGTGGCGGGGTGGGCCGAGCACTGCCAAGATATGTTACAGGTGTCCGTGCACTGTTGCCGATCTGCCCAAATTTGATCTGTTCGCCAATTGGCGACGGGACCTGTATACGCCCAAACGGTACTTGGAGCTTGCACGGCTTGGGGACGGCGATTTAGATTTCAGCCCCATGGCGATTCCTGGGTTTACGTGGACCTATTTACGGCCAGGCATGATGCATGCAGGGTGTCTGGGGGTTGCCCAAGAAGCGTGCGGGAATATATTGTGGGAGTTATTTCGCGAACTAGGCGGGGTGCGCTCACAACCTTTGGAGGCGCGATGTGCGTGCCAATATGAATGCCACGATAGGGGGTAATGGGGATGAATATGCTGGTGTTGATCGGGGTGATGGGGGTGAAGATGACGAGGGGGGTTGAATGATGATGCTGAGGGGGAGGAGGATGAGGATGATACTGATGATGAACATGCCTATGCTGATGATGATGATGATGCTGATGCTGATGCTGATGGTGGTGATGAGGAGGGGAAGAGCTCAGGCCACGATGGGGGGCATGTGGCCACAGGCTGAGACCAAGTTGCTCAACCTGATTGCAATTGCAGCTCACTCTATCAACATGGACCCCCCGTTCAATAAGCTGACAGTAACTATGTTTCGGAGTAAGACTTCGAAAGCTCCAAAGTTGAAGGCCAAGGCGGCCGAGAGTAGACATCTGGTGCCCGTGCTGGTGCAGCTGTTGCGAACTCTTGTGAAGTGTGACACCGTTCGTGCTTACACCAGGCTGAGAGTGGGGGTGCCAAAACATACACATCCAAATGCAAGTACGAGTTTAGATCGACCCCCACTCTCGTGCCATTGCTTCTGTTGCAGTTGCCTGTATAGGTTGAATTGCATAGAGTTTCTCGCGCGCTGCTACGCGGAGATGGCATCATGGGATTGCAACGCCAGCCCGCAGCTACTGGCCGAGCACGGTCGTAAGCACCTCTTGCTGTACCGTGCCATGGGGCGCGAAGCCCTCGATGAGACGTGCTGGAGGTTGAAGCCTAGGCATCACATCTTTCTCGAGATCGTCGAGGAGGCCTCACCTGGCAACCCAGCGGAACCTAAGGGCGAAATCATTATCATCATACTCATCCCACTGCATCCCCCCCTTGACATCATCATCCTCCCCCCTCCCCGCGTGGGGAGGGGAGTGCACGACGCCCGTGGCAAACATATGACAGAAAATTCTGTCACATGACAGAATTTTGTGTCTGACCGCGTCGTCTTTCGCCCAGGATCATTGGGAGTATTCAGATGAATCTGGCATCGGCCGTTGCGCAGAGATTGCTGAGGGGCTGCACCCTAACACGTTGCAAACCGTGCTGATCGACAATCGTCATCTTCATCCATGGGCACCGCCACCGTTCCTTCCCACTGTCATCTCTTGTCGCCGTCTACCTCCTCCTCGCTCCTCCTCCCACGTATTCGCACAACCCCTTCGTCTGTTAATACAAAAAGAAAGAGGAGGAACTATGCGGAATTATGAAGAGTATGAGTTGACAAGATATACTGATTCAACTGAACAATTCAGGCACATCCAAGGGCCCGTGCAGGACGGAACGATGAGATGGTTATTGGCGGCGATATTCTATTTATGGGCGAGGATACGGTGGCAGATGGGGGGGGCTCATGGAGGAGTAGGAAAACGGAGGGATCGACCCCACGAAACATGCCAACGACGGCACTGCCAATCCCGCCCCCCGATATGACACGGATTACCATCAGAATGTGCATAGTAATGCATACAAGTATGCACGTGTATATATATATATGTGCATATACATATATATATACTTATATTTACATATATATGTATATTACACATGCGGTTGCATGTCGATTACATGCATACAGCTCTGCAACCGTGCATACATGATAGTATGCACTTGTACATACATGTGATTACATCAACGTATGTTTGTGTATAAACATATGTACACTATATACATAAATATAGTTGTGCATACACATATACGTGCATACCAACAATGTATATATATATATGTATATATATATACACGTACAATCATACATATATATATACATGCAAATACTTACATACTAACATATATATATACATATATATATATATGTACATATACATACATGTATGCATCATGTTACCATATGAAACGAACGCTTCCGGAATACAATAAGGGGGATCCCGGAAGTTCTATTCGGGATTCTTGCAATGACATCCATGTATTACGGGAAAACCTTCAACATACCTGATGCGTCGCCTACTTGTAGGGACAGGCCCAAATTGTAGGATCGGATCCTCTGGGCTGATGCAGGCTGAGGCTGAGGCAGCCTGAGGCTGACGCCGAGGCTGAAGGCAGACTGAGGCTGAGGCTGAAGCAGGCTGAGGCTGAGGCTGAGGCAGGCTGAGGCTGAGGCAGGCTGAGGCTGAGGCTGAGGCAGGCTGAGCTGAGGCTTGTGTCTGTGACTGGCCGTTGCCACTGCGACTGTCATCGCGAATGCGACTACGACTGCGAGAACAGCACAATTCTACAACTGGATTCTCATCTGAATCTTAAGGGGAATGCTTCCAGATATGCTCCTACACATCGCTGTTAGGTTGCTTTGCCGGGATAATTTTAGTGTATGTTCTGTCTGTGTGTAGATGCACGGGTCTACATAGATGTATATATACACACATCTATAAACGTAGCTATACATATTTACATAAACATAACAATGCGTAATGTGTGCAAGACTGCTCTGGCGCCTCGCGCCATGCACTTTGGTCCTCGAGGTTTGGCATGCAGGTAGGAGGGCAAGTATGCAGGCAAACGGAACATTTAGCGATAATTGTTTTGTTTGGCATCGTCGTTATAATAATGCTATTCGTGATCCTTCCCTCATGTTTTCTGTCCTCTTCCTCATTCTCGCCCTACCCTGCGAATTCGTCTCCATCCTCAGCTTTTTTTTCGGAGGCTCATCCTAGTAGAGCCTCTTGGGGGCCGCACGCAGGTTTTAAGGGCTTGGGGCCTTCTGGAGGCCTCCTGGGTTCGTTCTGGGGGCCTCTGGGGGCTTTCCTGGGCCACCCTGCTTTCAACCGCCGGTCTCCATGAATGACCGGGTCACAATTTGGAAAGATTCGGGGCGCGTCTTGGGGCAATCTTGGGGCGTCATGGGGCTCTCTTCGGGCCGTCTTGGGGCCCTGTTGGTCCGTCTTGGGGCTCCTTTTGGACTGCCTGGACGCACTCTGAGTTAAATTTTGCCCGCCTTGAATTTAGGGCGATTCTCTGGCCTCCTGGGCGGTCTCGGACGCCCTGAAGACCGAAGAACAAAGCATTCCCCAAGTGGGACAAAAAGCCTAGGACATCAATGGCAGTTGCGTTTCCAACGCCGCTTGGGGGTCTTCTGTGAGTGGTCTTCGGACGCCTGGTGGGTGTCTGAGGGCATCTGTGGTCTCCCGCGGGGCCGTTCGGCCGCCCTCCTGACTGATTTGGGCCCGTTGCCTATTCCCGGCATCGCTCGGACGTGTGCATTTTTTTCTCGGCGAGGACCTTCGAGGAGCGTCCTCGACCATTTGGCGAAAAAACCACGCACGAGACCGAAAAAAACACAGGAAATGGACGTCCGAGCGATGGCCAGTAGGCCCCGCAGGGGCTTCAGGAACCCCAGGAAGCACGCGGGACCGACGGCAAGGGCGTCTTCTGGGAGTGGTCTTCGGACGTCTGGTGGGTGTCTGGGGCATCTGTGGTCTCCCGCGGGGCCGTTCGGCGGCCGAACGGCCCCGCGAGAGACCACAGATGCCCTAGACTTCGGCCGCCCTTTTGACTGATTTGGGCCCGTTGCCTAGGCCGAACTTCGGCCGCCCTTTTGACTGATTTGGGCCCGTTGCCCAGGCCCCGCAGGGGCTTCAGGAACCCCGGGAAGCACCCGGGACCGACGGCAAGGGCGTCCGGGGTGCCCCTCGGGCCAAGGATCCGCGGGGGCTCCCGTTTCGGGGTGGGGTTTCGCACGGTCCCAGAGGATAGAAAGACAGAGAAGGGGATATGTAGAGAGAGAGGGAGAGAGAGAGAGAGAGAGAGAGATTAAAAAAGAAAGAAAAAGAGAGAGAGAGAGAGAGATGGAGGGGAGAGAGAGAGAGAGAGAGAGAGAAAGAAAAATACGGTTGGAGAGAAGGCAAGGGGTCGGGAGAGGGAGTGAAGCAGGAGTCGTGGACGGAACAGAACGAGAGAGGGGATACAGCAGGAGAGGGGTGAGTCTGAAGAGTTTGACGCCCCCAGGTCGCATTTGTCGGACGTTCCAGCGCTGCACATTTAGTGTGGATTTCGAAAAATATACATTGGCACGTATCTGTATGTATACACATATGCCAATGTGCATGCATGCGTAAGAAAATACATCTTCATACATACTTATACAACATTCAAATACGTTCACGTACATACATATTCATATACACGAGACTGCAATGGCGCTTCCCGCCATCCACCCTGGTCCTTCAAGTTTGGTCTGCATGCGGGACGAGAGAGTAGTGCATATTGAGCATCGCAGTAGCGATAGCTCATTGTTGCCGTTTCCGTCATCGTCGTTCTAGCCATTGTGTTCTTTCTTTTTCTCTCATCTTTCCTCTGCCTCCTCCTCGTTCTTGCCCTTCCTGCGAACCCTTCCCCTTCCTCAGTTTGTTGTTTCGGAGGTTCCTCCCAGGAGAGCCTATTGGGACCTCTTGGCGGCCTCGCGACAGCTCTTTCGGGGCTTCCTGGGTGCCTCCTGGAAACCTCCTGGGCATCGTTTAGGGGCCTCTGGGGGCTTCCTCGGGCCACCTTGCTGCGAACCACGGTCTCCCTCAACGAAAGGGTCACGACTTGGATTGCTTCGTGGGGTCTTGAGGCCATCTTGCACCGTCGTGGAACTCTCTTCGGGCCATCTTTGGGCCCTGTTAGGCCGTCTTGCGGCTCCCTTGGACTGTCTGGAAGCCTCTTGGCACGTTTGGCAAATCTTTCCGGGGTCTCTTAGGCGGTCTCGGGAGCCCGGAAAACCGAAGAGCCGAGCATCAACAAATCACACAAACCAACGTGAATCAATGATTTGTCCTTTTCGAGGGCATCTTGGGGGTTCTCTTTGGGCCGCCTTCGGGCCTCTGGTGAGTGTCTGGGGCTGCTTGGGGCTCTCCCTTCGGCCACCCTCCTGACCGCTTCGGGCCCGCTGGCTAGGTCCGGCAGGGGCGTCCAAGAGGCCCGGAAGGCCAGGGGGCCTCCCAGAAGGCTGGGTTTCCGGGCCAGTGCAAGTCTACGAACAGGACTATGCGCATCTTCCATCTTCCCCCTTCCCTTCCCCCTCTCCCCATTTCTCCTCCACTTCCCCTTTCTCTTCTCTTCCTCCTCTTCCACCGCTCCCGCGACTGCTGCTCCTCTTCCTCCTGTTACCTAATGGCTTGTGTTCCGCCTGGTCATTCTGGTCATCCGATGCGTCTCCTCTTCCTCCTGATCCTCCTCCTCCTCCTCCTCCTCCTCCTCCTCCTCCTCGTCCTCCTCCCCCTTGAACCCTTCCCCCGCTCCTCCTCCTCCTCCTCCTCCTCCTCCTCCTCCTTCTCCTCCTTCTCCTCCCCCCTCCTCCTTCTCCCCCTCCCCCTTCCTCGCTCTTCTTCTCCCTCCCCATCCTCCCCCTCCTCCTCCTCGTCTCCTCCTCCACCTCCACCCTCCCCGCAGGAGGCACAAGCAGCCACGCCCCTCAGCCGCCGGCACGTCGCAGCGCCCGCGATCAAGAGCACGCTCCTCCCCTCGGCTCCTCCTTGCGCTTAGTCTGCTCGCACCACGGCGCCGGAGACGGCGAGCCCGACCTTCCGTGAGCGGCCGTGCCCGCTGTGCGCCCGCAGCCCCGCCGCCGACGGCGGGCACCGCTGCGCCCGTTGGCTCCGCCTCCTCGCCGTCCTCGCCGTCCTCGGCGAGCGCAGGCCGCCTCCTCCTCGCACACCCTCCTCCTGCTCCTGCTCCTCCTCCTGCTTCTTCCCTCCTCCTCCTCCTCCTCCTCCTCCTCCTCCTCCTCCTCCTCTTCCTGCTCCTGCTCCTCCTCCTGCTTCTCCTCCTCCTCCTCCTCCTCCTCCTCCTCCTCCTGCTCGACCGCTCCGCTGCGCACGCCCTCCTCCTGCTCGACCGCTCCGCTGCGAGCGAAGTCGCCGTGGCCCCGAGCTTGCGCTCCCTCGGGCTCCCCCGAGGCCTTCGCGAACGCCGCCTGGGCGCTCCGCGCAGCCGAAGCGGCCTCGCGGAGGCTCCGACGCCGTGTCCCCGAGGGCCGCCGCAGGCCTCCGAGGGCCCCCCGAAGGACACCGAAGGCCCCCCGAGGCACACCGAAAGGACCCTTGAGGAAGGCCGCCTGGGGCTCCCCGAGGGACACCGAAGGCCTCCGAGGGCCCTTCGAGGACCGCCCAACGGCCTTCCGAGGGCTCTCCGAGGGCCTCTCGTGGGCCCCGCGGGGGCCTCCGCCCAGGGGCGAGAGGGCTCCCGCCGAGGACGTGGGCGAGGACGGCGTGAGCAACGGCCTGCGCGAGCTGCTGCGGGTCTTCGGCCTGCTCATGGGCCTGTCCTGGGAGGCCTGCTTCGTGACGGCCGTGGAGGACTCCTCCTCCTTTTCCTCCTCCACCTCCTCCTCCTCCTGCTCCTTCTCCTCCTCCTCCTCCTCCCTCCTCCTCCTTCTTCTCCTCCTCCTCCTCCTCCTCCTCCTCCTCCTCCTCGTCCTCGTCCTCCTTGTCCTCCTCATCCTCCTCCTCCTCCTCCTCCTCCTCCTCCTCCTCCTCCTTCTCCTCCTCCTCCTCCTCCTCCTCCTCCTCGGCTGCCGCGCCTGCCTTCGCCGTGGCGGGCTGCCGCCGGGTCGTCGGCGTCGTCGTCTCTCGGATTCGTTTTTTGCTGCCGCGTTGCTGGGGCTTCTCGCCTCCACGGCTGGGCGCGGCTTGAAGAACTGGGCGGGAAGAGGTGGAGAAGGATAGAGGAGGGAGGAATGAGGAGTGAGGAGCAGGAGGAGGAGGAGGAGGAGGAGGAGGAGGAGGAGGCGGAGGACTAGTGTAAACCCAAGACCCATCAACGATATTGCAATGAGCCCTGCCGTTCCCCTTTCACAGGCCCCTGCAATAATTCAATTCCATTTGGGGAAGTGCCACGTTGGAAGACAACCGTTCGAACATCCATAACTGCACCAGAACACCATTCCTGGGTGTTCTACGCCACGAATCACCGTCACGGTTGCGTCTTGACGATCTTGGATCATGCAAGAACACGATTCCTGGGACTTCAACACCGCGAATCACCGTGACTGTTGCGCCTTGACATCCCGACATCTTGCCAAACAGCATGTTCGACTCGCTGACCATGCGAATCCTTGGAATTGTCGCAAACTCTTAAGACGAATGTGCGTGGCGCTACGGCGAGAGCCACATTTTGAAAGGGCACCGCCTTCCATCCGTGAAACTCTTTCAAACTTTCAAGACAAGGCACGCGGCGCTAAGGCGAGAACCACACTTTGAAAACTGCCCGCCCTCCATCTGTGAAGTCCTTGCAACTATTGAAGACAAAGGTGCGCGGCGCTAAGGCGAGAGCCACATTTTGAAAACGGCTCGCCCACCACCAGTGAAGCTTTTGCAAATATTTAAGGTAAATGTGCGCGGCGCTACGACGAGACCCGCATTTTGGAAACGGCCCGCCCTCCATCCGTGACGCTTGTGTATTTTTTTCAAGACGAATGTACGTGGCGTGAATGCGAGCGCCACAGTTTGAAAACGGCCCGCCCTCCTTCCGTGAAGCCATTTCAACGTTTTCTAAAAGAACGAATGCGCGCGGCGCTAAGGCGAGAACTACATTTTGAAAACGGCCAGTCCTCCATCCGTGAAGCTGTTGCAACGTTTTAGCTTCTGGACCGTAGATTGCCAGGAAAGCTTCGGGGAAACGCCCGGCCCGCTCTTGCGACCAGCCTCGAGGTGCGACAGCGAGGAGTTATTTGTGAGGAAGCGGGATGGGGGAGGAAGTTGAGGATGAAGAGGAGGAGGAGGAGGAGGAGGAGGAGGAGGAGGAGGAGGAGGAGGAAGAGACAGCGGGAGGGCCTTCGTTGGACCACGGCATCGGGAGCCATGAGACGGAGGTCAATGCAAACGGAGGTCAGCCAGAGCGGGGGATTTTGCAGTATCCTGCAGAGCCAGAGGTGCATTGACCCAGGCCTGCGCGCAGGATCCTGCAGGATCCTGTAGGAGCTTGCAGGTTCCTGCAAAGCCCGACTGGCCCAGGCTTGCACTGACCCGGGTCAGTGCGTCCTCGACGGCACAACAAGAGGTGCACGACGGGCGCACCTTTCTTCGCCCCGCGTTTACTGCCCCCCTCGGCTCGCGCGGATTTCGGATGTCCTGGATCGGCGTTGGCCCCCCCCCCTGGCAGCGCCTCCGGCGCAGCCTCTGGCGCCAGGGAGGGCGGGCCCAGCGCCGACCCAGGTAATCCGCGCGGAGCTCGGCGAAGTCATGCTGGCGCCGCTTTTTGCTCTTCCCCCTCGGCCTTGCCCGGCCGGCCGCTGCCGCGGTAGACGCTCCGTCGATGCGCCGCGCGCGGGCGCCTGCCGAGAGCAACGCGGGCGCGCGAAGCCCAGGGCCTGGCATGGCCTCCGCCCCGAGGACATCTCCGAGGGGCACACGAAGCACCAGCGCACCTTCATCATCTCGGGTATCACCCTCGCGCTGGGCCTGGTCGTGGTGCCTGCCTGGGCGCTGTACATTCTGCCCGGCGCTCGGCGCGCTGGGCGGGACCTGTCGGGGGCGGGGATGCTGATGATGGTGATGATGATGATGATGATGATGATGATGATGATGATGATGATGATGATGATGATGATGATGATGATGATGATGATGATGATGATGCTGACGCTGACGCTGATGCTGATGCTGATGCTGATGATGCTGATGCTGATGATGATGCTGATGCTGATGCTGATGCTGATGCTGATGCTGCTGCTGCTGCTGATGATGATGATGATGCTGATGAATAATTTTATGATGATGATGATGATGATGATGATGATGATGATGATGATGATGATGATGATGATGATGATGATGATGATGATGATGATGATGTGATGATGATGATGATGATGATGATGATGATGATGATGATGATGATGATGGTGGTGGTGGTGGTGGTGTGGTGGTGGTGGTGGTGGTGGTGGTGGTGGTGGTGATGCTGCTGATGATGATGATGAGGAGGAGGAGGAGGAGGAGGAGGCGCAGGAGAAAATACGAGGAGCAGGAGGAGGAGGAAGAGGAGGAGGAGGAGGAGGAGGAGGAGGAGGAGGAGGAGGAGCACGAGGAGGAGGAGGAGGAGGAGCACGAGGAGGAGGAGGAGGAGGAAGGAGGAGGAGGAGGAGGGAGCACGAGGAGGAGGAGGAGAAGCAAGAGGAGGAGGAGGAGGAGCACGAGGAGGAGGAGGAGGACGAGGAGCAGGAGGAATAAGAGGAGCAGGAGGAGGAGGGAGGAGGAGGAGGAGGAGGAGGAGGAGGAGGAGGAGGAGCACGAGGAGGAGGAGGAGCACGAGGAGGAGGAGGAGCACGAGGAGGAGGAGGAGCACGAGGAGGAGGAGGAGGAGGAGGAGGAGGAGGAGGAGGATGAGGAGGAGGAGGAGGAGGAGGAGGAGCTGACGCCTCTTCCTCGGCGAAAGAGCCAGCCGGCGGAGACCGGCGGACGCAGCACAATTGCGCCCCCAAGAGATTGCAGGGCTTCCTTGGTGCAAGCGTTCCCCCCGCAGCGTTCTCCCCCTACACGGGGATTTTTGACGAAGTATAAAAAAAGACCCCCAAAATACCCCCAAAAAGGTGAAACATAATCAACAAAAGTAGGTCCCGACTATTTTGGGATTATTTGGGGGGGCCACGGCGTCTTCCGCGCCTCCAGGGGCCTCAGCGGTGCACTTCTGCAGGCGCGCGGGGTCGAGGATGGCAGGCAGGTGGCCCGAAGGGGGGCCGAGAACGGCCCCGGGACTGCCTCCGAGGGCTCGGAGCAGGCCGCTTGGACCGCGCTGAGGGGAAGAAGCAGTGACACGAGCACCAACTTTCGGAGGTCTGCGCGCACCTCCGACTCTGGATGGGGCAGTAATTGCCCCCCCCCCCCCCCCCCTTGGATCCGCTGGGGGATTGGGCACGTGCTGCCAGAACGGGTGCAAGGGGGGGGTGGAGGGGAAGGGGGAGGAGGAGGAGGAGGAGGAGGAGGAGGAGGAGGAGGAGGAGGAGGAGGAGGAGTTACGGAGTTACGGATATTGCGACTGTGTCGGTTACGATTGAGCCTCGCCCGCTCAGAGGACCTCGGAGAGATTGCGAAGCAATAGATACATGGAGCACTCCACCCCCTGACCACGACGAGGAGGAGGACGAGGAGGAGGAGGAGCACGAGGAGGAGGAGGAGGAGGAGGAGGAGGAGGAGGATGAGGAGGGGGGAGGGGAGGAGAGGAGGAGGAGGAGGAGGAGGAGGAGGGAGGAGGGAGGGATGAAGGAGGGGGAGGGAGGACGTGGAGGAGGAGGAGGAGGAGGAGGAGGAGGAGGAGGAGGAGGAGGAGGAGGAGGAGGAGGCGAGGGGGATGGGCAAGCTCCGTCGGAAGGTTAGTCGCCCACCCCTCGATTAGTATCCCACCCAGCGCCGTGTTCGTGTCACCGTGCGTCCCCGTAGTTCCAGAACTGGCCGCCCGGGCCGCGCAGGCCGCGCCACCCAGCAGGGGCGCGAAGGCGAGCGTGCTCTGCGCTTCGTGGTCTGAGCTGGGGCGGTGATGATCATCAGGGCGCGGCGGAGTCGCGGCTCGCGCCCAGGGCGGCGTGGGGCCCAGAGCCCGGTGACTTGGGCAAGCGGCTTGCACGACCGCTCCCGATGCATGGGGTGCTGCGGTCGGGAGCTTTTGGATAGCGTGCCGCTCCGCCAGTTCTGGCCCGGCACGCTTCGGCCTTCGGCGCGGCACGCTGCTGTCCACCGCCCCGCTCTCACGCGTCAACATGCCGATCCTTTCGAGGCCTCACCCCCCGCGGAGCGGAGCGACACGCTGTCTGCTCGCAGAGCATGGCGTGCCGCGGGGGGCTCCGCGGCGACACGCTGTCCAAAAGTTCCCGACCGCATTCGGATGCAACTCCTGGGAGGTCAAATTCTGATTTTGCCCTGGTCCTAAATCCGGTTTAATCCAGCTTGATCCGGCTTGATCCCGCTTAGTCCGGCTTAATCCGGCTCAATCCCGCTTAATCCGGTTTAATCCCGCTTAATCCGAGGCCCATTCAGGCGTAACAGCCCCCAATGGGGCTTAACCCTTTTTCATCCTTCCGACGAAGACCTCCCAGTAGTTGCCTCCTAAACCGTACATCATTGTCTGTAGACCAGCTGCGTCCTCCTGGCGGGGCCTCCCTGGCACCGCGGGGCGTACTCCCCCCCCGACGCGACTCGTGCCTCCGTTTGGCAAGCGCCAGGATCGCGCGCCTGCAGTCAGTCTGCCCTGAGACATCCAGGCATCCACCCATCTACAGTCCAGTCGCTGAAATACGGATCGCTGCGGGCTCAGGAGGAGGTCGGGTTTTCGGGCCGCTCCGCAGACTCCAGTCGTGGACACACGTTCGTGGCCGAGGCTCGCCATGGTCAGAAGAACTTGTTTCGTTCCTCCAGTGTTCGGCGCCCCTTGTGGTAGCGCGATGATTGTACCCATCTGCCTATGCCATCCCATCCTCCTGCTTCCTCCCGGCCAAGGCCAAAGGTCCTGGAGGCAGAGGAGGAAGAAGAGGCGCGCAGGCGAGCGGCTCCCTCCTGTCGGGGGGGCGAGGAGGAGGAGGAGGAGGAGGAGGAGGAGGAGCAGGAGCAGGAGGAGCAGGAGAAGGACAAGGAGGAGGAGGACGAGGAGGGTGACGTGGAGGAGGACGAGGAGGGTCACTTGGAGGAGGAGGAGGAGGAGGAGGAGGAGGAGGAGGAGGAGGAGGAGGAGGAGGGGGAGGGGGAGGGGGAGCCATAAGAGTGTGTAGGACTGTCTCCGCGTCGCGTGGCTCCGCCCCGCTCTTCTCTGCGGGGTCCTGCCTGGATGTCGGGCCCTGGTCGGCTGGGTGCGTCCCAGGGCGGGCCCGCGGGCGGGCGGGCGGGCGCAGCTCAGATTGCGGCCAGGAGTTTGGAGGAAGGGGGAGGAGGAGGAAGGAGGAGGAAGCAGGAGGAGGAAGGAGGAGGAGGAAGAGGAGGAGGCGTTGAGTAAAAAGGAGGAAGGAGGAGGAAGCTGAGATTGGCGTGTCCCGTCGCTGGCTCTGGCCCACCACGCCTCGGCGCGACACCGGTCGCCAGGCGTCAGCGCCCCGAGCCTGTCCCAGCCTCTTCCGCCGCGTGGAGCGGAGCCACGCGCTGTCCGCTTGCAGGGCGGAGCGGGTCGCTGCGCCGCCGCCACGGCACGCTGAGCAGAAGGTCCCGACCGCAGCCCACTCGGAGAGGTGCGTGTTTTCTTGGCCAGGGACTGGGCCTCTTGCGCAGGAACTGGCGCGGAGCGGCACGCTGGGCACGAGGGGGCGCCGCAGGCCCTCTTCCCGAGGGCCTGAGCGCGCCTGTGTCGAACACGCCCCGAAGCTTGACGCGCAGGGGTCCTCGCACGGAATCGCCATGGATCGTTGGCTGGATCCCAGGGATCCTCGCCACTCGGGGGTCAAATTGCCAACGAGGCTACTCAGCGGTGTAGGCGAGTGCCGCCTGAGCTTGTACCTTCTCTGTCACCAGCTTATGCATCCGAGCGCACTGGAAACTTATCATCATCATCATCATCATCATCATCATCATCATCATCATCATCATCATCATCATCATCATCAGCATAATCATCATCATCACCATCATCACCACCATCAGCATCACCATCATCACCACCATCAGCATGATGATGATGATCATCATCATCAGCAGCATCATCATCAGCATTAGCATCAGCAGCAGCATCATCGTGCTCATCATCGTTTGTTATCATCACCCTCCATCACCATCTATCAACATCGTGCTCCTCATCATCCCCCCTCATCATCATCATCATCATCATCATCATCATCATCATCATCATCGTCAACATCACCGGCAACATTATCAACAACAGCATCACCATCAGCATCAGCACTGGCATCACTATCATCAGCATCATCATCATCACCATCAACAACAGGAGCAATGGCACACTTAACATCATCAGCATCATCATCACGATGACAACCATCATCATCAGCAGCATCATCGTCAATATCCGCAACATGATCATCATCATCATCACCATCATCATCATCCTCTTCATCATCCTCATCATCATCAAGCCACATCAATATCACCATCATCAGCATCATCACCCATCATCATCATCATCAGATCATCATCATCACCGTAGCCTTCATACTCATCATGATGAAGATCGTTATCATCATCAGCATTATTATCCTCACCAGCATCAAGATCATCATCGTCGTCATCATCATCATCATCATCATCATCATCATCATCATCTTCCTCATCGTCATCGTCATCATCCATGCCATTCTCCTCATCATCCTCATCAAAATTTTCGTCTTCCTCATCATCCTGATCCTTATCATCATCCTCATCACCATCATCATCCTCATCATCATTATCTCTTCCGCCTCTGCCCTCATCATCATCATCAGCAGCATCAGCATCATCATCATCATCATCATCATCATCATCATCATCATCATCATCATCGTTATCAGCATCAGCATCCTCTACATCATCCTTCTTCTCCTCCTCTTCCTCCTCATCCTCCTTCCCCTCATCATCATAATCCTCCTCCTCGTCCTCCTCTTCATCATCATCAGTATCATCAACTAGTACCATCATCATCGCCACTCGAGTGTCCGATTTCTCACCGCTCGTTCACCTAACCTCTGCGCCAGCCTGTCGGGGGTGAGCCTGCGGCTGCCCGGCGGCTCCGGGCGCCTTTGCGGCCGCTGCCGGCAGCAGGGCCGAACAGGCACCGTCCGCGATCGATCTTCGATCCATCCTCGATCGATCCTCGACCGCTCGATCCTCGCTCGATCTGCAGATCCTCGATCGATCGAGCGGTCGATGGACTGATCCTCGAGCGATGGATGTGTCATCGGTTCGCTGGCAGCACGCTCCGCGACTGGGCGGCGTGCGCGTGCTACGAGCGGTGCTAACTGCTAGGAGCAGTTCGACTGTCAGCAATGCCACGGGCTACGAGTTACGAGCAAAGCTAACTGCGCCCGTGAAGGGGGGGAAGCCGCTCATCTGACATGTACGCCGCGCCAGCTGCGTCGGCAGCCAAGCGGATACAGCCATCGTGAGAAGCAGGTGGTCGTGAAGGTAAAGGCTGCCCCCTACTTTGAGCCCCTGCCCCCCCACTCATGAGTCCCTCGCGGCGTCCGAAGCCAGGCTCCTGCCCCTCCCCTCGTCTACTCCCTTCCTCTTGATCCTGGTCTGCTTCTCCTTCTCCTTCTTCTTCTACATCTCCGTCCCTCTTCTTCCTTTGCGCCCTCTGCTTACATCTCCAGGAAGTAGTAGCAGTGGTCTTCTTAGTCGTATTCTTAGCATTAGTAGTAGTAGTAGTAGTAGTAGTAGTAGTAGTAGTAGTAGTAGTAGTAGTAGTAGTAGTAGTAGTAGTAGTAGTAGTAGTAGTAGTAGTAGTAGTAGTAGTAGTAGTAGTAGTAGTAGTAGTAGTAGTAGTAGTAGTAGAGTAGCAGTGTAGTAGTAGTAGTAGTAGTAGTAGTAGTCGTAGTAGTAGTAGTAGTAGTAGTAGTAGTAGTAGTAGTAGTAGTAGTAGTAGTAGTAGTAGTCAGTAGTAAGTAGTAAGTCGTAAGTAGGAAGTCGTAAGCCGCAAGTAGTAATAGTAAGTAGTAGTTAGTAGTAATCGTAGTAGTAGTAGTAGTAGTAGTAGTCGTCGTGGTAGTAGTAGTAGTGGTAGTAGTAGTAGTAGTAGTAGTAGTAGCAGTAGTAGTAGTAGTCGTAGTAGCAGTAGTAGTAGTAGTAGTAGTAGTAGTGCTTGTACTAGTATTAGTCGTACTAGTGGGCGTCGTAGCACTGGTAGAATTCGTAGCCGTCGTCACCGTCGTCGTACTAATAGTTGTAGTCGCTGTCTTAGTAGTAGGAGTATTATTGGTAG
>CAUYUJ010007406.1:5000-7500 GCA_963575745.1 Prorocentrum cordatum | reverse complement strand
GAGGAGGAGGAGGAGGAGGAGGAGGAGGAGGCCCAGAGAACCCCAAGATGCCGCCACGGTGGCATCACGTGTTCTCGAGGAGCCCGCCCAAGATCCGGCAGCGCGGTGGGCGCGGGCGCACGCGTGGCGTCCAAGAGGGGGCGCCCAGTTCCTTCGGGCAGTGAAAGACTGGAGGATGAGGAGGATGAGGGTTAGCAGGAGGAGGAGGAGGAGGAGGAGGAGGAGGAGGAGGAGGGCTAGCAGGAGGAGGAGGAGGAGGAGGAGGAGGAGGAGGAGGAGGAGGAGGAGGAGGAGGACGAGGGTTAACAGGAGGAGGAGGAGGAGGAGGAGGAGGAGGAGGAGGAGGAGGAGGAGGAGGACAGGGGGGGAGAGGAACACAGCCAGGGGGAGGAGGGAGGGGGCAAGGCGGAAGACGCTTCCCCTGGGAAGCAGTGTCGACACCATTTTCATCGGTTTCCTCCCTACGCAGCCGTCGCAGTAGTTCGCGCTGTCCTTTTGCACGAAGCGTGCGTGGGTTCATAGCAGAGCGCCAGGAGGACACCACGGTCGGTCCCTCAGTCCTTCCTCGCCCCCGTTGCGTCCCCCGCTCCGTTCACACCTCGTTCCCCTGCGTCCCGAGCGGCGCCCTGGGGCGGAAGTCACAGGCTTTGCTCCCAAGAACACTTGGAGTTTTGGACGCCACCCCCCCACCTTCCGACGAACCTGTCGGCGCCTTCTTCGGGGAGCTCTTGGGGGCTCTCGGAGGCCTCTCGGGGCTTCTCGGGGGCCTCTCCAGGGCCTCTCGGGGGCTCCTTGTGAGCCTCTTGTGGGCTCTTGGGTGCCTCTTGGGGCGGGGGCTCGGATTTCCGCGCCCGGGGGCTACGGCCCTCGCGAGGGGCGTCGAGAAGCTGCCTCCCCGAGGTCATGCGACAAGCTGCAGGGGGCCCCGGGGGATTTGAGAATTTGGGCTCGGGGCCCTTTTAGAGACTCCTCAGGACTGAGGACTGAGGCCCAGGGACGAGGCAGAGGACCCGAGAACAGGCCCACTCCGCGCCTCGAGGGGCACGGCGGCGGCTTTGGGGCCCTCGCGGGCCCATCTTGGGCCTTCTCGGGCGCTCTGCCACCTCGGCCCCACTCTGCCCAGACCAGTTGGCGGGGGGGGGGGATCATCTCCCCAAGCACGGGGGGGGGGGGGCGGAGGTTGGACAAGGAGAAGCCGAAGACCCCCTGCGCCCCAGAGGGCTGCCAGGATTCGAGGGCACCCTTTGCGCCCGCGCCTCTGGAGCCCGCCCTTCGCTGCTGTCGCGGGCTGCCCGGGCCGGGCAGGCTCGGGAGCTGCGGCCTCCAGGGGCATTCCGTGCCCACTCTCTCCGCCCCTCGCTGCAGATCTCGGCTGCAGTTCTCCGCGCCCTCCTTTTCCATGTCTCGCGCCCTCTCGCCCGCCTCCTCCTCCTCCTCCTCCTTCTCCTCCTCCTCCTCCTCCTCCTCCTCCTCCTCCTCCTCCTCCTCGTCCTCCTCCTCCTACTCCTCCTCCTCCTGCTCGCCCATGCCCCATGCGGCTGCCGCATTGTGCAATTGCCGTGCTTTTTGCCGTGCGGCGGCCATGCGGTCGCCGCGGTGTTTCCATGCAGTCGACGTGCAGTTCCCGCGCCGCTGTCTTTGCGTTTGCAGTAGCGTTGCTTGACGAGTGCCTTCCCGTTGCCATGCGTCCGCGTTGTTACTGCCATGCGGTTGCATCGCGTATGTCGCGCAATGACCGAGCTGCGACCATGCACTTGCCATGCGGTCGCCTTGCTGTCTGAGCGCTGTTTCCCTGCATCTGCCGCGCTGCTGCGTTGTTGCCCGTTGCTGTCGCGCAGACGATCGAGGTAGTCACGCCGTTGAGGTTGCCGCGATTTGCCTCGTATTCCAGGGGCTCCAGGGCCAAACGTCCGTCAACATTCTTATTAGTTTCCAGGAGGCCGGGAAGCCAGCCTAGCCTGTGCGCGCACTCGTGCTAAGGGTATGAGTGCACAACGTTCGCAGCCCCTCGCGCTTCATGTGGATCTGGGGCTTGCATGCACTGGAGTCGTTGGGCCTTGCTCGCGTCACCCCCCGCACAGTCGCGCGTCTCTGAGCGCATGAGCCACTGTGCACTCGTTTCCCTGTCAGGCTGATTCGAGCGGGCTTCGTATTATCGCTCTTGTGAGCTGATGAGTTGATTAGTTGTTGTTGTTGATGATGATGATGGTGGTGATGATGATTAGTATTACCATTATTATTACTACTATGATTAGTACTACTATTCTTATTATTGTTAGTTATAATAATAATACTAATCATCATCATCATCATCATCATCATCATCATCATCATCCTAATCATCATCATCATCATCATCATCATCATCATCATCATCATCATCAGCATCATCATCATCATCATCATCATCATCATCATACTAATAGTAATAGCAAGAATAATATTATTACTAGTATTATTTTCCTACTTATTTTTACTATTATTACCTCCTCCTCCTCCT
>CAUYUJ010007405.1:7500-47020 GCA_963575745.1 Prorocentrum cordatum | reverse complement strand
GTAGTAGTAGTAGTAGTAGTATTCGTAGTAGTAATAGTAGTCGTAGTAGTAGTAGTAGTAGTAGTAGTAGTAGTAGTAGTAGTAGTAGTAGTAGTAGTAGTAGTAGTAGTAGTAGTAGTACTAGTAGTCGCAGTAGTAGTAGCAGTAGTAGTAGCAGCAGTAGTAGTAGTAGTAGTAGTAGTAGTAGTAGTAGTAGTAGTAGTAGTAGTAGTAGTAGTGTTGGTTCTAGTAGATGTAGTCGTAGTCGTAGTCGAAACCAATTGCCCTAGCCAGCCCAACCAGCCAGCCCAACCAACCAGCCACCCCGCAACCCCAGCCAACCCGCCACCCCGCCAACCCGCCCACCCCCGCCGCCTGCCCTCCGTCACCGTCGAGAGGGGGGGGGAAGTGTTTCTTACAAGCGAAAACTACAAAAATCACCCTCCCGGGGTCCGGCGGGACAGCGGAGGGAGGGGAAATCGCACCGTACTATGCGGGAGCGGGATTCGCGCCCGAGGTGCCCAAGGACGATTTGGGGCCTCAAATGCGACACTGTCGTCACTTTATTACCTTTCACCGCGCCCCCCTTCTCAACGGAAAGGCTCCCATCCGTGAAACTGTCGTCATTTTTCAGCCCCCGCGAGAGGCTTCTTGGAGGCCCCCAGAGGCTCCAGGAGGGCCCATGGCGGCCTCGGGAGTGCCTCGGAGATCTCCGGAGGGCCCCAGGAGGACCCACTCTGCACCGCGCCCCCCTTCTCAACGGAAAGGCCCCCATGATTGAAATTGTTTTCATCATTCCGCCCCCGCGAGAGAGTTCTTAGAGGGCCCACAGAGGCTCCAGGAGGGCCCATGGCGGCCCCGGAAGAGCCCACGAGATCTCAAGAGCCCCCCGGAGGACCCACTTTGAATTACACTCAGGGAGCTCCAGAGGGCCCAGGAGGCTCCAAGAGGCCCCAAGAGGCCCCGAAGAGCCCAAACAGGCCACAGGACCCCCAGCACGCTCTAGGAGAGCCAAGGCGACACCAAGAGGCTCCAGGACGGGCGTCATTCCCTCTCCTCCTCCTGCTCGTCGTCGTCATCCTTTTCCTCATCCGTCCTGCTTCAAATCCGTCCTCCCCCTCTCCTCCTCTTCCTCCTCCTCCGCCTCCTCCTCCTGCCTCATCCGTAGCCTCGATGGCTCCGATAGCGCCGTGCGCGAGATCCGCCTCCTCCCCATCCGTCCTCCTCCCTCCTCCCTCCTCCTTCCCTCCTCCCTTCTCCCTCCTCCCCTCTTTCGGGAGCGTCACAAAGAGGCCCTCCGAGGATAATTTCACGACAGCAAGGGCGCCGACACGATGAACAGACACCACGTCGGGGCTCTGGGAACGGAGTCGAAGACGAAATCTCGAATAACTTAGTCTTCGATGTTCGGGGCATTTTTCTGACCACCTGCGAGCCTTGTGGAAACTTCCGAGAGCCTCAGGGGTGGACGTGTGGCGCAAGAACACGAGTGGAGGAGGAGACAACACGACGCTCCACGGAGTAAACTGCACCCGATTGGTTTCTACCCCCGCGAGGGGCGCTACAGGGTAGTAGTAGTAGTAGTAGTAGTAGTAGTAGTAGTAGTAGTAGTAGTAGTCGTAGTCGTAGTAGTAGTAATCGTAGTAGTAGTAGTAGTAGTAGTAGTAGTAGTAGTAGAGTAGTAGTAGTTAGTAGTAGTAGTTAGTGTAGTAGTAGTAGTCGTAGTAGTAGTATTCGTAAGTAGAGTCAGTAGTAGTAGTTAGTAGTCAGGAGTAGTAGTAGCTAGTAGTAGTAGTAGTAGTAGTAGGCAGTAGGAGTAGGAGTAGGAGTAGTCGTAGTCGTAGTAGTAGTTGTGGGTAGTAGTAGTAGTAGTAGTTGTAGTAGTAAAATTTGTCTATTGTAGTAGTAGTCGTAGTAGTCGTAGCAGTAGTAGTATGTAGTAAGTCGTGTTAGTCGTAGTCGTAGTAGTCGCAGTAGTCGGCCCCCCCCCCATAGTAGTTGTTTTTTTGTTATTTATGTAGAGGTAGTGGTAGTAGTAGTAGTTGGTAGTATTAGTAGTAGTAGTAGTTGTAGTAGTAGTAGTAGTCGTAGTAGTAGTAGTAGTAGTAGTAGTAGTAGTAGTAGTAGTAGTAGTGGTAATCGTAGTAGTAGTAGTAGTAGTAGCAGCAGCAGTAGTGGTAGTCGTACTACTAGTCGCAGTCGTAGTCGGAGTCGGACTCGCAGGCGTCGTTGTAGTCCTAGTCACCGTAGTAGTAGTTGTAGTAGTAGTAGTAGTCGTAGTAGTAGTAGTAGTAGTAGTAGTAGTAGTAGTAGTAGTAGTAGTAGTAGTAGTGGTAGTAGCAGTAGTAGTGCTAGTAACTGTAGTAGTACTGGTAGTAGTAGCAGCAGCTTTAGGAGTAGCAGTAGTGCTCGTAGTAATAATAGTAGTAGCAGTGGTGGTAGTAGTAGTAGTAGCAGTAGTAGTAGTAGCAGTAGTAACCGTAGTAGTATTCGTCGTAGTACCAGTCGTAGTAGTAATAGTAGCCGTAGTAATAATAATAATATTGGTACCAGCGGCAGTAGTACCAGTAGTGGTAGTATTAGTAGTAGTGGCAGTCGTAGTCGTACTAGTAGGAGTAGCGGTGGTAATACGGGCACGAGTGTTAGCATTGTACTACGACTGGTCGTAATAGTATTACTTGTTGTAACAGTAGTACGAGTAGCACGAGTACTTGTAATGGTTTTCGTAGCGGTGCTCGTGGTAGTATTACGGGTCGTATTACGGGTCGTAGTGGTCGTAGGCAGTAGTAGTAGAAGTAGTAGTAGTAGAAGTAGTAGTAGTAGTAGTAGTAGTAGTAGTAGTAGTAGAAGTAGTAGTAGTAGTCGTCGCAGTACTAGTAGTAGAGGTGAATGTAGTAGTTGTAGTGGTGACAGTAGTAGTAGCAGCAGTAGTAGGAGTATTAGTAGTAGTAACAGTAGATCTGGTTGTGGTAGTAGTAGCAGTAGCCGTAGTAGTGATAGCAGCAGTAGCAACGTTAGTCGTAGGGGTAGTAGTAGAAGGTAGAGGAATAAGTGAGGCACTTGTAGTAGCATCAGGAGTAGTAGTAGTAGTAGTAGTAGTAGCAACTGTGATACTGATAGCCGTAGAAGTCGTAGGCATAATAGTAGTAGTAGTCGTCGTCGCAGTGCGAGTAGTAGGAGTAGTTGTAGTAGGAGTACGACTGCTACTACTACTAGCAGTAGTAGTAGCAGTTGTAGCAGTAGTAGTAGTAGTAGTAGTAGTAGTAGTAGTAGTAGTAGTAGAAGCCGTAGCTGTAGTAGAAGTAGTAGAAGTAGTAGCAGTCGTCGTCATCGCATTATTTTTAGTAGTAGTGGTTGTAGTAGTAATAACAGGCGTAGTAGTAGTAGTAGTAGTAATAATCGTCGTCGTCGTCGTCGTCCTTCCGGTCGTAGTAGAAGATGAGGTAGTATTAGTAGTCGTAGTCGTAGCCGTCGTCGTAGGAGTAGTTGTTGTGTAGTAGTAGCAATAGTGGTAGTAGTAATGGCAGCAGTAGTAGTAGTAGTAGTAGTAGTAGTAGTAGAAGTAGTAGTAGTAGTAGTAGTAGTAGACTATAGTCATCGTAGTAGTCGTAGACGTATCAGTCGTCGGCGTACAAGTAGTAATAGTAGTAGTAGTAGTAGTAGTAGTAGTAGTAGTAGTAGTAGTAGTTGTAGTAGTAGTAGTCGTAGTAGTAGTAGTAGTAGTAGTAGTAGTGGTGGTAGTAGTAGGTAGTAGGTAGTAGGTAGTAGGTAGTAGGTAGTAGGTAGTCGGTAGTCGGTAGTCGGTAGTAGGTAGTAGGTAGTAGGTAGTAGGTAGTAGGTAGTAGGTAGTAGGTAGTAGTAGTAGTAGTAGTAGTAGTAGTAGTAGTAGTAGTAGTAGGAGTAGGAGTAGTAGGAGTAGTAGGAGTAGTAGGAGTAGTAGGAGTAGGAGTAGTAGTAATAGTAGTAGTAGTAGTAATGGTAGTAGTAGTAGTAGTAGTAGTAGTAGTAGTGGTATATGTAGTTTTATTCGAAGCCGAACTTCTAGTCGTTAGCGTTTGGGCCGTCGCGTCAGCAGCAATAGTAGTCACAGTAGTCCTCGCGGTCGTAGAAAGAGTAGTGACAGCACATCAGGGAGGAAGACAAACGCTGGCACCGAAAAGGTGCGAGCCTTTTGGCGTTGATGAGGTTTGGTGGCCAGTCGAATAGGTAGTGGCCATTGGTTTCATTGCCACAGAGACACGAGGCGGAGCACATGTGCATGTACACGAATATTGTAATTTATACACATAATTACATACATACATGCATACATACATACATACATGCATGCATGCATGCATGCATACATATATACATACACATATACATATGTGTGTATGTGTATGCACGTGCGTGCAGAGCCGTTACGCCGAGTGCCGGCTTGCGTTCTGAATCCAACCAGCATGGCACATTTTGAATTTCGCCAGCCGTGCGTCCCCAGCAGGCTGGCGAGATTGCAAGACAACGTTCGAGGCCAAGTGCGGAGGCGATTGCTACTGGGGCGAGGACAGTGTTACCAGTCGTGCCATATTGCATTCCTGCGTATGCCGTGCTGCTGGTAGTATACACGTCGCAATGCCATTGCGCACAGTGTGACCACAGCCTTGTGTTCCGTCCTCGTATGGCCTCTTTCGTGCATCCGATACGTTTCTCATTCCACCCCGTTGTCTCTGGGACGGGTGCATTTCTCGTGTGTTTGTTGTTGCATATCATCTGTAGTATTTCCTGCCGTTTTCATCATGCGGGAAAGCAGGGGAGGGCAATCATGGTCTTTGCCAAAAGAAGATTGAGGGTCATTTGGCTCGCTCATGTGCCCAAACAATCAGCAAAGACAATGCCTTTCGTGGTGGCCGTTGCGCCCGTTCTGCTGGTTGATTGGGCAGCACGTGGATCGTCCTCAGCGGCGACGATCGCGAGCACGGACTTCCCCCCCCCACCCCCGACCACGGTGACGGCGGCGGCGAGGACGCCGACCGCGACAGCGACGACGACGACGACGGCAATGACGACATCAACGGCGGCGGCTCAGACATTGTTAAGACGCGGAGAAGAGGCCGCGTTGGGCTCAGCAGCGCCTCTGGTTTTCGGGCCGCTCTCTCGCACGCGGCCTCGCAGGTAGGGCCGCCCCCCATGGCAGTCCTTCGCACGGTTGCCTCCCGTTGTCGCGTCTGTCCTCCAGCCTATTGCTGCCATCGCTCGGGGTACGTGAGGCCTTCGTTGCATGGCCCCAGCTGGATGGGCATCCCAGCAGGTCTTACCCCCAGGGTGGATCTGGGCCGGGGAGCGCGCTGGTGGCCGAGGCTGGCCGTGGCCAGCACGGCCCCATCGTTCCCTCCTCGGCGCTTCTCGTGGCCAGGCAAGGCGACCATGCACGTCAGTTGTTGGAAGTAGGTCGCCACATGCGGACGATGATCAAGAATCCGCCCACCCCCTTGGGTTCCATATGGTCCAGGTTGCCACCACAGGCGGGGGGGGCGAGCTTTACCATCACCCCCAAAAGTTCGCATCGTAACTTGCATAGCACCGTGTGCGATCTGTGTTCTCATTCTTCTGAGGATATCTCAAGCGAAACGCTCATGTTCGAAGATTCGCCGAGTTCGCGGCCATTAGTTTTTCGAAGATGTCTCCGGGGAGAAAATAGTATCCTTCCTAGACCCCGAACTTTATTACCTCTGCGGGATCACTCTCGCCGGCAGAGGGCTATTTCCGGAGTCCCAGATCCCAGATCTACGTTGGGTGCCTTCGTACTTCAAGGATCGAGTGGTTTCCCTCTTTCCTTCGTCTTCAGGGCTGGACGGAAGCCCAATCTATAGTGGAGGCCCATGCCAAGCAACACCATGCCTGCCTCCAGTGTGCCCTGGGTTTCTTGGGTTTCGATGGCTTTTCGATGGAGAGCGTGACGTTCTCACACCAGAAATCAGTGGACGTCCTCGGGTCTCAGGGTTGGGTTTCGTGTGGAAGGTTCCTTGTGGACTGGCCTCCACTGTGCACCCAGCGCCTTCTTACCTCATGTTTCTGCCCGCCTCTGCTGGCCGACGCGTACTCGGGCCTTCTGCTACATACCGCGGGCTGTCCGAGCAGAGGACCTCTTCATTGACCAGTGCCTCGACAAGGTGCGCGGCCACCCCGGCCCGCCTGTGCCCTCGCGGGGCGCGCGGGATCGGCCGCCGATGCCCGCGCGTCCGGTCTTGGAGCGCCTCCCCGTGATGCGTCTTGGCATCGCTCGGACGTGTGCATGTTTCTTTCGGCGAGGACCATCGAGGAGCATCCTTGATCATTTGGCGAAAAAACCACGCACGAAACCACAACAAAAAACACAGGGAACGGACGTCCGAGCGATGGCCAGGCGTCGGACCAGGTCCACTCGGAAAAGCGGCCCCGCACCGCGGACTGCTGGGCTCCGTGCCGGTTGTGTTTTTTTTCTTCCGCCGCGCTCGAGAGTCAGAGTTCGTGCCGTCACGGTTTTTTTCCGAGTCGCCATAGTCAGAAGGAGCATAAGCCTCGGGGATTGGAGGCTCCACGCTGCACGCCACACCAGTGGCCCGAGGAAGTCAAGGGGGGGAAAAAGCATCCCGGCCCCCAGTAGGGTCGGCTGCTAAGCAGCCCTGCCCTGGTCGGTTCCTTCCCAGTAGGCGTTTCTCCTGCAGGGCTCCTCGCTTTGCCTGGGTGATTTTGCTGTGAGGGCGGGACGTCCGAGGCGGAGATTTATCCAGAACCACCGCCAAGGTGATCGATCTTCAGGAGCGAAAGAAGGACGTACACGTACATGAATCCACGCTGGTTTCGAGCGTACGCGTTGCGCAGATGTTCGTCTAACGCGGCTGGTCTCGCGGATCGAGGGGCCGTGTTCATGTACATAGCTGGGCGCGTACGTATTTTGTGGGCTCCCTAGATCTGCGATGACCTAAGCAGGCGGTGGATATTCAGAGCGTGAATTACCTACCCCGCATTCGCTTCCGGGCAAAACCAAGTCATACCACGCGCCTCCTCGTCAAGCGGCCTGACCAGTACAGGCCGTAGTTTGGCATCGCTTGGTATCTCTTGGAAGCGAGGGTGGTCAAAAGCGAGGTAGGTTCGTTTGCCCCCTAGATATGGATGCATGGTCTGGCCCAAGGGCGGGGGAGAGGCAGATGTGTCCGTATGCACCACCACCGCCGAGGTCCCCGCATACGGTCCACGGGCGCTGGTTGTGGATGAGTTCCTGCTTCGCTGGCTCTTCCCCCTCCAGAAGGTATCACCGATCGCGCTCCTTGGCCTCCGTTTATGATGTTCCAACCTACTTCTAGCCTTGGCCACCAGAAAGAATTTCGAGCACCAGTAGAGTTCCGAAATTGGAGGGTTTTCATGCGTCGGGCCCTGGGAGGCGATACTCGCTCGACGCTGTTTCGACACTCTTCTGGGCGCTCGAAGCTATTTCTGGGACGTGGTCCTTAACTACGATGGGAGCAGCATAATCTTAGAAAGTCCAGGGTTCGCCAGGGACTGGTTTCCTTTCAAAACGGCCGAAACCCTCCCGAAACCCTCCCGAAACCATCAAGAAACCATCCGGGAAGGGTTCGGGAGGATTCTCCGAGGGTTTCGGGGGGGGGGGGAGGGGTTTTCGTTGTTGTGGGAGGAAACCAGTCCCTAGCGAACCCTGGGCTTTCTAGGCATCATCCTTGGCCTCCGAGCCTTCCAGCATGCTCGCTCGACGCGCCCTGGGCGGCGATGCTCGCTCGACGCTGTTTCGACACTCTCCTGGGCGCACGAAACTATTTCTGGGATGTGGTCCTCAAGTACGATGGGAGCAGCATGATCCTTGGCCTCCGAGCCTTCCAGCAGGCGCTTCGCCGTCGACGCTCCGCCTCCTGCTCTGCCGCCGCGGCCGGCCTCGCCCACGGGGCGCCGTGCTTTTCCGAGGCCTCCGGGCGGTCCGTGCCGTGGCCGCGGAGCGCGCGCGGGGGGGCTCTCGGGCAGCGGAGGCCGTGGCGGGAGCAAGAGGAGGCGGAATGGGAGGAGGAGGAGGAGGGGGAGAAGGAGGTGGGGGAGGGGGGAGGAGGAGGAGGAGGAGGAGGAGGAGGAGGAGGAGGGAGGAGGAGGAGGAGAGAGGAGGAGGGGAGGAGGAGGAGGAGGGGGAGGAGGAGGAAGGAGGAGGGGGAGGAGGAGGAGGGAGGAGGGAGGAGGAGGAGAGGAGGAGGAGGAGGAGGAGGAGGAGATGGGGATGGGGAGGAGGATGGAGGAGGAGGAGGAGGAGGAGGAGGAGGAGGAGGAGGAGGAGGAGGAGGAGGAGGAAGAAAGGGAGGAGGGGGGGGAGGGGTGGGAGGAAGAGGAGGGGTAGGAGGGGGGGGTGGAACAGGAGGAGGAACAGGAGGAGGAGGAGGAGGAGGTGGGGGAGGGGGAGGAGGAGGAAGAGGAGGGGGAGGAGGAGGGGGAGGGGGAGGAGGAGGAGGAGTTTTTGTTGGTTTGTCCCATGCGTGGAGAAGGAGGAAGAGGAGGGGGAGGAGGGGGGGGGATTTTCGAGGAGGCCCCCACGGCCTCCAGAGTCCCCCCCCCCACAACGCTGGCCTCCCCCTCGCCCTTCCGCGCACTCGTCCGGAGAAGCACGGTGCCGCAGCCATGGACGGGGCGGTCCGCTCCCGAGGTGCTCGGGGTCAAGCGCGACAACGACTTCCGGCTGCTGCTCGAGGACGCCAGCGGGAAGGGTCGCCATGAAGGGAACGGGTCTTGAGGGAGATGGGCCCTGAGGTGGCTTTTGCCGGTTTTGCTTCCCATCGGCCATCCATACGGTGTTGCCACATGTTGGCCAGCGTGGGCTCCAAAAAGCATGGTCCAGCATATGGCGTGGTGCGATCGATGCTGTGCAACATCCAAAGGCCTTCGGCCCATCCCGCCACCGTACCTGCTGGACTGTGGGTATGAAGCCTATTGGATGTTCGTTGGGATCTCGTGGGGGGAGGCCTCTCAGGGGCCCCTTCTGGAGGCAGCTTTGAGGCCTCTTGGGGACTGTTTGAGGGCCTTTGGGGGCCTCTTTTAGGGGCTCTTTCATTTTGAACAGGACTCGCTGTCCGCGCCGCCGCGGCCTGTGTCCATTTGAGACAGGAGGCCGCCTGCCCAACAGCGGCCGCTGTTGGTTTGGGACAACACTTGTTGTTGGGCATTGTACCCATTTTTGTCCGTACCTCTCGGGGGCTTCTTGGCGGGGGTCCGTACCTCTCGGGCGTCCAAATGGGTCCTCTCGGGCGTATCTCTTTGTCCGTTCCATTTTTGTCCGTACCCATTTCGGGCGTCCAAATGGGTCCTCTCGGGGGCTTCTTGGCGGCTTCCTGGGGGCCTCCTGGGGCCTCCTGGGGCGCCTCCTGGGGCCTCCCTGGGGGCCTCCTGGGGCGGAAGGCTCTCGGGGCGCTCGGCCGCTCCGGGGGCCTTCGTGGAGGCCTCTTGGGCCCATCCGGGGGGCCGTCTTGGGGGCCTCTCGGGGCCGCATTTCAGGAGGGGGAAAATCACACAGACACAAGGAATCGTCGATTCCCAGGAAGATATGGGAAGTGCCAGAACAAGTGGGGAAACATGGTGAGTCCTTTTATTTGTGTGTATTTATTCGTGTGCCTCAGGGCGCCTTCAACATTGTCGGGGAAACGTGAGGCTCGAGTGCGCCGGAGCTCGGGTCAGCCGACGCTTTTTGATGAGCGCGTCCTGGACTTTGACGGTGCAGTTTTCGTGGGATGTCTGCAGCGGGAGTCCGCGTCAAATTTCAGGCTGGGTCTCGCCATTTTCGTCATGGGCCCTTCATGCTGACCCGAGGTCCCCGAACCCAAGTCTTACGTCTCCCCGATCCTGGAGCGTCGGGCAACACGAGGGCGACAACGCCAAAGTCCGTCAACAACCTAAGGAACATCAATGCGTGTGGCCTCTTGGGGCCCTCGTGGGAGGCCACTTGGAGGCCTCTTCGGGCGTCTTGGAGGCCTCTTGGGTCATCTTGAGGCCATCTTCGAAGTCTTGGAGCGATCTTTCGGCGACTCGGGACCATCTTGAACCGTCTTGGGGGCCTCGAGGGGCGCTCTTGGCCCGTCTTGGAGTCCTCTGGGGCTAGAACAATTATGCATGCGAGAAGATGCCGGGAACCCCTGGGGCCACACGACAGGCCCCGAGAGATATGGCAGCTTGGGGTGCGGGCCCTTTGACAGACTCCGCAGGAGTGCTCGAGGGGCGTGGCAGAGGGCCTGAGAATATGGCCACTCCATGCCCAGCGGCCCGGGGGCGGATGTGTGGTGTGAGCCACGTGGCGCAAGCAATACTATGCCACCTGTGTGGTGCAAGTTCTGTGGTGCAATCTATGTTGTGTAAGTTCTGTGGTGCAGTATATATGTGTAGCGCCATCTACGTGTTGCAAAATATGTGGTCCTGTCTGTGTGGTGTAAGCTACGCGGCGCAGTTTCTGTTGAGCAACCTGCGCGGTGCCATCTATGCGGTGGAATTCGATTTGACTGCCTTGAAGCTGTCCTCTCCACTGCTCGTGCAAACATCCCACCCTAGACCGTGACGGTAGGTACCGAATGGCACTTGGCAACGACACCGACGCCGACGACGACAGCAACAAAGTCGACGACGACGCCGACGACGACTACGACGACACCGACGACGACTCCGACGACTTCGACGACGACAACGACGACGACGACGATACCGACGATGACGACGATGACGACGCCGACGCCGACGACGATGACGACGACGCCGACGACGACGACGACGCCGACGACGACGACGACGACGACGACCACGAAGCCGACGACCACGACGACGAAGACGACGACGACGTCGCCAACGAAGGCGACGACGACAACGAGGGAGGAGGGAGGACGATAACGGCGACAACGACGACACCGACGAGGGAGGAGGGAGGATGGCGACGACGCGAACGACGAAGAAGGAGGGAGGACGGCGACGCCGACGACGACAACGACGAGGGAGGCGTGAAGACGACGAAGACGACGACGACGATGGCGACAAAATAGGAGGGACGACGACGAGACGCCAACGACGGACGACGACGATGGAGGAGGAAGGACGACCGCCGCGGCGTCAACGACGACGGATACGACGACGACGCCAAAGAGGACGACGACGACGAGGAAAGAGGACGACGACGGCGACGACGACGATGACGAGGGAGGAGGGAGGATGGCGATGACGACGACGACGCAAGAGCGCGCGCGCACGCTTTTGTTGAACATCCGTGTTGCGAAACCTTGTGTTTTTTTTATATGTATGTTGGACACGCGATATTGAAATCTTTCCGAAACCGCAGGTTTTTGAAGGATTCCGGCATGCGCGCTCGACGACGCACGCGCGAGCATTCCGGTTTTTTTGTTGGTCAGAGAATTCTCGCGACGGCACGCGCGCAAGGGCGTTTTAACGATTTTGACATGCGCGCGCGAAGCCCGTTTGGTAGTAGAGTGCGCGCGCATGCTTTTTTGTTCTTGAAAACCGTGTTGCGAAACCTTTTTTATCATGCTATTTGGACACTCGGCTTTGAAATCCTTCAGACACCGAAGGTTTATGAAGGATTTCGGCATGCGCGCGCGACGACGCCCTTGTGAGCACTTCGTCCCACTTGTTGCCAGGGATTTCTGAAATCTTATGACTTTTGATAAATGAGTGCGCGCGCATCGTATTTTTGGGAAGGGAGCCGAGGGGGTGTCGATACCGGCTTGGCTGTGATAGTATGAATTCACTGGTAGGATGGACATTGGGTCAGAATCGTATGTGTTTTGCATTTGTTCCCGGGGGGTCTTTCAGTCCGGGGGGGGGGTGGTAGAACCTATCCCCGCTTTAAAAAGGAGAATTCACTTGCCGAGCTTGAAGTTGTCAACTTCACTGCTCTCGCAGTCATCCCACCCACCCGCAATTGGTTTGTAGAGCCCATGCGGGAGCGATTGCGATGAGTGGTGGGTGTTGGCTAGGGCATTTTTGCGGCCGCGCTAGCCCGCGCATTCTTGCGCGCGCAGCGGCCAGCTAATTTGGCGCGACCGACGCGAATGTGGTGGCGCTGACCGCTCGGCACATTTCAGCGGGCACTTCAGAGCGAGTCGGCGGCTTGGGCGGGCGCGGTATCATGGCAACCTCGTCAACGGCAGACGCGATGATGATAGTAGCGATGTTGGCGACGATGTTGACAGCGACGACAGGTCAGCCAGTGACGGCACCGATGCCGATCACGCCGACGACGATGACGGCGTCTTCGCGTCGGTGATGCAGGTTTTGGAACAAATTCGAAATGCGCGGGCGGCAGACGCGCGAGAGTGGCTCGCATGGTACTCTTTGACACGGGTCGTGCCACCCTAGCACGCGCGCAAGTGTTTTCGAACGATTTCGACATGCGCGCGCGCGAAGCTGGTTTGGTAGCATTTTATGGCGATGTTGAAACACTCATGTTTTCCTAAGAATTCGCAAGAGCGCGCGCGCACGTTATTGAAAACCCGTGTTGCGAGACATGGTTTAATATATATGTTTTTGTTGGTTGCAGAACACTTGATTTCGACATCCTTCCGAAACCGATGGTTTTGGAAGGATTTCGGCATGCGCGCTCGGCGGCACTCGCGTACGCACTTCGTCCCATTGTTTGCAAGGGAGTATTGAAACTTATGATTTGTGATGAACGAATGCGCGCGCATAGTTGCAAGGGAACCGAGGGGGGACCGATAGCGGCCTGGCTGGGATAGCATGAGTTCACAGGTAGGATGGACACTGGGCCAGAATCATAGGTGTTTTGCATCGGTTCCCAGGGGATGGATAAGTCCGGGTGGGGGGGTGGTAGAACCTATATCCGTTTTAATTTTACAAAAGGAGAATGGATGTGGCAGTTGTCAGCTACATTGCCGGACCGAAGTGGCAGTTGTCAGCTCCACTGCTCGTGCAATCATCCCACCCGCCCACCCGCAAGTTGGTTTGCTAAACGCATGCGGCGGGGATTGCGATGGTCGCTGGGCGTCTAGCTGGCGCATCGCTGCGGCAGCGCTGGCGCGAGCAGGCTTACGCGCAGAGACGCCAGCTAGTTTGGCGCGACCGACGCGGCCGCGGTGGCGCTGACCGCTGGGGGCTCCCCAGCGCGTCTCGGAGGCCACGCTGACGCGCGGGCAGTTCCTGACAACGGTTGACACGACGGTGAGACCTGTAAGCAAGTGCTTTGTCGTCTCCAGGGTCCACAAAGGGCAAAGGTTTGTGTTTGCGTGTTTGCGTGTTTGTGTGTGTGTGTGTGTGTGTGGCCGTTGCTCCGCCGCGCCGCTGTGCGCGTGTCGGCGACGCCACACATACGCTGCTCTTGTGGCGCGTAGCTGCGGCGCAAAACAGCTGCGGATAAGAGTGACGGGGCGGGCGTCTGGTGGGTCGCGGGTTGTACGCGGATGAGTCGCGGGTTGGGTCGTTGAGTGCGCCGCGGGTGGGTTTCGGGCGGGTTGCGGGCGCGGACGAAGACAACGGCAAACAACAACACCAACAACAACAAGAACAACAACAATTACAATCACTTACCCGAACGCTCAGTGTTCTCACCAGTGCCAGGGTTTTCATGCGACGCCAGCCAATACCCCCACTTTGTGGGGGGGCAGTGCAAGCTCTACCAAATATCCACACGACTCTTCGCCACCACCCACACCCAGCTTCCCGCCCTATGACGTTCGGACACTTCACTTCGTGGCCTGCGGACGACCGTGGCTACTACACTGGCGTGGAGTACACACCCACAGAAGTTGTTAAGCCTACGTTCGTACACCCACAGAAGTTGTTAAGCCTTGTTAACCCACAGAAGTTGTTAAGCCTTCCACAGAACATCTGTTGCATATGATGCATATGGTACATGATACACATGATACACATGATACGTACTCACAAGATAGTTGATCACATCTTTAGGGCAAATTCCTGAGGGATGTGGGAATACACAAGAGAGAGAGGATATGGTTGTCCCGATGGTTGTCTCGATGGTTGTCCCGATGGTTGTCCTGATGGTTGTGGTTGTCCCGATCGTTGTCCCGATGATTGTCCCGATGGTTGTCCTGATGGTTGTGCTTGTCCCGATCGTTGTCCCGATGACTGTCCCGATGATTGTCCCGATGGTTGTCCCGATGGTTGTTCCGATGGTTGTCCCGATGGTTGTCCCGATGGTTGTGAGCGATGCCGGATCCTCACGCCCCCCGCCGGAGGAGGTCCCGCATGGTATTATTTGACAGGGATGATGGCCCTGGCAGGTGCGCAACCGTTGTCGCAGAAGTTCGAAAAAGTTGCTCGCAAAAGCCCGTTTGACAGAAATGTTTAAAAAGTGTTGGGTTTCCTACGAATCCGCAAGAGCGCGCGGGATGAGATTTTGACATTTTTTGTTGAAAAACCATTGGTTTTTTGATGTTTTTATGTTAAAATCGCTCCGAACACTAAGCTTTTGGAAGGATTTCGTCTTGCGCGCGCGAATGTCCACTTTACCTTATTTTTTGCAAGGGATTCTTGAAATTTGATTATATTAGAACAAGAAATGTCATTTTATAGTGTTTTTTGCAAGGGAAAACGGATTACAACAAAACAACCGGATCTGGACCCCATCCACTTTTCTGAAGCTTTCGCGAAAAATGATGAAAATGTAGCTGCGGCCTAGGCGCGGCGGGGGGGCCGTGCACCAGGGGTCCCAACAATAATTATTCTTTAGAATTAATAATGTTCAATAACAACAACAACAACAATAGCAACACCAATGGTAAAGACGACAACAACGACAACCAACCAACAAACAACATCATTCAGTTCTTGACTGGTTGCTCTTACTTGCTCGCGTGCCAATCAACGCGTACATCTCAACATCGCGGTGCCCGCCTTCTTCTTTTTCGTTCGTACCCCCTTTGCGATTCATTTCCCTTACCTGCCACGTGTAGTTGGCGCAACCATTCAAACAGGGGAAGGAAGTGAAGAGGGAAGGGGCAATGGGGAAGGGAGAAGGATGAAACACGAAAGAACTGGACAAAGGGGGAGCTAGAAGCAAGAAGCCAGTGGCAGAACCAGACGGGTTGATCGGGTGGGAAGACCCTAACGGGTTGGTCGGGCATGCGGGCCCAGGCGGCCAGGTCGAGCAGGCGGAATGTCGAAGCGTGAGTCTTGTATGAATCGCGAGGAGGTGCTAAGCGATAGCGCGATTCCCAAGTAAATCGTGAGGAAAGCCAGAGCGGCAGCGCGATTCTTGAGCGTCGAGGTTCCCGCGTGTGCAGCAATTGCGAGAGCACCGCGCGAAAGCGCGATTGTGGAATACATTGTGAGGACGTATCAGGCGGTAGCGGCTGTTGTTGCAAACGGGGGCCAGGGGCTCAATCTTAGGTGGGAAGCGTTACTTTGTAATACAAAATGTGGGTCCGGGATCAGCACTTCAATTGCAAAACACAAAGTGCACCGGACAGAGGGATAAAAGCTAGTATTGCTGAGATTTGAGAACTCGACAAGCGGAGTCCAGGCCGCGGAATCCGGCCTAAGCCACGCACTCAGGGGCAAGGGATGACCGTTCAGCCCATCGACTCTTATACTGTTTGAATTCGCATATGCATATACATATATATATATATATATACATATAGATATAGATATGTGACTATATATATATGTATGTGTGTATACACGTATAATCCCATACATATATGTGAATGTGTATGTGCATGTGTGCATGTATGTATGAATGTATGTATGTATTTATGTATGTATGTATGTATGTATGTACGTACGTATGTATGTATGTATGTATGTATGCATGTATGTATGTATGTGTGAATGTATGTATGCATGCATGCATGCATGTATGTACGTATGACTGAATGTATGCATGTATGTGAATGTATCTGTATGTATGTGTATGTATGTATATATGTATGTATGTATGTATGCATGTATGTATGTATGCATGCATGTATGTATGTATGTATGTATGTGTGTATGTGTGTGGGTGGGTGTATGTATGTATGTATATATGTATGCATGTATGTATGGGTGTATGGATGCATTTATGTATGTATGCACGTATGCATGCATGCATGCATGTATGTATATATGTATGTATGCATGCACGTACGTATGCATGTATGTATGTATGCATGTATATATATAAACATATACCTGTAGGCACACGCATACATATATATATATGTGTATATGTATATATACATGTACATATCTATATACATATATTCCTGTGCATGCATGTAGGTCGGTATGTCTAGATGTGTGTGTGTGCGTGCGTGCGTGCGTGCGTGCGTGCGTGCGTGCGTGCCTCGTGCGTGCGTGTGCTTGTGTGTGTCCGTGCTTGTGTTTGCGTTTGTATGTGTATGTATGTGTTTGTGTGCGTGTGGTTGCCGCTATCGTAAGCGCGCGTGCTCTTCTAGGCACAGCCACAATTCCGAAACGTACGCACGCATCTACGCATACCAACACACACATAAACACCGAGGTGTCGGGCCCCGGGCCCGCCCCGGGCAAACTCTCCCAGATCGGGATGCGACGTGTCGTCCCGCCCATGGTCGGCCCCAAGAGGCGCCCAGCAAAGGTAGCGCCCGGCTGGCTCCGGGGAGCCGAAGGACAGCCCCGAGCCCAGCCAAAGCTCTCCCCATGACGGCCCAGAACGACGTCGACGCGGGCCAAGAGGCTCCCAAGACGGCCAAAGAGGGTTCCAAGCATGCGCCCGAGACGCAACGGTCACTGATTTCGCATCAGATTTCCCAGAATTCTCTAGGTCTCGCCTTCTCGGACCTCAGATCGCCCAGGACGACCCAAGAGGCCCCCGAGCTCGCCCCAAGAAGGCCCAAGGGGCTTCCTAGAGGACCCGAGGCGGCCCAAGAAGCTCCCACGATGGCTCCAAGGGCCCCGAAGAGGAATGCAATTCGCCGTAGCCGTTTTGGCTCAAGCTTCGCCGCTGCCTCCAGAGCGCTGCGACCGCATGGTGTCACACGCCGCGGGCGCCAGGGTCTCATGGCCAGTGGCCGGCTGGGCGTGGCCGCGGCGGCGGGCAATCTGGAGCGCCTCGAGCGGCTGCTGGCCACGGTCGGCGTGGATGTCGACGAGCCCGACGAGGACGGCCTCACGCCGCTGATGGCCGCAGCGCGGGCTGGCCACCTGAAGGCCATCCATCGGCTGATGCGGCGCAGCCCGCGTGTCGACGCGGCCGACGGTCTCGGGAGGACGGCTCTGGACCACGCGGTGGAGAACGGTCATGCGGATGTTGTGGCGTTCATGACGGCAGATACGTCGCTGCTGCCGTTCTCTCTCGGGGGCCACACGCGAACCCTACCCCTACCCCCACGATTCCTGAGGGGGAGGGTTGGGTTCACTTTGCTCGGGAACTCCCGAGCGAAGTGAACCCCACCCTCCCTCTTAGAACTCGTGGGGAGTAGGGGTACGGTTCGCATGTGGCCCCCTGCTCTCGGGGGCTTCTGCCCGCCGTCTCGAGGGGAGACGCAGCCGTGGTGGAGGAGCTCCTGACTGCCGCCGACGAGCGCCTCCGAGCAGACGTCAACGTGCGCGACCCGCGGGGTGCGCCGGCCCTCCACGTGGCGGTGAGGGCGGGCCACGCGGGGGTGCTGTCGCAGCTGCTGCAGAGGCCCGACCTGCGGGCCAACGCGCGGGACCGCTATGGTTAGGTCGTGCACGCCCCCCTGCAGGAGGAGAGCATTCGAAAACGGTAGGAAAATAGCCAGGGGGCGATTCTCCGACGATTTGGGGTGGCTATTTCTGAGTTCGTTTTGACTGTTCTTCGTTTTTCTTCCAAAGTCTGCCCGTACGGTCGGCCCGGATAGGTAGGTCGACCCTGCCAGCTCCAGGGTACTCTCGTGTCCTGTGCCTCGCGACACGTGCCTTTTTACGCTCCAATGGCGATGTGGCCCTCGGAAGGGTCTTGTGTCCTCTCGCGTGTCCTGTCCAATCAAGGCCGATTACCAGCCTGGAACACATCCCTATCCCTATGCTGGGCACCTCCTCATCACGATGCCAATCTTAGGGATTCCCTTATTTTTTGTGAGGGCGAATCCCTAAGATTGTCATCGCCTTTTGGCGTGTCAATCTTAGGGATAGGGGTACGTTCGAGGCTGGTAAGCCGACTGTAGGGGGCATGCCCGAGCTGACGCCGTGGGCGCACCGCGCTGGACCTGGCGTGCGAACGAGGGCTTCAGGAGCTCTGCGCGCCGCTGCGGCAGCGGGGCGTGCGCCCGGGCGACGAGCTCGAGGACGAGCGCGAGGACGACGGCGCCCGTGTGGACCCTGCGGACGGCAGCGCCGGCCGGCGGCCGCCCTGCGATGGATCGGCGCTCTGCGGGTAAAAAAAAACAAAAGAGCAAGAGGACTTCAAGAGCGGCTTTAGGTCAGAGTAGGAAAAGGTCCCCATATACCTCTACCCTCGCTCGTTTTCCCCTTTCTGGGCCTCCTGGGCGGCCCTCGTCACCACCGCTGGATTCGCTTCGAAATCCTGGTCAGAGCGTACCCCAGGAGAGGTCCGGGGAGTAGCGGTATCGGTACCTTTTGGTTCCCCCATAGAGGATGAATTCGAATTGTCCTTCGGCACCTCACCCCCCCCAAGGCGGCCCAACGTGCTCCCAAGCGGTCCACTCGAGACCCCCAAACGCCAGCGAGTTGTACCCAAGGGACTCTCAACGACCTCTTTGAGACTTCCACGAGGCCCCAGGCGACCCCAAGAGGCTTCCAGAAGGCCCTCACGAGACATCTTATCTTCGTCCCTCTCCTTCTGCTGCCCCTCTTCCCGCTCCCCCTCCTCATCCGCTTCCCTCCTCCCTCGCCTTCTCGCTGCAGCACCCACCACCACACTACCGAGTCCCAAGAGAACTTCGACGACGCCCAAGGAGACGCCCAGACTTACAAGTATGCCATATTCGCCTTCTCATTTGCTGACCCGAAGACGTTTCCAAAAAGCCCCCAGAACGTCCTCTCCAACATGCGTCCAGCAGGCTCAGGCTCCGGATCGTCCAAGCATTGCTGGAAAAGTCCAGGACGTGCTTTGATGATTCCCTGGGAAATAGGTGCGGTGGGCATGGTTTGAGTGGCGTTTGCACATGGTGCCAATGGAGTACTTGGCGTGGTTTGCATACGTATGTTTGACGGCAATGCTTGCACCGCGTAGCTTGCTCCGCAATGCTTGCATAGGCGATATCCTTCAGTTTCCACCTCAGAACTGTCACAAGCCAGCTCGCATCACATATACACAGCACAAGATAATGTTTACCCCATGGCATACACCACATTTCATTCTGCATTGCTTACACACCATAGGTCGCACCACAACTGATACTACGGAGCGTCTCAGCATGTCGCTTGCACGACAAAGCTTGCACGACGTAGCGTGCACCATAAAGCTTGCACATCCAGTGTGCAATACGTCACTGTCCTGGAAGCGCTGATATGTTCGAATTTACAATTGTACCAGGCGTCGCACATGTACGGGTGGAAGCAGGTGCTTCTGCAGCACCGAACCGAAGCGCGACACGCAACAATCTTGAAGCACCTGTCAGAGCGACAATGTTGTCAGTTCCAACTCGGCGCTCTTCTCGGACTTCCGTCCAGACGTCGACCAGCCACAGGATAGAGAACCTGAACGCGCGCGGAGCGCGCGCGAGGTTCCAGTATGCGTGTGCATACACAGAGCATGCGTCTACACAGAGGGGAGGGGGAGAGGGTACCTATCAGGACTGGAAAAACACACAGACACAACGAATCGTCCACTCCCAGGAAGTGTGGGAAACTATAGGAAGTGGGGGGGAAAACAAGAATCCAGAGAATATATCTATATATATATATACAGATACCTATACGACCACCCTTCGGGTGATGAGGAGGTTCGGGGTGGGGGGAGGATGCAGCGTCTCACTCGATCGGTCTCACTATCCATCTCACTATCGGTCTCGCTCGATCGATCTCACTCGATCGATCTCACAATCGATCTCACTCGATATATCTCATTCGCTCGGTCTCACAATTGATCTGATTATCGATCTCACAATCGATCTCACATTCGGTCTCACTATCGATCTCACTACCGATATCACAATCGATCTAACATTCGACGTCATCATCATCATCATCATCACCAACACCATCATTTTCATCGTCATCGAGACACTGTCGTCATCATCATCATCGTCATCATCATCAACGCCATCATCATCAGGCCATCATCATCATCATCCCCATCATCATCTCATCATAGTCAGCAACATCATCATCACCATCGGCACACAGCCTTCGTCATCATCACCATCAGCATCATCATCATCATCGGGACACCATCATGGTCACCATCATTGTCATCGTCAACATCATCAACAACATCGGGACACCATCATCACCATCATTTAATCATCATCATAATCAACAGCATCATCAACATCATCGGGACACCATCATCATCAGCAGCATCATCGTCACCAACATCATGTTCAATATCATCATCGGTACACCATCACCATCACCATCATCATCACCACCGTCATAATCATCACCATCGGGATACCAGAATCATCATCTGCAACATCATCATTACCAACATCATCAACAACAACGGGCAGAAACATCAACATCATCGTCTTCTCATCATCATCAACAACATCATCAACATCACCAGCGGGACACAGCCATCGTCATCATCACCATCAGCATCATCATCATCATCATCATCATCATCATCATCATCGGGACACCATCATGGTCACCATCGTTGTCATCGTCAACATCATCAACAACATCGGGACACCATCATCATCAGCTCATTATCATCATCATCATCATCATCATCATCATCATCATCAACAGCATCATCAACATCATCGGGACACCATCATCATCATCAGCAGCATCATCATCACCAACATCATCATCATTATCATCATTGGTACACCATCACCACCACCATCATCATCACCACCGTCATAATCATCATCATCGGGATACCAAAATCATCATCAGCAGCATCAGCATTACCAACATCATCATCAACAACAACGGGCAGAACATCAACATCATCGTCATCTCACCATCATCATTATCATCATCAACATTTTTATCATCATCATCATCAACATCATCATCATCATCATCATCACCAGGACACCATCATCGTCATCATCATCACCATCAACACAACCATCATGATCATCATCAACATCATCATTATCGGGACACCGACGGGGCACCGACGGGACACCGGCGGGACACCGCGGGCCCCCGGCCGCCCGGAAGGGAGTCATTTGGTCCGGCCGCGCCTCAGCCACACGGGACACCAGCGGGACACCGGCGGGACACCGCGGGCCCCCGGCCGCCCGGAAGGGAGACATTTGGTCCGGCCGCGCCTCAGCCACAGGAGACTTTCTCTCGCCCGCCCACGCAGCTTCGCCTCGCCCGCACGGCACGCACGAACACGAAACCGAAATCGATTTCCCGGTGGGGGGGCTCTCCGTTCCACTTCGATCTCACCCCCTCACTTCCGATATATATATATATATATATATGTATATATATATATATAAATATGTGAAAAGATGGGGAATCAGTTCATCCGTGTGTATTTCTTTGTGTGTCCCAGGGCACTTGCAACCTACCCAGATGGATGCAGACGGAGGACAGCGGTGCCCTTGGTCGCGCACAGGAGCAGGTTGGGCGATCGGCGCGAGCGCGGGAGTATGGCCACGTGTTGACGCACGTCGGCGAAGGCACACAAATGTGCGCAGGCGCGGCCGCCTGAATTCAGGAGGGAAAAAAAAAAACAGACACAATGAATCGTCGAGTCCCCAGAAAATATGGGAAAATATGGGAAGTGGAGAGGAATAACCCAAAAAAACAAAAAAGTAAAAATATGAGAAAATATGGGAAGTGGGGAGGAAGACAAAAACAATTACATATGAGAAAAGATGGGGACTCCGACTATTTGTGTGTATTTATTTGTGTGTCCCAGGGCCCCTTCGTGAATGTCCTCGCGGTTTGCGGAACGGGAGGACTGGGGAAGACGGCGCCGGTGGCCCCTCGACGCGGAGGGCTGGTGTACAGAAGTGCATCCCCAGCATGCAAGGGGGATGAGATGGGACGGAGGCGGACGAGGAGCAGGAGGATCGAAGAAGAAGCAACGGCATAATACACAAGCTTTTGGCGGTCCGCGCGGATTTCTTGGATTTGCGTTGGGAGTCTGGGCGTTTTGATCTAGATAAGGAGTCTGGGCGCCGTTTTCTGCTCTGCTAGAACAGGAGTCTGGGCATTTTGATCTGTTAAATCTGCAGGAAAAGACCCCTCTGCCCCTGATGCTTCTGGCCTTCCTTCTGCTCAGGTTCCCTCCTCAAGGGTCAGGGGTGCCCTTATTGCTCATCAGTCGTGAGCGCTGAGAGGGGGCTGAAAGAGGAGGGGGGGGGTGCCATTCCCTGGCAGCGCCCCTTGTTCTGCCAAGCGGGGCCATACTGCCTGCGGCTCTCTCGCCCTCCCCCCCCAAGTTTAGCTGGTCTGCGGCGACGCCTCCTCCCCTACTCCCCTCCCCTCCCCTCCCCTCCCCTCCCCTCCCCTCCCCCCCCCCCCTCCCATCCCCACTCGCCTCTCCTACGCCCCCCTCCCCTCTGTCCCCCTCCCCCTCCCGCCCTCACCCCCCCACTCTCGCCACGATTCCCCTCCCATTCCGTCTCTCCCACTGCGCCATTCCTCCGATCCCCGTTTCCCTCAAGTCCGCCACGCCCTTCTCGGACGACGCCCCGCCCCACGTTCAAGCGGTGTGCGCGAACTGGTTCCAGTCCATCGCGAGACTCCCTTGTCGGCGAGCCCCTCGGCACCTGCGAGCCAGGACCACTGCGAGCCGCCCCCGGGGTGGGACGCCTGCACGGACGAGCTCGCCGTGGCCGCTCCGCCCGAGAGCGCGTGTGGTGCCGTCGCCGCTGTCGTCGGGGGCCTGGTGGTCCAGGCTGCCAGCGTTCCCTCCCTCGCGGCTCGGACGCTGCACCCCCCCCCAAGACCAGCGGGAGTGCGCCTCTCCGTTGGTCCTTGTGGTTGGCCTCCTCCTGTTGCCTCCTCATCCTCCTCCTCCTCCTCCTCGCCCCTCCGCGCCCCTCCTCCTCCTCCTGCTCCTCATCCTCGCCCCTCCTCGCCCATCCTCCTCCATTTCCTCCTCCTCCTCCTCCTCCTCCTCCTCCTCCTCCTACTCCTACTCCTACTCCTACTCCTCCTCCTGCTCCTTCTCCTCGCCCCCCTCCTCTCCTCCTCCTCCTCCTCCTCCCTCTCCCCCTCCTCCCCCCCTCCTCCTCCCCCTCCTCCGCTATGGCGCTCCCATTACTCGGGGGGCGTCGAGGAGGTGAAGGAGGGGCAGCGAAGGCGGGGAGGCCCAGGAGGAAAGCAGCGACCACCATTCGCGCATTCAGCGCGGATTGGCGCCGCGGCCCCCCCAAACCCTCCCAGGAACATGGGGGTCTCAATATCGGGGGGCCTGTCGCTGATTTGTCGGCGATGCATCGCAGACTCCAAATCATGCTGCACCACTTAGCCCCCCCCCTCCTTCGACCCCCATCAGGAGGATGAGGGGGAGAAGGAGAAGGGGGAGGAGGAAGAGGATGTTGCGGAGGAGGAAGGAAGAGGGAGGGCAAGGATGAAGAGGAGGATGAGGAAGGAGGAGGGGGTAGGGAGGGAAGGAGGGAGGAGGAGGAGGAGGAGGAGGAGGAGGAGGAGGAGGAGGAGGAGGAGGGAGGAGGAGGAGGAGGAGGAGGAGGAGGAGAGGAGGAGGGAGGAGGGAGGAGAGCGCGCGCCCGGTCGGTGTTGCGTGCTGCTGCCCCTGGCTTTGCCATGGGGGGAGTCACCACTGGGATGGGGGGCGCCGGCCCCGCCCGGGTCTTGGGATATCGATGGGGCAGGCCCCTTGGATTGGAGGGTTTCTCCGAAGGGATTAGACGACCCGTCCTCTTCCTCCTCCTCCTCCTGCTCCTGCTCCTCCTCCTCCTCCTCTCCTCCTCCTCCCCCTCCTCCTCCTTCTCCTCCTCCTCATGCTAATACTCCTCCTCCTCATGCTAATACTCCTCCTTCTCCTCCTTCTCCTCCTCCTCCTCATGCTAATACTCCTCCTCCTCCTCGGGTCGCCTACGGCCCCGGGGGAAACCGTGCACCTCGGATCCCCAACTACATAATTGTTCCCCACGTTGGGCGTTCCAAAAAGTCAGTATCGCTTAACCGACCCCCATCCCCATCCCCATCCCCTTCGAGATCCCCACCAAATCACCTCCCCTTTGTGGATACACCCCGCGAAACTCGAAGGGAACTATCCCCATCTAGTGGGATACATGGGCCAGTGGGGCCCAGGATATGCCGCTGGGGATAGGGATCGGATACACGATCCTCAAAAGGGCCTTGCCTTCGAGGATCGAATGAGTTGCCATCTATTCCTCGGCGGAAGGCGGCGGAATGTCGGCGGAGGTGAAGCGAGGAAGACAGGCGGAAGATGGCGGAAGCAAACATCGGCCTCCCAAGAGATGACATGTTTTTTTCGGTTCTGGGGTTCCAGACCCTGTCATGCATATTTGGTGCTTGATATTAGATGTGATGCGTCCATCTCCCTCAGTCCTCCTTCCCGTCTCCGTCCTCCTCACCCACGCTCAGACTCATTCACACCCACATTTATCCTTCTCCCACATTCAAGCAGTGCCGAAGCGCCCTAGCTCGCCTATAGGTCTACCCAAGAATGTTCTAAGAACATTATGTGGTCTGCACGCCATGTTCTTAGAGCATTTCTGCCTGAGACTGTCTTGATTAAGCACATCTGGCCTATGTTCTGAGAACACATTGTTTTTGCTCTTAGAGCATTTGGGGTTCTAAGAAGTGGTAGGCCTGTCGGAATGCCAGGAAGGCCGGTCCCTGCTCAACACATTTCCACCTAGCCAGCCGATAGCGACTGGATCCCGGACGCCCCATCCATCCATGAAAAAGACCTCTAGCAAAGTTTGCGAAAGCGCGCCACTGGATCACCTTGTAATTGAAAAGGGGGGGATGATCGGACCCCCCCCCTCCCCTTCAAAGGGGGGGTGAAATGGGGGGGAGGTCCCCGACGACGGACCAGGGAAAGGGGCGGGGAAGGGGGGGGGGTCCCCCCCCCCCCTGGGGAGATCCAGCGGCGCGCCCTCAAAGTTTGCGCTTCTGCAGTCAGCATGGGCGCCGCGTCGTTCACCTTCGCCAGACGCGTGGCGGGAAGGGGGCGAGGCGCATCGCCAGCGCCAGCAAGGCGCACCGCCGCTCTCGCCGCGCCCATATCTCCAGACAGGTGGGCTCCCGCCTGGGCGCGGCGCACATCACTCGCACGCCAAGTCGTCGATGCGCCAGCGGACGAAAGCGTGATTTTCCTTCTCCTCAGTGGGGGGACTGCAACCCACTGTGGAAAGATCCCCGAGTCACCAGCATGCTAACCAAGCGTGGCGCGGCGGAGTTCGTGGTATCCGCAGCCACAGTGGCGCTGACTTTCAAGGTTAAGGGCAACGATCTGTTCACCAGGGAGAAGTGGAGGATTGCAACCACGCACCCCGGCATTCCCATCGAGCTGGAGTCGTACGCCGAGGCGCCCAGCAGTATCCCTGAGGCGAGCTTCATGGAGGGCCGCGGTAAACGCACGGCAGACAGCGCCATGTACACGCCGTTGATGGCGAAGCTGGTCTGGAAAACGCTAAAGCCGCAGGTGCCAAGGATGCTAGCTAGCATGCGCCGTTCCAGATCGTATCTTGGAGCGCGTGCTACCGCAGGGAGCGCCGACAATGCCGTTATGGTGCTGCCTCATCACACGGCTTGTGAATATGAGGTCACAAGAGGCTAAGACCGACAAGGCGCAGGCGGCGGTGGAGGCTGAGCTCGAGGGGCACCGCAGGCGCGGCACCTGGGACATCACTCAAGTCCGGAGCCTGCGCGACTGGATGGACGACCCTAGGTATGCCGACGTCGTCGTCGGCTGCGTCTTCATCATCCTGGGCTGCAAGAACAGCGAGATGGACGAGAAAGAATGGCGCTATCGCGCCCGAGCGGTGTTCCAGGGCAACAGCATCTGGACCCGCACCGTGCGCAGCGCATGCGAGATCTTCGACGACGTCTTGAACAGCCCAGCCAGCCTGATGGCTGCCAGATGTGCGTTCGCAGTGGCGGCGATGAAGGGGATGACGCGTACGTATCGTGATGCCTTCCAGGGGTACCCCCAAGCGTCCATGGAGACGGACCCGAACATCGTCAACCTGGTCGAGCTACCGCAGGAGTGGTGGCCGAATTCATGGTGCTATGACGCTGGCCGTACCCAGCCTCGATACCATCGCCCTGCTGTCCCCTTGATGTACGCGCTACCGGGGCACCCCACGAGCGGCAACATTTGGGAGTCCCACGCCGACGCAGTCTTCTCAGTCAAGCTGATGGGTTGGCGGAAGGTCGAGGGATGGCACAGCGTTTGGATCCACACTGACGGCTCTATCATGGTCGTTTTCGTCGACGATTTCATGCTGGCCGCCACGGAGGCGCATGCCAAGCAGCACTGGTACGATCTGGGGCAGCACATCGTCTTCTAAGAGGCGCACGCGCACGTGATCCGCTACCTGGACGCCTTCTACCGCTTCGACGCCGTCGACCCGCAGAAGCCTCTGAGCGCACGCTCGGTGACCACGAGCATGAGCAGCTACCTGAAGAACCTCGTGGGCCGTTTCCGGAAGGACTTCAAGGGCGTTTTCCGCAAGCTCACGACGCCCTTCCCGCCGGACGCCGAGTACAGCGTGGCAGATGAGGAGCCTGGCGTCTTCCAGAGCTCAGCTGCCAACTTCGTGGCGTCGGGCCTGTACGCCTCGCTGGTGTGTGCCGCCCAGATCTGTCAGTCGCCATACAAAGGATGGGCTCGCGGGTGACCAGGTGGACCGTGAGCGACGATATCGCGCTCATCCGGTTCATGGCGTACGTCTCTGAGTTCCATGGCCTTGAGCTCGTGGGCACCCGTGGCCCCACAGACTTGGCGGACCTCGTGATCGCTATTTGGCCGGATGCCGAATGGGCCGGCGACCCGAGCACCACCAGGAGCACGAGCGGACGATATTGCGAGCTGGAGGGCACGGAGTCTGGAAACACCTTTCCTTTGACGTGGAAGGTCGCGCACCAGACAGCCACGAGCAGCAGTTCCGCAGAATCGGAGACCGTATCGGCCTCGTCTGCGGTCCGGCACGTGGCCCTGCCGATCCAGACCCTGTTGTCCGAGATGGTGGGCTTCGTGGTACCCATCCGGTGCCGAGTAGATAACACTCAGGCCATCCAGGCGATCAGAAAAGGGTACAGTAAACGCCTGAGGCCCCTGTCCAGGACACGCCGTTGTTCTATCGGGGTCATGCGCGAACTCTACAATGACCCCGAGGCGGCCCTTGATGTCGACTATGCGGCCACTGTTTCGCACAATGGTGATTTCTTCACAGAAGGTTCTCAGCCCTGCGCCATTCGTTCTGGCACGCGAGCGGATAGGCATGAGGGCGGGCAGCACCAATCATGCCCTTCACTGAGGTCACCTGGGTGATTATATAAGGTGTTTCGTCACACCATGCCTGACCCGCGGCTGTTCTTCTGTCCGTCAGAAGCCAAGAGGGGGTGTGAAATATTGCCCGCGGATAATTGCAGCAATTTCCGTGGCTGGCAACAGACGAACATGAGTGCACCCGCGGTGACACAATACATATATCAACGCATTCCTCCATAGGCCGACTCGTACTTATAATTATACTTATACTTTAGGCTTTCAGGATCTCACACGCCGTGGTGTGACATGCGACATGCTTTGAAGGCGCGCTCGGCGGCATCTGGGTTTTCGGTGGAAGCGCCAGCCGTCGCTACAGAGCATAATGCCTCCGCGAGCTGAAGAGACATGCCGGCGCGACAGAGCAGAATGCTTCCGCGAGTTGAAGAGACACGCCGGCGCGACAGAGCAGAATTCCTCCGCGAGCTGAAGAGACACGCCAATGCGCGTGGCAAGATGCCAGCACGCCAGCGCATAGCAGCGCGAATTGCCGAGAACATTCTCGGGGCAACCTGTCGCATTTATTATTCACACGTTTGTGTAATATCCAAGCTCGCTTCGCGAGTCGCACTTGTAGGATTTAACTCTGTGTTGGAACCATGAGTAGGTTAGCTCCTGTCTGTCGCGTCTGTTAAGTTGGGCCCTCCAAGCGTCCATCGGCCACGCGGCCGGGACAGCTATAGGCGTGAACCGACCGACTTGGCCCCGGGAGTGTGGCTAGATTCTGGCCGCCTCCTGGTCCCGGATCGCAAGGGGGTGGGCGCATCTTGGAGTGCGGCTGGCTTCCGGCCGCCTCCTCGTTCCGCCAGCCCCTGAAGCCAAGCAGTAGCGTCAACATGGCCACGGACAGCACGGGTAATGGCAAAGCACCGTGCCCATGTTGGGTCAAGAACGACCGAGTGCCGCGCCTCGGTTGAAAAAAGCAAGCGACTGGTCCGTCTGCTAGTGTGGCGCGCCCGCCGCCTGGCAGACCAGCCGTTGACAGTCTCTTTTGGGGCGCTCTTTGGACATTCTTGGGCGCTCTTGGGGCTGTTTTGGGGCTCTCTTGGGCCTCTCTTGCGGCCTCTTGGGCGCATCTTGGAGCCACCTGGGAGCCTTTTTGGGCCTTTTGAGGCGCTTTTGGGAGCCCTGGGAGCGCTCTTGGGGCCATTTTAGGGGACATCGATCAAACAAGAGGAGATCATTAAGTAGTGTTGCCCCTCGGGAGCCCCAAACCATTCGCCTCTTGGGGCGCTCTTGGGTCCGTCTTGGTGCTCAAGAGCTCTTTCAGAATGGGAATGTCTTGTCCTCGTTCAATCTTCTGCGAATGCCGCATGCGCCCCAGATTTTCTGGGACAAGCGTGAGCTTGCAGAGAACGAAAAGAGCGGAAGTAGAGCATTCCAGAGCGCGTTTGGCGCGGGGAGCGGAATCTGAGCGCGCTTGGCGCGTGGAGCATCTGTCGCGGAGTAGTGAGTGGAGAGCACGAGCGAGGACACCTCGGAGTGCTGGAGCTTCTGTGGAGGTGGGGGGGGGGAGGGGGGGCGTCCCGGAGTGCAGGAGCCCTGTCTCGCAAATGAAAAAGGGGCTCAGGGACACCCCCCCTGCTTGGGAACCCTGTTCGCCAGCGCGTCCCACAGAGGGGGCACGCGAAAAGGCCAGCAGCTGTTCCCCTCGCGCTGACCCGTAGGGACTCGTCTTTTTCAGCGAGCCTCTTGTTACGGGGCCACCTCTGAGCCCGCCCCCTTGAACTCAAGGGTATGCCCCCCTGCTTGCCCCATGAGAAGTCTGGGGTTGCGGCATAATCTAATCGCAAGGGATCTTGCTGGTTGCACGCGCAGCTCCTTTCGTAGGTGTTGACGTTGGCCTACTTATGCGGATGACCATGACCATGATTCCGACTCCATTTAGGCGGCCTCTATGGACGAGGAAAAATTAGTTCCAGAGCGTTCAGGAGCGGTCGCAGAGCGTTCCAGACCGCTCCGAGAAGGCTGCGGCGCCCAAGAGATCTTCCAGGGCCGACGGATCTCAGAGATTCCAGTCGTCCGAGGTTATCTGCGTCCTGGCTTCGTCTTCTGGGATCGCTGATGGAACAAACATTGTCTGGGGTCACTCTTGCGTGAAGCCGAGGAGGCGGAGGAGGAGGAGGAGGCGGAGGAGGAGCGCCGCATCCGCCCAGCCAGGCCTTCCACCCCTTCAAGAACGTTACCAGCTGGAACAAGTGCTTGGCCGCTGGGCTCGGCGACGGGGCGCCGCGCCCCCGCCCGTCGTCTCGCGCCCGCGCGCGGAACCTCGGCGAAGCTTGCGGCAGCGCCGCCCATTGCCAGCCTGGAACATATCCCTGTCCCTATGCTGGGCACCTCCCCATCACGATGCCAATCTTAGGGATCCCCTGTATTTTTTTAGGGCGAATCCCTAAGATTGTCATCGCCTTTTGGCGTGTCAATATTAGGGATAGGGATACGTTCGAGGCTGGCAAGCCCAAGGCCCGCTGCGCGTCAGGGCGACCCCGACGTGGCGGTTCAGGATCACGTCCCATACATGATCGCGCCGTGATGAAATCACGACGTTTTTTTTGTTTCTTTTAATTTTCGGCCTCCAGGGGCCTTCGCCGTGCGCCAGGGCCGTCAACGAGAACATTTGGGACGTGCGAAGGGGAACGAAAAACGCCATAAACATAAACAGTTGGCGCTCCGCGCGGATTTTTTGGATCCGTGCGAACGGGCCCCCCCAGCGGCGCCTATGGCGCCGCCCTTGGCGCGTTCCGCGCGCCAGGGAGGGGAGTCCAGCGCAGATCCAAAAAATCCGCGCGGAGCACCAACAGTTTATGTTTAAGCAGTTTCTTCTTCTAGACATTGCGGCTCATGATCAAGCAGTAGCGAGGCGTCCTGGTTGTCGAAAGGCCCCCCGACGAATAAAGCGTTCTGTGGTGTGCACGACACGTTCTGAGAACATTTCTGACTGAGGCCGTCTTCGTTTCATGCGTCGGTGCTTCGTTCCAAGAACATTGTCTTGTGTCATCCGAAGAGTCTTCCGTTCTGATGATATTTTCGTGGCGGGCCCATAGACATCCCTGGACGGTCGGCCCGTGCCCAGCCCCCCGCTCCCGCACCCGCGTGCCCTGGGGCCGGCAGGCCTTGCGGCAGCGCCTCTTGGGGCCGGTTGAGCTGAAGGGCGACCCCGATTTTCTGTTGCAGCAAGAAGGTAAGGGCGACCCCGACGTGGCGGTTCACGAAGACTTGTGTGCTTTTGGCTCCTCGGACATGACGTGCTGAGCGCGGCTCTCGATGTTCCGCCTTTCCCCTTTTTGCCTGTGGCTTTCTAGTGCCCAAATTCGCTTCCGGAGTGTCCTTCCCGTCGCTTGACTGGCGGTTGACCAGAGTGTCCTTCCAGTCGCTGGACCAGGCGGCTGACTTTTCTCGCGCCCGCGGACCACAGAAAGAAGGTTCCCTCTGGGGCTCACTGGTCGCCCCCCGGGCCAAGCCCCCACGCGGTAACGGTACCGACCGCACGTGCGGGAGGAGTGGCTTGGCCTCCGCCCCCACATGCTTGCGTTCGCGCGCGTCGTTTGGCGATCGCAGCGCGCCCCGGCTCCGACGCGCCCAGACGCACCCAAGCACTGGGGCCTACCCCTTCCTCCAGGCAACAAATTGTACCCTGAGATGGGCAAGTGTGAAACAACGAAGCACGAGACCTTCTGTTGTCATGCCGTTCTTGGTATTGGAACACGTGGCCGGGACATCACCCGGAAATCGCCAGGACAACCATCGAGGGACAGCCAAGGCTCCCATGGGTTGCCACGTAACGTGACCCTCCTCTGGAGTGGCCTTTGGCTCGCGGCTTCACGCTTTGAGGTCCGCACGGGTTTGGGGGATCGGTGCCTCCCCCTTTTGCGCGAGCCGCGCCTATGTGAGGGGTCCCAGTGGGAAGGGCGGACATTTGTGCGGACCTCCAGCATGTCATCTTCTATCTCCAAAGTGACGCTTCGGCGGGGAGGGGAAGGGCAAGCCGCTCAGGCAGGCCGCTGCTGTCGCATCGCACACAACGATCGGCGACGCGCGCGGCACAGGCCATCACTCTTTGCTTACACAGTGTCGCTCCTGCGTTGCGTGTAGCCGATGAAAAGCTAACCGTGGCGCACAGGGCAGGCCTCGCAGATTCCGACAGCGAGCGAGAAAGTCATTCCTCTGTCCACGGAAGGGCGAGAGGACGTGGCAGCCACCGCTGCTGCCACCGCCGCCGCGGCGGCGCTGGCCGTCCCCGCTGCCCGTGCTCGCGACGCAGAGATATCGTCCGTCACGCGAGGGCTGGTCCACTGTTGCCCCATGTGGCTTTCCCACATGTGGCTTCACCGAAGGCCGTCCGTGGCTTTCCCGCGGGTGGCGTCACCAGCGATACGGCGCGACGAGAGCACCATGCCACGGTCCCGTTTCGCAGCGGTGCCAGGTTTGCGCGTGCGTTCAAGCACGCGCGCACGCGCGTGGCCCACTTTACTCTGAAGCCCCTTCCCTCGCCAAGGCCAAGGCGCGCACTCGCGGGCACATCTTTACTCCACTGCCGGCACGCCGTCTTGGCGCACGGCCTAAGAATCGGGGAGAATTCACTCCGGGCGAAGATCGAAATCTCTATCTTGGTGGGTGTGGGATCTCGCGGGCCTCGAATTGTCCCTGGCCCCCGACCACGCGATTGCTTCAAAACAAGTGGCCCAAAATTGCTCGACCCCCTCTCCCAGGACCCGTTCCTCACCCCGAGCCCGTCTCGACGATCCAGGGGCCCCAGCAAGAGATCTTGAAGGCTGAAATAGGCAAAACTTAGCGGTATTATTCCAAATTAGGTATTTTGTGAAGGTCGAAGTCCTAATCTACTTCAAGCGCCTCCCTACTTCAAGAACCGGTATGCTTTTTGTCGTGTGCGTAATTCTCTTGGCGGACCCGAACCACATCTACGTTGTTTGCCTTCCTACTTCAGGCTTCCACCTACTTCTTCCGACTGGCGGGTCTCGCTTTGACACGGGGCGAGGAGTCACATATGGGCCCCGCGTGATCCTCGGGCCATGGCTGGGGCCTCCCGCGGCCGCTCGGGACGGCTATAGCGCACCCCGGAACGCTCTCGGAGGCTGCAGAGAAGCATCCCGCGGCTCGACGGTCTGCGGGAACCGGCAAACGCGCTGGAAAACTTCGAGATTCGAACCTGCCGGACGGCGGGGAGGTCTGGATCCCCCTCCTCCCCCTACCCCGCCGCTCGGGAGGGGGGAGGGGCCTTAGCCGGCAGCGGAGAGTTAGCCGTCGTGTCTCCGTCAGCGTGCGACTCCTCCGCTCGTGCCCGGCCAGGCCTGAAGGCCTGGCCGGGCGGTCCCTCAACAGCCACACGCCGATGGGGGGTCCCCACAGCGGCGTGCTAATAGTGTGGTTTTTGCTCCCCCGGTCCGTGCACTTCCCCTCCCGCGAGAGGGAGACGAGGGGGTGGTGGCGTTCGCGCCCGGCGTGGTCGAAACACCCCGCTCCCCCGCCCCGGGGACCCCTGTTAATTAGTCGGGGATGGTTTGTACAGCGACCCGTTGGGCGCGCCCGAAAAAAACTGCAGCCTGGGCTCGAAACAGGTGCACGGACAACGACAACGACGGCAGGCAAGTGATCGTTCTTTTATTCCCCAATCAGAGTTTGCCTCTGTGGGGGTCCTAGCGGATTCTTAAGGTTAGGTGAGGCGCGTCGGGAATTTTCCTGGGTGCCCAGTTGCCCGGGGTGCGTCGGGAGTTTTCCCGGGTGCCCGGGTGTTTTCTAGCCTTATAGCCCTTCAACCCGATAGCCCTATCGCGCTATAGCCCTATAGCGCTATAGCCCGATAACCCTATAGCCCTACAGCCCTATAGCCTTATAGCTCTATAGCCCTGTAGCCCCATAGTTCTATAGCCCTATAGCCCTATAGCTCTATATGCCTATGGCCCCATAGCCCTGAAAAGATTATTATTGATTTTTGTCTCCGGTACCATTCATTGTTTTACCGATCGGCGCGGGCCCCCAAATTCTCCCTCTACCCCTGGAGTAGGTGTTGGCTGTTTTTTGGCGCCTGTTTCGAGCGGGTGGGGTCTCCCCAAGAGGCAGCACTCTTGCAATCAGTCGAACTAAGCATTGGTCTGGAGCCAGACTCCCCCCCTTTCCGCCCAATGTCGAAACGCCGAATAAAAAAAAGGTCACCAAACGCACCTTCTCGTCCCCAACTTCAAGCCCCACGATTCTGATCCGGGCCCTTGCTCACAGTGCGTCTCCTGAGGGCCCCGGCCCCCGCGCTGCCCTCGTAGGGCCAGTCCGGCCAGACCGACGTCGCGCGCCCGCCTCGCTCGCCTCGCAGGGGCAAAGATAGGGGGATAGGCATAGGTGGGGATGCATCGACCCCCAATCGCCCACTGATCGCCGACAGGGGCCCGATAGCCCGAACCTGCCCAGGAAGGCGCGGATTCACACTCTCGCGGGGACTTCTCGCCGATCTTTCGGCGATGTATCGCCGATTCCAGGTCGGTGTGTCCCCCCTATGCCAGTCCCCCCTACAGTGTACCCGCATAGTAAGGATGAGCATTTTTCCAAGGTTACCCTTGCATCCCCCCCCTTCGGCCTATCCCTGGCCGCTTTCGCTGGCCGCGCCCCGCTCGCAGAGTGGCGACATGGCCCTCCAGGGCCCTGGCATCCTTATCGTGCGTCCTAATTCTCCGGCTTGACTGTATCGTCGCCCCTCGGCCTCGCTCGCCAGGTGGAATGTTTTAAGCATTGGTCACAGCAGCGTCCTGGTACGAGGGAGCCCATACCCAGGAACACCCCGCTCGCCTCCAGGGGGCCCATGGGTTTCTTGGTTTCTTGGGTGTCGGTGCCCTTGCTGTGGACAGCGTGACGTGCCCACACCGAAGTGCAATGGACGTCCTGGGGTCTCAGGGTTGGGTTCCTCGTGGGAGGCCTCTTGTGTTAAGTCGGGCTTGTCCCTCTACAGGAGGAATATTCAACAATAGGCAAAAAATAGTCTGGGGACTATTTTTGATTGGGCATTTTAGGCCATTTTGGAGCATTGTTTGGGGTATTTTCTAGTTTTCGTCGACAATCCCCCTGTAGGGGGACACGTCCGACTCAACAGCAGTGTAACCGATGAGGTGCTCTTGCTGCGTCGGCGGGCACAGGCAACCACGGCTGCCACCGCCTGCCTCTTCGCACCGACAGCCACTGCTGCCACCGCTTGCTCTCTTGCACTGCCAGTCCCTGCTGCCACCGCTCTCTCGCACGAGCTGGCCCCTGTTCAGCTCTGCAGCCGATGAAGTGTTCATGCCTCGCCATTTGGCCTCTACTGCACTTGGCATGGCTCGGACGTGTGCATTTTTCCTTCGGCGAGGGCCATCGAGGAGCATCCTTGATCATTTCGCGAAAAAAAAAAACACGCACGAAACCGAAAGAAACACAGGAAGTGGACGGCCGAGCGATGGCCACTGCAGGGGGCCCCAGCTCCTCCCCCTCCCGGTCTCCCCGGCCGCCGCGCCCCCCGCGCGATCCTGCCCTGCAGGCGCTGCCGCCGCCCAAGGCGGCCGTGGTGTCCCCAGGCCGGCGCCCCAGCGTGGGGAGGGGGACCGGCGGCCGCACGCGAGAATGGAGGAGGAGGAGGAGGAGGAGGAGGAGGAGGAGGAGGAGGACGAGGAGGAGGAGGAGGAGGAGGAGGAGGAGGAGGAGGAGGGGAGGGGGGAGGGGGGAGGAGGGGGGGAGGAGGAGGAGGGGGCGGGGGGAGGAGGAGGAGGAGGGGGGAGGGGGAGGCCCTGGGGGGGAGTGGGAGGAGTGGAGGGGGAGGGGGAGGAGGAAAGGAGGAGGAATTGAGGGGGAGAGGAGCTCGCAAGTGAGCACCACATGCGTGGCAACAGTAAAGCTGGTGAAAGTGCTAAGTTAGGCGCTGCTCGCCACCCAGATGCCAGCAGTTGCGTGTAGAAGCATCGTGCGTTTGCCTCTTTTTCTAAGGAGCTGTGTCGTTGGATAGGGGCCCAGGATGTAAGCCAGGCTGCCAGGCAGCTCAGAGACACGAATGATTCCCGATCGGAGATAAGGCGTCCGAGATGGGGAAGGATGCGGGCCTCGGGGCCCGTCGCTGGGTTGGGTGACGGTCCCGCTCGATTTTCCCGTCGGCGGCCTTCCAGCCGACACCGATCCCGAATTTGAGTGAATAGTCCAGCTCGATGGAGAAGGCTCGTTGGTGCCCGCAGGCAGAAGGGGCGCCATGTGCACGAAGTGTGGCGGCTAGGCCTGTGCCGGAGTCCACAGTCTCAGTAAGCCTTGCCAGCCTCCCTCGCACGCAGTGAAGAGCCAGCCACAGGGGGAGGTTGGCAAAAGCATGTGTTTTTTGTTGGTCTGCGCAGTGTGCAGGATGGGTGCTTGGGATCATGTGCAAGCCATCTAGTCCAGAGATTCTTCCCCTCGCGAAGCGAAGCGTGAGGAACCCTGTTGACAGTACTGATGAGCTGCGCTATTTCCCTCAATTTTGTTCATGGAGCCTGGGGAGACCGATGGAGCGATCAGGAGCTCCTAATTAGCAAGGTTGGGTCTCACGCAAGTCATGCTTGGGACGCTCGACAGTGATATCAATGAATGTTAGTTGTGTTTTTGGTGCTGCTGGTATTGACAACGCTACCGGCTGGAACAGGACAGAACAGGAGGAGGGGGAGGACGAGCAGGGGTTGGAGGAGGAGCAGGAGGACGTGGAGGCGGAGGAGGAAGAGCAGGAGGAGTAGGATGAAAATGAGGATAGGGGGATCCAGGGATCCAGGCCTCCATAATGGTGTCCGAGCTGATGGCGTTAGAGGATCGCGCCGCATCTCCGATGCCTCGACGATTCGAGTCGATGTGGAACCCGACTTTCTCCCCGCCGACGGGGCCGATGTATCAACGATGCATCGGCGATGCGGCGCGATCCCCCGACCTCATCTGCCCAGACCTCATTTGTTAGGTCACCAGAGGAGGATGAGAGTCGGTTTCGCGCATCGAAGTGGAAACACCCCTGCATGAACATGCGCGTTCAGAGGTCCGCGCGGATTTCTCGGGTCGACGAAGGATTGGCCCTTCGCTGGGGTGACCTTTGGTGCGGGGCATTCAGGGCGCGCGAGGGTGAGTGAAATCCAAGCTCGCCGGCCGCTGTCAGTCGCATCGCACGCAACAGTCGGCAAGCTGCGCACCGAAAGTCATGGAGGCTAAGCTTGCATTCGCTGGTCGATGAGGCATCGGGGCTTGCACACAATTGAGCAAGGAGCCGCGCCCGAACGGCGCAACGGCAGAACATGTGCACATGCACGCGTGGGAATTGTAACTGAGTTTCGGCCGGCCACCATTTGCAAGTTTTGCGCAATTGTCGCGCGAGGGTAAGCAGCAGCACTCCGTCCCAAGAGCGGGGGGGAGGCGGGAATGGGGAGAGGGAGGAGGGAATCGAAGGGGCATAGCGAGAATGAACGCTGAAATTCATCGCAATCACATTGAAAGTTTACAGTATTCTTTGACAGCTGAATCCCACTCCCGGGGAGAGGAGTTCAAGAACATCTGCAGGCGGTCGGGGTCGTCTCCTGCGACACTCAGCGCGCGCGTGTGGCTGGTCCATTCCCAGCGCGGTACGGTTCGCTTCTTGAGGAAGCGCCGTTCCCGCGGCATTGCAGTGTGCGCTGGGCCTGGCTGGAAAATCATCGCCGTCGGCAGCGATTGCGAAGGTACCATTGCGAATTTACAATACATCTAGGCTGCCGCTCCAACCGTAGAGTTCACAATGGAGGTGCATCTGCTTCAAGCCGGACGCGCGCACTACCATTGAAACATACGCATGGCGGCTGGATTTTTTGAGCAGTATTCGAAGGCATGTGGCTTGAAATCAATTGAATATTTGTTTGCCTGCTTGCAGAATGCGCAAGACTCCAGTCCAGGCAGTAATTTGGGAATGGCGCAAGCTTGCAATACCCGTAGCTTTCCTTGCTTCGTCGTGTTTGCTTGGTTCTAGACAGTAAGCATTTACACGGATGCCTCGTTTGCTTCCCCGAATGTCTTGCACGGATGGAACGCCAAAAAGAACAACGTTTGTTTTACACGTGAAATGTCCTAGCACAAGTTGGACAATGAAGATCGTTGTTTTCTCGGGCACATGTCCAGCATCTCTTATTCTAAAAAGGCGTTCTGGAAAGCTGATACGGTAGGTTCTCGTCGTGTCGATTGGCGGCGACCCCGCCGCCGTTGTTCAACGTTGAGCGCCGTCGGTGATCCAGAGTCGGTCGATATTGAATGATCAGACGTTTCGAAAACGGCCGATGATTCAAGTTGAACGATCCCCGCGATGTCAGAAACCAACGTTGAATTCGGAACGGAACAAACCCGCCGAATTTAGTTTCTCTTGCTGCGAGGCGCACTTTGCCATCGCACGTTCACAAGGCAGCACTACTTCGCGCTGCACTGCAAGCAATCGTGTCAGCACGCTAGCGGCAGACTTCCAGCAACATCTACAACATAACTATTTAACCTGTCGCACGATGAAGATACAGCTCTTCTTTTTCACAGAACGCGTTCCACTATTCGCAAAGTGCGTACTCGCAAACGTCTGACAATCGTTGTCATTTGCGAGTAGTGGAACGAGCTTGTCGAACTTCAGCACTTGTTTCGACTCTTGGGCCTGAATGGGGTGTCGCTCAGTCCACGGCACATTAAGGGAGCCTCCACAGGCCAGCTGAAAGCAAAAAGGCTCAGCCCAGAGATTCGACCATGCTGGCCCCGAACCCGAGGACAAGAACAAGGAGGAGGAGGAGGAGGAGGAGGAGGAGGAGGAGGAGGAGGAGTAAGAGGGTCAGTGAGCAAGAGGAGTAGGAGGAGCCCAGCACAGCCAGGCTCTCCACCAGAATAGAACGTGCTCGTCCTCGGGCTCAGGTGGAGGCTTGGGGCTCCCTAGGAGCTCCCTCGGTTCACCATGCCCACACCGGAGCTCCCTCGGCGTAGTCGATAGGAGGCCCTGCTTGAGGTTCACCTTTTACCTGCGTCGCCGTTATTCTCCAGCCGGGGCTCTGCTTGAACGCCTTCACCCATGCGGTGCCAAATAGCGCCCAGGACCCTTTTGTGGGGTTGCAAAGAGTTGAAGCTTCAACGGAAGCGAATAATACAACTTACGTTTGAGGGGTGTATTCGGAGGTTGATAGACCTCCTACCCTGACACGACGATTAGTGAATTGGCCGTTTTCGGTTCGCGAGAGGGCGTCGCGGCCGTTATTGTTGCAGGTCCAGGTCCGTCGGTTTCGGTCCTAGATCGTTTTCATTAAAGGGTGGTTTACTAAAGGGAGGTTTGTCCACCGCCGAACCTTTGCATTTTTCGCATGTGGGCCTTCACCTTGACCTGGATGTCGTTGTTCGTGCCTTCTCTGGGCCTTCGGCCATCGGTGAATGGGCTCATGATCTTGACCTGGGTTATTGTGGCCACGTTTCGACACAGCTCTGTTCCAGGTCTTACCGGGTAGCTCAGGTCGGCTCAGCAAGCTGGGTGTGTGCAGTTCGGTAAGCTTGATGTTTGTTACTGAAGCTGAGAGCTCGGAATGTGTAGGGGTCTGTGCAACCGTGAGATTCCGTGGAGGCGGGAGGCGTGTCAATCCAGAAGGGAGGCTCGGCATTGTGAAATTCGCCGCCCGACATGGACCTGGTTGGTTGCAGCCAGTGCCCGTTCTTGTATCGGCGGTCGGCCGTTTGTCTCGTCTGCCACCTCACGCAAGTGCTTCGCTAGGCGCCCGTCGATTCGAATTTAGAGCGTTGTGCGGAGGCATCCAGGCCGCCCAGAATGTGCTTAAGTTTGCTTTCGGACGGGCCTCTCTGAAACTTGTTATGTCTTGGGAGTGTCAGACGGGCTTCTACAGTCGCCGCCCATACGGAGGACGAGGTGTTACTTCAAACGCCATTGCTCTCTTCCAATCCTCAGCCACTCTCGATGAACGGCCCCGAAGGGCCGAAGGGACACCCTGGCGACGGGTTGCACTC
>CAUYUJ010007404.1:0-47021 GCA_963575745.1 Prorocentrum cordatum | reverse complement strand
CTTAGCTAGTTATAGCTGGAAGCTAAGAGTAATTCCGGCGCGCCCCACAGCTAGTTGGCTCGAAAAATCTCGACGGAACTTTTGACAACTTTTGCTCGGTTGAAAATTTTGTTCTCAAAATTTGAACATTCGTTAGAGCTCTAGTATTTTTTCCCGTGAAATTCGATCTTATTCCCGCTCGCCATCTTGATCTCAGCTCGATCGGGTAACTTTGAAGGCCAAAAAGCACTCTGGCGGGAACAGCCGTTTCGAGTCATCTTGATACGCGCTGTCGGTTTTCTGAACAGAACTCGAGCTCTAGGGCAGCTACAGAGCTGGTAAGCACAGCTTATGCATGCAGAATGATCAGGCGCGTTCGTCTGTTGAACCCAGAGGTCTGAACTCGGTCTGTGAGCCGAGCTAGGTCCGGAAACCTGTTCGTATTATTCGAGTCATCTTGACAGACACTCTCGGTTTTCTGGTCTTAACTCGAGCTGTAAGACAGCTACAGAGCTGGCAAGCACATCTATCGCAGTCAGAATCAGTAGGCGCGTTCGCCTGTTAAATCTAGAGGTCTGAACTCGGTCTGCTAGCCGAGCTAGGTCCGCAAACCTATTCGTATTATTTGGATCATCTTGATAGGCGCCCTCGGTTTTCTGTACTTAACTCGAGCCGTAGGGCAGCTACAGAGCTCGTAGTCACAGAAATCTATTGGAAATCACCAGGCGCCGTTGTTCGTTGACTCGAGAGCACTGAACTTGGCCTGCTGCCCGAGCTAGGTTCGCAAAACTATTCGTATTGTTCGAGTCATCCTGAGAAGTGCTGTCGGTATTTCGTGCTGGGGGGGGGGGGCTACAGTGCTGCTGGGGACAGCAATCGGTTTAGAGACATCAGGCGCATCCGCCTGCGGAGACCAGAGCTCGGAACTCGTCTGCTGCCTGAATTAGGTCTGCGAAACTACTGTATTGTTGGAGTCATCCTGAGAGGTGCTGTCAGTTTTCTGCACTCAACTCGGGCTGTAGGGGGGCTACAGGGCTGGTAATGATAGAAGTCGGCTCGCAGACATGAGGCGCGTCCGCCTGTTGCATTTAGAGGACACAAAATATTTACTATGAGTCGGAATATTGGTAGGTCCTCGGTGTTCTCAACTTCGTCGAGCTGGAAGCTCTACGAGTCTCCCGGCGGTAACCAAGGTTGACGGTTTACCGCCGGCGTCCATAATTCCGGCGCGCTGAAGAGCTAGTTGGCAAGAAAAATCTCGACGGACCTTTTGGTGACTTTTGGTCGGTTGAAAATTTCGTTCTCGAAATTCAACAATTCGTTGGAGCTCTAGTATTTTTTCCCATGATATTCGATCTTATTCCCGCTCGCCATCTTGATCTCAGCTCGATCGGGGAACTTTGAAGGCCAAAAAGCAGGCAGGCGGGAACGGCCGTTTCGAGTCATCTTGATAGGCGCTGTCGGTTTTCTCAAGATAACTCGAGCTTCAGGACACCTACAGAGCTGGTCAGCACAGCTAATGCGTTCAGAATGATCAGGCGAGTTCGCCTGTTGAATCCAGAGGTCTGAACTCGGTCTGCTAGCCGAGCTAGGGTCGCAAACCTATTCGTATTATTCGAGTCAATGTAGTAGACGCTCTCGGTTTTTCGTACTTAACTCGATCTGTAGGCCAGCCACAGAGCTGATAATCACAGAAATCGATTGAGAATTATCTGGCGCGTTCGTCTGTCGAATCAAGAGCTCTGACTCGGCCTGCCCCCCGAGCTAGGTTCGCGAACCTATTGGTATTGTTCGAGTCATCTTGAGAAGTGCTCTCGGTTTCCTGTACTCAAATCGTGCTGGGGGCGGGCTACAGTGCTGCTCACAGGAACCGATTTCGAGACATCAGGCGCGTCCGTTCGTCGAACCGAGAGCTCGGAACTCGGTCTGCTGCTCGAACGAGATCCGCAAAACTGTTGTATTATTTAAGTCATTCTGAGTGTTAGAGTCATCTTGAGAGGTCTATAATCGCTTGGGCTGAAAAACTAGTCGTTCTCTGAAATCCTTTTTCACATTATATATTGTCAGGAAGCTCTACGAGTCCCCCGGCGGTAAGAAAGGTTGACGGTTTACCGCCGGCGCCCAGTTGGCCGATCCGGCCAGAACGGACAATGTGGCAACTTTTGGGTGGTTTTGCAATTTTTTGAACGATATTTAACCATTCATTTTGAGAAAGCAGATTTTTCGCACCTGTAAACAACTTCGAGGGCCTCTGCGTCTTAATATGAGCTCTCTAGATGCACTTTTACTATCAAAACACTTGGCGGAACCATCTTCATGTCGACACGAAAAAATCGATTTTTCTCTTTTTCGAGAAATGCTTCCAGAAGCTCTCTCTTTCCACTCCGAGCACTCTTTGGGTGCTAGGAGCTCTACGAAGTTCCCGGCGGTGACCAGGTTGACGATTTACCGCCGGCGCCCAGTTCCGGCGCGCTGGAGAGCTAGTTGGCAAGAAAAATCTCGACGGAACTTTTGGTGACTTTTGCTCGGTTGAAAATTTCGTTCTCGAAATTTAACAATTCGTTAGAGCTCTAGTATTTTTTACCGTGATATTCGATCTTATTCCCGCTCTTCATCTTGATCTCAGTTTGATCGGGTGAATATTACTATCAAAAAGCACGGTGGCGGGAACAGCCGTTTCGAGTCATCTTGATACGCGCTGTCGGTTTTCTCAAGATAACTCGAGCTTCAGGACAACTACAGAGCTGGTCAGCACAGCTAATGCATGCAGAATGATCAGGCGCGTTCGCCTGTTGAACCCAGAGGTCTGAACTCGGTCTGTCAGCCGAGCTAGGTCCGGAAACCTGTTCGTATTATTCGAGTCAACTTGATACGCGTTGTCGGTATTTTCTACTTAACTCGATCTGTAGGGCAGCTACAGTGTAAGCACTCCTATCGCACTCAGAATGATCAGACGCGTTCGCCTGTTGAATCCATATGTCTAAACTCGGTCTGCTAGCCGAGCTAGGTCCGCAAACCTATTCGTATTATTCGAGTCAACTTGATACGGGTTGTCAGTATTTTCTACTTAACTCGAGCTGTAGGGCAGCTACAGTGCTGGTAAGCACACCTATCGCACTCAGAATCATCAGGCGCGTTTCTCTGTCGAATCCTGAGCTCTGAACTGGGTCTGTTGCGCGATCCACAACCACGAAACTGGTATTCTTCCAGTCATCCTCAGAGCTACTGTCGGCGTTCTGCACTGAATTCGGACTGTAGGGAGGCTGCAGGGCGGGTAAAAGGAATCGATTCGGAGACATCAGACGTCCGTCTGTCGCATTCAGAGGTCTGAACCCGGTCTGATACTCGAGTTGGGCGAAAAACTATTCGTTCTCTGCAATTTTTTCTGACTGTGTATGTTGTCAGGAAGCTCTACGAGTCCCCCGGCGGTAACAAAGGTGGGACACCTGTATTAGGACTGGAGGCCCAGAAGGGCCCTTGGGCTTTAACCTCATTATTGCTGCCATGTGGGGTGACGTTATTCATAATTGGGACGTTCAGGGCCTGGGGTATGCGGTAGATTTCGGTACGGAGCATCGGTCGGTGGTGAATCATTTTATCTGGGCAGATAACGTGTACCTCGTCAGCCGTAGCCGTGAGGAGCTTACTCGAATGGTAAGAGACTTGACACTTCCACTTTACAACTTCTCGATGCGATGGAAACCCACATCGCTGAAGTACATGGTGTGCGGAGCTCCTGCTGTCTTGGATGAGGACGGGAATATTTCACGTTCGATGGATCTGAAAATACCGATTTTCTCTGATGCATGTGGTGGGAAGAATGCAGTGCAGCAGATTGATGAGTTATGTTACCGTCGAGTCGTTTCTATGGACGTACTGGGCACGCAGCTACATAGTGAATATAACTGTTCTGTACATCGTGATGTTTCTTTTCGCCTAGACTGTGCTCGTCGTGCATTTTACTCCCAGGCAGGGTATTTCAGGTCGCATTGTATCCCCCTCAAGGATAAGCTTCGGAGATACCAGGATAGAGTCCAGAGCCTGGCTCTGTACGGTATGGAGACCACCACTGCAGATTCTTATACTCTTTCGTTTCTCCATTCCTTCGAAGGGAAGTGCCTGAAGATGATGATCTCGTTTCGGAAAGGGCCGACGGAAACGGAGCAAGCTTATCAGGAAAGGAGATATCATGTTGCACGAGATCGTTTCTTGAAGGCTGGGTACTCCTCTCTCGTCCAGCGTTATCTGATGTTGCACTGGAATTTCGCAAAAGACATTGCAAGTTTCGCAAATGGCATGATTGTTGAGAAAGTGATTGACTTGAAGGCGGCGGAGAGGACATGGCGCGATTCCCGTATGGCGTGTTTATGTTTTGGACCGTACACTGACCGCACTCGCACACTTATGAGCGAGACGATGAGACACTTCGGCAACTGGTCGGAGGCTTCTTCTTACAAACGTCGCTGTCGAGGGACGGAGAGTATTGGCCAGAGATCATGGCAATATACATTAGCTGAGTTTTTCGGAGATGATTGGTGGATTCAGTTCACAGGTTCCCAGCTTGGATTTATGCAATATGTCACGCACCTTTGTACTCAGAGCGTGCTTCGATGTTTCCAGGAGGTCTCGACGTGTGGACCTGTGAGTTCGCCCGCATATTTGGCGCCCTCAGAGCATGGTGAAATTCAGGTGAGCACGGATGATAGTCCGATGGCTGCTGAGAAACTTGCAAAGCGCATCGCCCTTCATAATATGAAAGCTACTCGTTGGAACCTGGAGGCCCCTGGAATCCCTCTGGAGGTGGTGGGTGACTCGCTCCTCGTGGTTAGCTGGGCTACGGGGCGGTGGCGTGCAGATAATAGATCATATGCTGATAGAATATCAAAAATAATCAATACGCTTGATGGGCTTTGTAGCAGCTATAATATACGACCTCCAGCGCCGGGGATGGATCTAATTCGTCATGATTTTCGGGAGTGGAATACTCGAGCCGACGTCCTTACACACCAGGCCCGAGAGGGCCAGATATTTAGTTCAGAATGTAGTCCGTATACACATGATAATGAGACAGAATTTTACGTTGCTGCTGCTATTCGGGCTGGTTTCGATGGCGGCGTGTCGTCTGAGGGATGTGGGTGCGGTTGCTGGATAGACATAGGCCTCAAACCACGGTATTGGGATCGACGGGACCCCGCTCAGCTGATATGGAAGTCAGTTTTTGAGAGGGCTTGGCTTATTTGTCCAACTACAACTGTTACTGATACAGAACTCAGTGCTGTGGAGTGCATCGTGACTGCGCTCCCACAGGCAGCTCTATGGTTACCACAGACTTGATAGTTGCAGTTTCTCAATTCGTTGTTTCTTTCCCTTACTATGTTATACTCAGCTTCGCTGAGAGTTCTCATTTCTCTTGCATGTTTAGTTGACTGCATTTTGATTCATTTCTGTGTGCGTTTGTTCGTTCGCTCATATTTGTGATTGATGATTCATCGCAGCTTCGCTGCTCTGGGTTGTCTTGACTTTATGTTCGAATAAGAGCTTTCGCTTCCTGAAGACACCTGACCTCGTGCTTGCTCGTGGCCCTAGGGCCAGTAGGAGCCTCGCAAAGCCGCAAAAACAAAGGTTGACGGTTTACCGCCGGCGCCCAGTTTTGATGACTTTTGGTCGGTTGAAAATTTTGTTCTCAAAATTTGACAATTCGTTAGAGCTCTAGTATTTTTCCCATGATATTCGATCTTATTCCCGCTCGCCATCTTGATCTCAGCTCGATCGGGTAACTTTGAAGGCCAAAAAGCACGGTGGCGGGAACGCCCGTTTCGAGTCATTTTGATACGCGCTGTCGGTTTTCTGAACATAACTCGAGCTCTAGGGCAGCTACAGAGCTGGTCAGCACAGCTAACGCATGCAGAATGATCAGGCGCGTTCGCCTGTTGAACCGAGAGGCCTGAACTCGGTCTGTCAGCCGAGCTAGGTCCGCAAACCTGTTTGTATTATTCGAATGCGTTGTTGGTATTTTCTACTTAAATCGAGCTGTAGGGCAGCTATAGTGCTGGTAAGCACTCGTATCGCACTCAGAACGATCAGACGCGTTCGCCTGTTGAATCCATAGGTCTAAACTCGGTCTGCTAGCCGAGCTAGGTCCGCAAACCTATTCGTATTATTCGAGTCCACTTGATACGCGTTGTCGGTATTTTCTACTTAACTCGAGCTGTAGGGCAGCTACAGTGCTGGTAAGCACACCTATCGCACCCAGAATCATCAGGCGCGCCCGCCTGTTGAATCCAGAGCTCTGAACTCAGTCTGTTGCGCGATCCAGAATCACGAAACTGTTCGCATTCTTCCAGTCATCTTGAGAGCTACTGTCGGCGTTCTGCACTTAATTCGGGCTGTAGGGAGGCTGCAGGGCGGGTAATCACAGGAATCGATACGGAGACATCAGACGCGTCCGTCTGTCGCATTCAGAGGTCTGAACTCGGTCTGATACTCGAGTTGGGCTGAAAAACTATTCGTTCTCTGCAATTTTTTTCGACATTATATGTTGTCAGGAAGCTCTACGAGTCCCCGGCGGTAACAAAGGTTGACGGTTTACCGCCGGCGCCCAGTTGCTGGAAGCTTAAGAGTAATTCCGACGCGCTGGGGAGCTAGTTGGCAAGAAAAATCTCGACGGAACTTTTGCTGACTTTTGCTCGGTTGAAAATTTCGTTCTCGAAATTCAACAATTCGTTTGAGCTCTAGTATTTTTTTCCGTGATATTCGATCTTATTCCCGCTCGCCATCTTGATCTCAGCTCGATCGGGTAACTTTGAAGGCCAAAAAGCACAGTGGCGGGAACGGCCGTTTCGAGTCATCTTGATACGCGCTGACGGTTTTCTGAACATAACTCGAGCTCTAGGGCAGCTACAGAGCTGGTAAGCACACCTATTGCACTCAGAATCAACAGGCGCGTTCGCCTGTTGAACCCAGAGGTCTGAACTCGGTCTGTGAGCCGAGCTAGGTCCGGAAACCTATTCGTATTATTCGAGTCAATTTGATACGCGTTGTCAGTATTTTCTACTTAACTCGAGCTGTAGGGCAGCTACAGTGCTGGTAAGCACACCTATCGCACTCAGTATCGCATTCAGATTGATCAGACGCGGTTCGCCTGTCGAATCCAGAGGTCTGAACTCGGTCTGCTAGCCGAGCTAGGGTCGCAAACCTATTCGTGTTATTCCAGTCAACTTGATAGCGTTGTCGGTATTTTCTGCTAACTCGAGGTCTAGGGCAGCTACAGTGCTGGTAAGCACAGCTATCGCACTCAGAATCATCAGGCGCGTTCGCCTGTTGAATCCAGAGCTCTGAACTCGGTCTGTTCCGCGATCCAGAATCACGAAACTGTTCGTATTCTTCCAGTCATCTTGAGAGCTACTCTTGGCGTTCTGCACTTAATTCGGGCTGTAGGGAGGCTGCAGGGCGGGTAATCACAGGAATCGATTCGGAGACATTAGACGCGTCCGTCTGTCACATTCAGAGGTCTGAACTCGGTCTGATACTCGAGTTGGGCTCAAAAACTATTCGTTCTCTGCAATTCTTTCCGACAGTATATGTTGTCAGGAAGCTCTACGAGTCCCCCGGCGGTAACAAAGGTTGACGGTTTACCGCCGGCGCCCAGTTGGCCCAGCCGGCCGAGGCGGACAATGTGGTAACTTTTGGGTGGTTTTGCGATTTTTTGAAAGATATTTGACCATTTGTTTTCAGAAAGCAGATTTTTACGCCGAGCATTGGCATATGAACCTCTCTCTGACAGCAGCTCAGCTCTCTCGATGCATTTTTGCATGAGTTGACTTCCGGGAACTGAGCGAATATGAACATCGAAAAAATCGAATTTGAAGATTTTCGAAAAGACTCATTTTTCTCATCATGTGTCGATTCTCTGCACTCTTACTAGTGAGAGGAGCTCTACGAGGTTCCCGGCGGTGACCAGGTTGACGGTTCACCGCCGGCGCCAGTTCCGGAGCGCTGGAGAGCTAGTTGGCAAGAAAAATCTCGACGGACCTTTTGGTGACTTTTGCTCGGTTGAAAATTTTGTTCTCGAAATTTGACAATTCGTTAGAGCTCTAGTATTTTTTCCCATGATATTCGATCTTATTCCCGCTCTCCATCTTGATCTCAGTTCGATCGGGTAACTTTCAAGGCCAAAACGCGTCCCGGCGGGAACGAGCGTTTCGAGTCATCTTGATACGCGCTGTCGGTATTTTGTACTTAACTCGAGCTGTAGGGCAGCTACAGAGCTGGTGAGCACACCTATCGCACTCAGAATCATTACGCGCGTTCACCTGTTGAATCCAGAGGTCTGAACTCGGTCTGTCAGCCGAGCTAGGTCCGCAAACCTATTCGTATTCTTCGAGTCATCTTGATAGACACTCTCGGTGTTCTGTACTTAACCCGAGCTTCAGGGCAGCTACAGTGCTGGTGAGCACAGCTATCGCACTCAGAATTATCACGCGCGTTCGCCTGTTGAATCGAGAGGTCTGAACTCGATCTGCTCGCCGAGCTAGGTTCGCAAACTTATTCGTATTATTCGAGTCATCTTGATAAACGCTCTCGGTTTTCTGTACTTAACTCGAGCTGTAGGGCAGCTACAGGGCTCATTGTGACAGAGATCCATGGGAAATCATCAGTCGCGTTCGTCTATTGAACCGAGAGCTCTGTAATCGGCCTGCTGCCCGAGCTAGGTTCGCGAAACTGTTCGTATTGTCCGAATGATCTTGAGACGCGCTCTCAATTTTCTGCACTCAACTCGTGCTGGGGGAGGGCTACAGTGCTGTGGGTCACAGAACTCGATTTGCACACATCAGGCGCGTCTTTCGGTCGATTCCAGAGCTCGGAACTTGGTCTGCTGCTCGAACTAGGTTCGCAAAACTATTATATTATTCGAGTCGATACTATCGGTTTTCTGCACTTAACTCGGGCTGTAGGGGGGCTTCAGGGCTGGGAATCACATGAGTGGATTCGCAGACATCAGACGCCCGCCTGTCGGATTCAGAGGTCTGAACTCGGTTTGATACTCGAACTGGGTTTCGAAACTGTTTGTTTTTTGAAAGCGTTATCTTGAGAGGTCTGAAATCGCTTGGGCTTGAAAAATAGTCGTTCTTTGGAGTTTTTCCCCACAGTATATATTGTCAGGAAGCTCTACGAGTCCCCCGGCGGTAAGACAGGTTGATGGTTTACCGCCGGCGCCCAGTGTTAACTTTTGGGTGGTTTTGCCTCTTTTTGAAAGATATTTGACAATTCATTTTGAGAAAGCAGATTTTTCGCACCTGTAAACGACTATGAGGGCCTCTCTGTCTTAGTATGAGCTCTCTAGGCGCAGTTTTACTATCAAAACACTTGGCGGAACCATCTTCATGTCGACACGAAAAAAACAATTTTTCAGTTTTTCGAGAAATGCTTCGAGAAGCTCTCTCTTTCGACTCCGAGCACTCCTACGCGTGAAATGAGCTCTACGAGGTTTCCGGCGGTGGCCAGGTTGACGGTTCACCGCCGGCGCCAGTCGTAAACGGCGCCCCTGCAAGCGTTTCCTGCGAGGTTTCCAGCGTCCCGCGCATCTTTTCAGGCGGCCTGGCAAAGGTCCCCGTGCGGCGTTCCGCGCTTGGCTTCGCTATCCGGGTTTTGGACGCTTACAAGTTGATGTACCAGGTTAGAGGGAGGCGTGATGGAGCTAGTTGGCAAAGCTGGCTAGAAGAGACAATGTGACACGTTTGGGCCGACTGTTCTAAGACTTTAAAGAGAAATCGTAGAGCTTCCCTTAGCAAGTTATTGCTGGAAGCTTAAGAGTAATTCCGGAGCGCTGGAGAGCTAGTTGGCAAGAAAAATCTCGACGGACCTTTTGCTGACTTTTGGTCGGTCGAAAATTTTGTTCTCGAAATTTGATCATTCGTTAGAACTCTAGTATTTTTTCCCATGATATTTGATCTAATTCCCGCTTGTCATCTTGATCTCAGCTCGATCGGGTAACTTTGAAGGCCAAAAAGCGTCCCGGCGGGAACGAGCGTTTCGAGTCATCTTGATACGCTCTGTCGGTATTTTGTACTTAACTCGAGCTGTAGGGCAGCTACAGAGCTGATAAGCACAGCTATCGCACTCAGAATTATCCCGCGCGTTCGCTTGTCGGATCGAGAGGTCTGAACTCGCGCTGCTAGCCAAGCTAGACCCGCAAACATATTCGTATTTTTCGAGTCATCTTGACAGACGCTCTCGGGTTTCTGTACTTAACTCGAGCCAGGGCAGCTACAGAGCTGGGAAGCACACCTGTCGCATTCAGAATTATAACGCGCGTTCGCCTGTTGAATCCAGAGGTCTGAACTCGGTCTGGTAGCCGAGCTAGGTGCGCAAACCTATACGTTTCATTCCAGTCATCTTGATAGACGCTCTCGGGTTTCAATACTTAACTCGAGGTGCAGCTACAAGGCTGATTGTGACAGACATCGATGGGAAATCATCAGTCGCGTTCGTCTATTGATTTGAGAGCTCTGAACTCGGCCTGCTGCCCGAGCTAGATTCGCGAAACTATTTCTATTGGCCGAATAATCTTGAGAAGTGTTCTCAATTTTTTACACTGAACTCGTGCTGGGGGAGGGCTACAGTGCTGCGGGTCACATATATCGATTTGCACACATCAGGCGCGTCTTTCGGTCGATTCCAAAGCTCTGAACTCAGTCTGTTGCTCGAACTAGGTTCGCAAAACTATTATATTATTCGAGTCGGGTCTGCACTTAACTCGGGCTGTAGGGGGCTTCAGGGCTGGGAATCACATGAGTGGATTCGCAGAGATCAGACGCGCTCGCCTGTCGCATTTAGAGGTCTGAACTCGGTTTGATACTCGAACTGGGTTGCGAAAGTATTTGTTTTTTGTTAGCGTTTTCTTCAGAGGTCTGAAATCGCTTGGCTTTAAAAAATAGTCGTTCTTCGGAGTTTTTCTCCACAGTATATATTGTCAGGAAGCTCTACGAGTCCCCCGGCGATAAGAAAGGTTGACGGTTTACCGCCGGCGCCCAGTATTCGAAAATTCATAAGCGTGCCGGCGGAAACGGCCGTTTCGAGTCATCTTCATACGCGTTATCGGTATTGTGTACAACTCGAACTGTAGGGAAGCTACAGAGCTTGTGCGCACGCCTATCGGATTCAGCATGAATAGCCGCGTTCCCCTGTTGAATCCAGAAATCTGAACTCGGTCTGCTAGCCGAGCTAGGTCTGCAAACCTATTCGTATTATTCGAGTCATCTTGAGAGACGCTCTCGGTGTTGGTACTTAACTCGAACTGTAGGGCAGCTACAGAGCTTATAGTCACAGAAATCGATTTGGGAATCATCCGACGCGTTCGTTTGCCGATCGGAGAGCTTTGAACTCAGCTTGTTTTTTTTTTTTTTTTTTTTTTTTTTTTTTCTTTTTTTTTTTTTGTCTTTTTTTTTTTTGTTTTTTTTTTTGAATTTTTTTTTTTGAACTCAGCTTGCTGCCCGAGCTAGATTCGCGAAATTATTCGGATTCTTCGGGTCATCTTGAGAAGTGCTCTCTGTTGTGTACACTTAACTCGTGCTGGGGGAGGGCTACAGTGCTGCTGGTTAGAGAAATCGATTCCAAGAAATCAGGCGCGGGCGCCTGTCGAATCCAGAGCTCGAAACTCGATCTGCTGATCAAAATAGGTCAGCGAAACTATTATATAATTGGAGTACTTCTCAGAGCTGCTGTCCGTTTTCTGCACGGATGGCTGCAGGGCTGATTCTCACATGACTAGATTTGCAGACATCAGACGCGTCCCTGTCGCATTCAGAGGTCTGAACTCGGTTTGATACTCGAAGATGGTTTGCCAAACTGTTTGTTTTTTGTTAGAGTCATCTTGAGAGGTCCGAAATCGCTTGGGCTGGAAAACCAGTCGTTCTCTGCATTTTTTGGGCACATTATAACTGTCAGGAAGCTCTACGAGTCCGCCGGCGGTAAGAACGATTGACGGTTTACCGCCGGCGCCCAGTCAAAGATATCCGAAAATTTATTTTGAGGAAGCTGATTTTCACGCGAAGCACTCGCATCTGAACAGCTCAGCTCTCTTGTGGATATGCCGCGGCTGACAGTTAAGTTCTCCGTAGCTGCAATACTACTATCGAAATACGTGCTTGAACCGACGGCTATTTCGAGTCATCTGATACGCTGTTTTCTCCACTTATCTCGAGATTAAGGACAGCCGAGCTGATACTTTGTACATTATGAGACACGTTGGTCTGTGACATCTAGAGGTCTGAACTCGATCTGCTGCTCGAGTTGGATCCGCAAACCTATCCTTCGGGCGATTTTCGACAAGCTGCAGGTTTTCTGTACTAAACTGACGATTCAGAGTGGCTACAGAGCTGATACTAATATGAGATGATTATATATTATTAGGCGCATGCGTCGGCAGCATCGAGCGGTCGAACTTGGTCGACTACCGGAGCTAGATCTACAAAACTGTTTGAAATCTTGAACTTTTCTTTGCAGGCGCTGTCCGTCTTCTATACTTAACTGCAGCAGAGTTCTAGAGCTGGTGCGCACAGAAACGATCCAGAATCATGCGCGGCGCAGCTGAAGCATATAGAGCTCTGAACACAGTCGGATTCTGCAAACCAGTTTACCGCCGGCTCCCAGTAATTCCGGAGCGCCGGAGAATCCAGAGCTATCAACCGCTGCTCGATCTAGAATCGCGAAACTGTTCGAGTCGTCTTGAGAGTTGCTATCGGTTGGCTGTAATTTACTCGGTCTGTAGGGGGGCTACACTGCTGTTCGTCACAGGAACCGATATGGAGACATCAGACGCGCCCGCCTGTCGAATCTACTCGAGCTAGGTTTGCCAAACTATTCGTATTGTTCGAGTCATATTGAGAGGTGCTGTCGGGGCGTAGGAGAGCAACAGAGCTCGTACAGAAGACAATCCAAAGCATGGGGGGCGTTCGGCTGTTGAATCGCTTGGGCTGAAACTATTCGTTCTCTGCAGTTTTTTTTTTTTTTTTTTTTTTTTTTTTTTTGACATTATATATTCTGAGGAAGCTCTACGAGTCCCCCGGCGGTAAGAAAGGTTGACGGTTTACCGCCGGCGCAGTATTACGTTGTAGAGCTCTTCGGCATTGATGAGCTAGAGGAATTCCGGCGAGCTAGTAACTCATAGAGCTTCCCTGAAAATTATGTTCTCGAAATTCAACAATTCGTTCAAGCTCTAGTATTTTTTCCCGTCATATTCGATCTTGTCCAGCTCGCCATCTTAATCTCAGGTCGATCAGGTAGATATTACTGCCAAAAAGCACTGCGGCGGGATCGGCCGTTTCGGGTCATCTTGAGAGGCGATGTCGGTTTTCTGACATAAATCGAGCTATAGAAGAGCTACAGAGCTGATTCTCAGAAACCGATTCAAAATCATCAGGCGCGTTTGTCTGTTGATTCCAGAGGTTTGAACTCGGTCTGCTGCTTGAGCAAGGTCGGCGAAATTATTCGTATTCTTCTAGTTATCTTGAGAGGTGCTCTCGGTTTTCTCCACTTAACTCGGGCTCTAGGGCAGATACAGGGCTGGTTATCGCAGAGACCGATTCGGAGACATCAGGCGCGTTCGTCTGTCGCATGCAGAGGTTTGAACTGGGTCTGCTACCCGAGCTGGTATCGCAGAACTATCTGTATCCCTCGAGTCATCTCGACAGGGAGTGTCGGTTTTCTGTACTCAAGTCGAGCTACAGGGCAGCTGCAGAGCTGATACGATGCAGAATTATCAGGCGCGTTGGTCTGTTGCATTCAGAGGTCTGAACTCTGTCTGCTACTAGGTCGGCGAAAGTATTCGTATCGTTCGAGTCATCTTGAGAGGTGCTGCCTGTTTTCGCACGTAACTCAGGCTGTAGGACAGCTACAGAGCTGATACGCGCCGGAACTGATTCGAAATTCTCATGCGCGTGGGTTTAACATTAGAAGCCAGACGGTGGTGGTGCCCGCCAGCAGCCCATCTCCGCCGCTCCACGATCCTCGCAGCAACTCGCCCGAGCCGGCAGCGGGTCCGGTAGAGCTTCCCGCAAGCGTCCACGCGTGCCTGCACTCGTGCAGGCACGCGAGGAAGCTTTCCTGGCAGCGCTTCAGAAGCGCTGCAGGGGAGCCCCCCAGATCCGCAGAAGTGCGTCACGAGAGCGTTCGACAGCTCGCCAGGAAAGCTTTCCGGTTTGCGCCCCCTTTGCTCTCCGGTTTTTGGACGCTACCAAGTTTGAAAGATATTTGACCATTTCTTTTGGGAAAGCAGATTTTTCGCATCTGTAGACGACTGTGAGGGCCTCTGCGTTTCAATATGAGCTCTGTAGGCGCACTTTTCCTATCAAAACACTTGGCGCAACCAACTTTATGTCTACATGAAAAAAATGAATGTTCGTTTTTTTTGGAAATGCCTCCAGCAGCTCTCTCCTTCGACTCTGAGCACTCCCACGCGTGAAAGGAGCTCTACGAGGTTCCCGGTGGTGACCAGGTTGACGGTTCACCGCCGGTGCCAGTCTCGACGAACCTTTTGCTGACATTTGGTCGGTTCAAAATTTTTGTTCTCGAAAAATTCGACCATTCCTTGGAGCTCTAGTATTTTTTCCCGTGATATTTGATCTTATTCCCGCTCGCCGTCTTAATGTCAGCTTGATCGGGTAGATATTATTGCCAAAAAGCGTCCAGGCGGGATTGGCTGTTTCGAGTCATCTTGACAGGCGTTGACGGTTTTTTGTACATAACTCGAGCTGTAGAACAGCTACAGAGCTGATACTTACAGGAACTGATTCAAATCATCAGGCGCGTTGTCTGTTGTATCCAGAGGTCTGAACTTGGTCTGCCCGAGCGAGGTCCGCAAAACTATTCGTATTGTTTGAGTCATCTTGAGAGGTGCTGTCAGTTTTCTGTACTTAACTCGGGCTGTAGGGGGGTACAGGGCTGATAATCACAGGCATCGATTTGCAGACATCAGGCGTGTCTGCCTGTTGCATGCAGAGGTCTCAACTCGGTCTGCTACTGGGGCTAGGTTCGCGAAGCTGTTCGTATTGTTCGAGTCATCTTGAGAGGTGCTGTCGGTTTTCTGCATTGAACTCAGGCTGTAGGCTGCAGGGCTGATAATCACAGGAATCGATTGGGAGACATCAGGCGCGTCCGTCTGTCGCATTCTGAGGTCTGAACTCAGGTCCGCGAAACTATTCGTATTTTTTTGAGTTATCTTGAGAGATGCTGTCGATTTTCGCACGTTACTCGGGCTGTAGGAGAGGTACAGAGCTGATTTGCACCGGAACTGATTCGAACTCATTATGCGCGTTCGTCTGGTCTATCCAGAGGCCTGAACTGGGTTTCCTACTCGGGCTAGGTCCGCAAAAGTATTCGTATTCTTCAAGTTACCTTGGCAGATGTTGTCGCTTTTCTGCATTGAACTCGAGCTGTAGGAGAGCTACGAGCTGGTGCGCACAGAAAACGATCCAGAAGGATCAGGGGCGTTCGGCTGTTGCATCGAGAGGTCTGAAATCGCTCGGGCTGAAAAACTATTCTTTCTCTACATTTTTAGGAAGCTCAACGAGTCCCCCGGCGGCAAGAAAGGTTGACGGTTTATCGCCGGCGCCGAGTTGGCCGACCCGTCTAGAACCGACAAAGTCGTGACTTTTTGCTGGTTCTGTCAAGATTTGAAAATCTATTTTGAAGAAGGAGATTTTTGCGCGTCGCATTGGCATATAAACTTTGTTTCCAGAGCAGCTCAGCTCTCTGCATGCAGTTTTACTATCGGTTGAACTCCGGGAACCGACCGCATACCTCGTAGAGCTCTTCGTCATCGATGAGCTAGAGGAATTCCGGCGCGGGGTGGAGCTAGTTTGTCGACCCGACCAGAAAAGAACACGTGGTATTTTTGGGTCGTATGTGCAAAGATTTGAAAGATATTTGACAATTCTTTTTGAGAAAGCAGATTTTTCGCACCTGTAGTGGGTTATGCCGCGTCCGCCAGTGAAATTCTTAGGCCCATAGGTGCAGAATTACTATCAAAACACTTGGGGGAACCGACGTTGGATAAAAACAGGAAAACGTGATTTTTCGAGTTTTTCGTATCTCGCCCCAGAAGCTTTCTTCATGGGTTCCGAGGATCGCCGTGCAAGAAAAGAGCTCTACGAGGTTCCCGGCGGTTACCAGGTTGACGTTTCACCGCCGGTTCCGAGTATGAATATCAAAAAATATGAATTTCGAGAACATCTTCTATGAAACTCCCTGCTTCGATTCTGAGCCGCCTGAGGCGTGCAAGGAGCTCTACGAGGTTCCCGGCGGTGACCAGGTTGACGGTTTACCGCCGGCGCCAGTTCCGGGGCGCTGGAGAGCTAGTTGGCAAGAAAAATCTCGACGGACCTTAACTCGTAGAGCTCTTCGGCATCGATGAGCTAGAGGAATTCCGGCGCGGGGTGGAGCTAGTTGGCCGACCCGACCAGAAGAGACAATGTGGCAACTTTGGGTCGGTTTTGCTTATATTTGAAAGATATTTGACCATTCATTTTGAGAAACCAGATTTTTCGCACCTGTAGTGGGTTATGCCGCGTCTGCCAGTCAAATTCTTAGGTCCGTAGGTGCATTATTACTATGAAAACACTTGGAGGAACCGACGTTGGATAAAAACAGAAAAACGTGATTTTTCGAGTTTTTTGCTTCTCGTTCCAGGAGCTTTCTTCGCGTGTTCCGACGATCGCCGTGCAAGAAAAGAGCTCTACGAGGTCCCGGCGGTAACTAGGTTGACAGTTCACCGCCAGCGCCAGTTTGACTTTTGGTCGGTTGAAAATTTTGTTCTCGACATTCAACCATTCGTTAGAGCTCTAGTTTTTTTTTTTTCCGACCACATTCGATCTTATTCCCGCTCGCTGTCTTGATCTGAGCTCGATTGGGTACCTTTTACTGCCAAAAAGCGTTGCGGCGGGATCGGCCGTTTCGAGTCATCTTGATACGCGCTGTCGGTATTTTGTACTTAACTCGAGCTATAGGACAGCTACAGAGCTGATATTACAGAAACCAATTCAGAATTATCAGGCGCGTTTGTCTGTTGAATCCAGAGCTCTGAACTCGGTCTGCTGCCCGAGCTAGGTTCGCGAAACTATTCGTATTGTTCGAGTCATCTTGAGAGGTGCTGTCAGTTTTCTGTACTGAACTCGGGCTGTGGGGTGGCCACAGCGCTGGTAATCACATTAATCGATTGACAGACATCAGGCGCGTTTGTCTGTTGAATCCAGAGCTCCGAACTCGCTCTGCTTTCCGAGCTATGTTCGCGAAACTATTCGTATTGTTCGAGTCATCTTGAGAGGTGCTGTCAGTTTTCTGTACTTAACTCGAGCTGTAGAACAGCTACAGGGCTTGTAATGACAGGCGTCGATTTGCAGACATCAGGCGCGTCCGCCTGTCGCATTCAGAGGTCTGAACTCGGTCTGACACTCGAGCTAGGTTCGCTAAACTATTCATATTGTTCGAATTATCTCGAGAGGTGCTGCCCATTTTCGCACGTGACTCGGGCTGTTGGAGAGCTACAGGGCTCGTACGCACAGAAAACGATCCAGAAGCATCAGGGGCGTTCGACTGTTGCATCGAGAGGTCTGAAATCGCTCGGGCTGAACAACCATTTGTTCTCTGCATTTTTTCGACATTATATATGGTCAGGAAGCTCTACGAGCCCCCCAGCGGTAAGAAATGTTGACGGTTTACCGCCGGCGCCCAGTTGGCCGACCCGACCTTAAGAGACAATGTGGTAACTTTGGGTCGGTTTTGCAATCGTTGTGCAAAATTTTAAAGTTCGTTTTGGGAACCGGTATTTTTCTCACCTGTAGTGGTTGTGCCGCGTCTGCCAGTGAAATTCTCAGGTCCGTAGCTGCAATATTACTATCAAAAGACTTGAGGGAACCGTCGCCCGTTTCGAGCATCTTGACACGCGTTGACGGTTTTCTGTACTTCTCAAGATTTAGGAGAGGTACAGAGCTGCTACTTACAGAAACCGGTTCAGAATCATCAGGCGCGTTTGTCTGTTCCATCGAGAGGTCTGATCGGTCTGCTACTCGAGCTAGATCCGCGAAACTATTCGTATTATACGAGTGATCTGAGAGGTGCTGTCGGTTCCCCACTTGAATCAACCGACTTTCGGTGAAAGCTGAAAAACGTAATTTTTAAAGCTTTTCAGGTCACGCGTAAGAAAGCTTTCCCCATGTGTTCCAAGCAGCGTCGTGCAGATAAGAGCTCTACGAGGCTCCCGGCGGTAACCTGGTTGACGGTTTACCGCCGGCTCCCAGTAGAGCTCTTCGGCATCGATGAGCTAGAGGAATTCCGGCGCGGGGTGGAGCTAGTACCTCGTAGAGCTCTTCGGAATCGATGAGCTAGGGGAATTCCGGCGCGGGGTGGAGCTAGTTGATCGACCCGGCCAGAAAGGACAATGTGATAACTTTGGGTCGGTTTTGCTAAGATTTGAAAGATATTTGACCATTCATTTTAAGAAACCAGTTTTTTCGCACCTGTAGTGGGTTATGCCGCGTCTGCCAGTGAAATTCTCAGGTCCGTAGCTGCAGTATTACTATCAAAACACTTGGCGAACCGACGTCGGATAAAAACAGAAAAACGTGATTTTTCGAGTTTTTTAGGTCTTGCTTCAGACGCTTCTTCATGTCAACCGAGGAGCGCGACCCGACCAAAAGAGCCAATGTGGTGACTTTGGTTCGGTTTTCCTAAGATTTGAAAGATATTTGACATTTGAGGAACAATATTTTTCGCACCTGTAGTTGGTTATGGCGCGTCTGCCAGTCAAAATTTCAGGTCCGTAGGTGCAGTTTTACAATCAAAACACTTGGAGCAACCGACGTTGAAGAAAAACAGAAAAACGTGATTTTTCGAGTTTTTCGTTTCTCGCACTAGAAACTTTCTTAATGTGTTCCGACGATCGCCGTGCAAGAAACGAGCTCTACGAGGTTCCCGCCGTAGCCATTTTGGCTCAAGCCATTTCGGCTCAAGGAGCTGTGCGAGGTCCCCGGCGGTGACCAGGTTGCTGCTGTCCCTCCTCGGGCTCTCAGCGGCGACCTGGCCCGTCGGAGGCCTCCTCGAGCGGCGTCGTGCCGTGCCTGGTGTTTGGTTCTCTTTACCGTACACGGTGCTTCAGTGTCTGTTTTGCCTGAGTACCGTACACTCTCATTGATTGTCGAAGGCCTGTCCACGCCAATTGTCGTCGGAGTGCATATAATTGTTGAGATTGTCGGAGTATCGTTGGAACAGCATTTTCCTTGGTTATCTCAACTGTCCATCTAGTTATTGCTTGTGATTAGCCTTCTTCTTGTTGAGCGAGCCCACGTTTTATATATGGAGTTTGTTTCATCTGAATTGTCAGGCGCGGATTTTGTTGCTTCAGATTGGACAGATACGGCGTTGTTTACTTCCGAGTTTCTCGCTTGTTTGTCTGCTCGTTTGTCTACGGTCGAAGTGTGTGTTAGTGATCTATATTGCCGTGTCCGCCCTTCGTACGGAGGTGAGTCTCGCATGCATGAGCGAGACCAGCTGTATGGGCATGGTGTCAAAGTTTCTCAATCGAAGTTGCGCCGCCTGCGGGCGAAACGTGTCAGGTATCGTTTGTGGTCCACGGCTCGGGGGCCAGATCCGTCGTGCCTTGTTCGCGCGGGCATTTGCGCGTCCAGATTTTATCGGAACTTCTGCTCGGACGATTCTGAGGAAGAGGAGTGGGTTGAGGACACTTGTGGAACACAGACTGATATAGAAGCTGTTGAATTGGCTGGCAACTCTTTGTGTTCGCAGTGTTCCGACTGTGGGACTCAGACAGATCCCTGTGTTCACATTGCGTGTGGGACTCAGACTGCTCTTTGTGCTCTCTTTGTTGGTGAGGAGGAGAAGGAGGGGTGTCATCGAGTGCGCGCTGATCAGGGTGATGCTTCTGCAGTTGGGAGTTCCAGTGCAGTCGGGAGTTCCACTGTTCGGAGTGCAGTAGGAAGTTCCACAGTTCGGAGTCCCGCTGATGCAGTTGTTGATGCAGTTGGGAGTTCAACAGCTGGGAGTTCTGCAGTTGGGAGTACCGCGGATTGGAGTTCAGCTGATGCTGTGGCATCGAACCCTGGCTGCAAGGACGAGGATGAGGAGAATGTTCATAGTGAAGCAGTTGCTAAGATGGAGCAGGAGGAGGTGGCTGAGGAGGGTTTTGTTCATGCATTTTCCGTGGCTTATAGCGATAGTAGCGAGAGCACTCGCGTGTACCTGGAGAAGGCGCGAAATCTTCGTATCAGAAAATACAGATTTGTACGGTCGACTGCTACGGACGACGTCGTGTCAACGGTGCATGTGCCAGATTTCCTTTCTGAATTTCGAGCGTGCGATGCGGAGTTTTCTCCGAACGTGCAGGCTGATTCTGATAGCTGCGCCTTGTCGGGAGCGTCCCAGGGGTGTCTGAATCGTCCCGTCACGCTTAATGAGGTATCGGATCCAGGTTCTGATGCGTCTGTCCGTGTCCGGATGGACGTCTCCAAGACGGTGCGCCAGTCGAATGAGAAAGCTTTTTCGGAAGTAATGCGTCAATCGCTCAAGTTCCCGAGGTCGTGCACTGGTCGTGCCCGTGCTACTGCGCGGCTCCTGTGCGATCGAGATGAGGCAGGTGCACTGGCGGCCGAATTCATGAGCCTGGAACGGGAGGAGTCGGATGCAGAGTTCGAGTCCGACACGCTGGGTCATTTGCAGTGGCAGTTATCCCGTCTTGGTCTTCTGAATCCAAACCAGCTGCGGTCTGTTTCCAGTGGTGTGATTCTGTATGCGCTGCAAGAACGGGATGGGCCTGGGCCGAAGTTTTTGGACTTGATGTTTCATAATCTCGTGCGTACTTCAGGATTTCTCGCGAGTGGCCGTCGTGCGGAATTGAACAGAATCAGAGCCCTTTGGAATGATATGTTTGTTGCTATGGAGCGGGACTCCCTGCGGGAGGAGAGGAGGATGAAGGAGTGGATTTCGGCTATGGTTGGGGAAGGTGTGGGAAGGTGCTGCAAGATTTTCTTTGGCCAGGTTCCGAGCGCACCAAAGCCGCCAGGTGAGGGCGGTTCTTCAAGCGTTTACATGGCTTTGGAGGAGCATCGACAAACACATCTGCAGAACGAGCAGTGTGAAGCTACGCTTGACATGATTTTTCGTTTAGATGAGACCCAGAGGGACCTGCTGGGAACGTGGATGAAAGACGAGCGCAATCTGAACGGTCCCGAACGTCTCCAGTGTAGTTTCAATCTCTGTCATGTAACTTGTCACAGGAAACGGAGTGGAAGGTTGACTCGGGAGGAAGATGAGGCGATGACGTCGCTCATGACTTCTTTATTTCCCTCGGCGTAATTTCTTTGTTTGGGGTACGCACCATTCTCTTACGTTCTTTTGTTTGTGCATGTTCTTTCTTTGATGGAGATATCGTAACACGGTCGGTTGTCGCATCATCGATGTGCCTCTGCGGTTTCGACATACGTCGGACTTTGTGTTTGCGTTGACTCTTGCCATGCTGTGTGTGTGTGTGTGTGTCGGGCATGTGCGCATGTTGGTATTAGAGCTCCGCGTGCTTTTCACTTTGTTCGGAATACGAGTTTCGCATATGCCCACTCCCGCTCAAAGAGTGGTGGGTGTCTTGCCCGACTCTGTATGCCGTCCGTGTTCCTGCTTGCGACTGGGCCTGACGGCCCGCCTAGTCGTCCGCAAAGACCGCAAAAACCAGGTTGATGGTTTACCGCCGTTTCCAGTATACCTTGTAGAGCTCTTCGGCATCGATGAGCTAGAGGAATCCCGGCGCGGAGTGGAGCTAGCACCTCGTAGAGCTCTTCGGCATCGATGAGCTAGAGGAATTCCGGCGCGGGGTGGAGCTAGTAACTCGTAGAGCTTCCCTTAGCTAGTTGCTGGAAGCTTAAGAGTAATTCCGGGGCCTTTTTTTTTTTTTTTTTTCTTTGTTTTTTTTTTTCCGGGGCGCTGAAGAGGCGTCGTTTCAAAATACCTAGTAGAGCTCTTCGGCGTTGATGAGCTAGAGGAATTCCGGCGCGGGGTGGAGCTAGTTAGCCGACCCGACCAAAAGAGACAATGTGTAACTTTGGGTGGGTGTTGCTAAGATTTGAAAGATATTTGGCAATTCATTTTGAGAAAGCAGATTATTACGCCGAGCATTGGCATATAAAATTTGTTCCCAGATCAGCTCAGCTAGAGCCAGTTTTACTATCAGAAATTTGGAGCAACCGAGATCACGTTGATACCGAAGAATGCAAATTCGACGTTTTTCTAGAAATGCTCTGAGAAGCTGTCTACTTTCAATCTGAGCACTCTTACCCGTGCATGGAGCTCTACGAGGTTCCCGGCGGTGGTATTGGTTTCTTTCTCGAGGCCGCCTTTCTCCCCCATCCTGAACATTGCTCCAAGCGCCTGCGGCATTCCGCTGCCCCCGACTCGCCTCAGCCTGCTGCCTCAAGTGACGGTCTCGTTTGGAGAGATGTTGCGGAGGCGGCCCTTCTCTTGCCTAGAGATAGCACAGTCACTGATGCCGAACTGACGGCGCTGGAGCGCCTCATTGGGGCGGCCGAGTGCGTGCTGAGAGCTCACAGAGAGCTCGAGGCGCCCCGCTGGGCGTTTGGCTCGGGCAGGCTTCGACGGAGCCTTCGCTGCCCGCAAAACCGCAAAAAAACAGGTTGACAGCGCCGGCGCCAGTTTTGTTATCGAATTTCAACAATTTGTTTGTATTCTTTCTAACCATATTCGATGTTATTCCCGCTCGCCATCTTGATCTCAGCTCGATCGGGTATCTTTTACTGCCAAAAAGCGTTGCGGCGGGATCGGCCATTTCGAATCATCTTGACACGCCTTGACGGTTTGTTGTACTTAACTCGAGATGTAGAGCAGCTACAGAGCTGATACTTACAGAAACCGATCCAGAATCATCAGGCGCGTTCGTCTGTTGCATCTAGAGGTCTGAATTCGGTCTGCTTCTCGCGCTAGGGTCGCAACACTATTTGATTATTCGATTCATCTTGACAGGTGCTGTCGGTTTTCTGTACTTACTCGGGCTGTAGGAGAGCTACAGAGCTTGTGTTCACAGACATTGATTCATAATCATCATGCGCGTCTGTCTCAAGCATATAGGGGTCTGAATTCGGTCTACTACTCGAGCTAGGTCGCGAAACTATTCGTAATCTATGAATTCTGTCGATTTTCGATGTTTAATTCGAGCTGTAGAGGAGCTACAGAGCTGATACGCATACGATTCAGAATCAGCAAGTACGTTCGCCAGTTAGATCGAGAGGTCTGAACTCGGTCTGTTACTGGAGCCAGGTCCGCAAAACTATTCGTATTCTTCTAGGCATCTTGACAGGTTCTGTCGGTTTTCAGTACTTAACTCGGGCTGTAGAACCGCTTTGGAGCTGGTACTCTCAGGAACTGGTTTAGAATCACTTGGCGCGCTTGTCTGTTGCATGGAGAGGTCTGAACTACTCGAGGCAGGTCCACGAAACCATTTGTATTCTTCGGTTCTCTAAACAGGCGCTGTCGGTGTTCTGTACTTAAATCGAGCTTTAGCATAGCTACAGAGCTTGTACGCACACATAATCGATCCAGAATCACAGGCGGTTTCGTCTCAAGCAACCAGAGCTCTGAACTTAGTCTGCGACTCGAGCTAGGTCGCAAAACTATGCGTATTGGACCGGTTTTTATTCGAAATGACGGTGAATTTCTTCGCCTAACTGGAGAGCTCTTTGGCACATAAATGAGATAAAATCATGAAGCGCCGCTTGGCTGGATCTGTTCAGCACAACAGTGGGGGGAATTATCAGAGGCAATAGTATCAAGACGCCTGAGATCAGTCTGCTATCAGCGCTCGGACTTAAAAATATGTGTCCCCTGCTACTTCTTTGGACATGATATATGGAAAGGAAGCTCTACGAGTCCCCCGGCGGTAAGAAAGGTTGACGGTTTACCGCCGGCGCCCAGTTGATCGACCCGGCCAGAAAGGACAATGTGACAACTCTGGGTCGGTTTTGTTAAGATTTGAAAGATATTTGGCCATTTATTTTAAGGAACCAGATTTTTCGCACCTGTGCTGCGTTATGCCGCGTCTGCCAATGAAATTCTCAGGTCCGTAGCTGCAGTATTACTATCAAAACATTTGGGGGGGCCGACGTTTGATAAAAAAAAAACAGAAAAGCGGGATTTTTCGAGTTTTTCAGGTCTTGCTCCAGACGCTTTCCTCATGTCTACCGAGGAGCGCCGTGTGAGAAAAGAGCGCTACGAGGGCCCCGGCGGTAACCTGGTTGACGGTTTACCGCCGGTTCCCAGTTGGTCGACCCGATCCGGGCGGACAAAGTGGTGACTTTGGGTCGGTTTTGCTAAGATTTGAAAGATATTTGACCATGTAATATGAGAAAGCAGATTTTTGTGCTAAGCAAACGCATATCAACTTCATTCTGAGAGCAACTGAGCTTTCCTGATGCATTCTATTATGAGTTGACTTCCGGGAACCGAGCTATCATGAATATCGAAAAATCGAAAAATTGAGAATTTAAGAAAATCTTCAATACTCTACTTCGATCCAGAGCTCTTTTACTCGTGCAAGGAGCTCTACGAGGTTCCCGGCGGTAACCAGGTTGACGGTTCACCCGCCGGCGCCAGTTTCCCGTCCCGACGGTCTCTTCGCTCTCCGGGTTTTGGACGCTACCAAGTCCCTCGTCGAGCTTTTCGGCATCGATGAGCTAGAGGAATTCCAGCGCGGGGTGGAGCTAGTTGGCCGATCCGACCAGAAAAGAATATGTGGTAACCTTGGGTCGGTTTTGCGAAGATTTGACAGATATTTGACAATTCATTTCGAGAAACCAGATTTTTCGCACCTGTAGTGGGTTGTGCCGCGTCTGCCAGTGAAGTTCTCAGGTCTGTAGCTGCAGTAGTGCTATCAAAACGCTTGGGGGAACCGACGTTGGATAAAAACAGAAAAACGTGATTTTTCGAGTTTTTCAGATCTTGCTCGAGACGCTCTCTTCATGTGCCTCGTAGAGCTTTTCGGCACCGATGAGCTAGAGGAATTCCGGCGTGGGATGGAGCCAGTTGGTCGACCCGACGAGAAGGGATAATGTGGCAACTTTGGGTCGGTTTTGCTGGTATTTGAAAAATCTTTGACCATTCATTTTCAGAAAGCTGATTTTTACGCCGAGCACTGGCATATGGAATTTGTTCCCAGAGCAGCTCAACTCTCTAGAGCCAGTTTTACTAATCGGAAAATTAGGAGCAACCGACATGAAGTTGACAACCAAAAATGAAAATTCGACGTTTTTCTAGATATGCTCGAATAAGCTGTCTGCTTTGAATATGAGCACTCTTACCCGTGCAGAGAGCTCTAGAAGGTTTCCGGCGCTGACCAGGTTGGCGGTGCACCGCCGGCGCTATCTACTGAGGAGCGCCGTGTAAGAAAAGAGCTCTACGAGGGCCCCGGCGGTAACCTGGTTGACGGTTTACCGCCGGTTCCGAGTCGGCGCTACCAAGTAACTCGTAGAGCCTCCCTTAGCTAGTTGCTGGAAGCTTAAGAGTAGTACCTCGTAGAGCTCTTCGGCAACGATGAGCTAGAGGAATTCCGGCGCGGGGTGCAGCTAGTTGACCCAGCCGGCCCGGGCGGACAAGCGCCGCGCGAGGGAAAGAGCTCTACGAGGCTCCCGGCGGTAACCTGGTTGACGGTTTACCGCCGGCTCCCATTCTGGGGCGCTGGAGAGCTAGTTGGCAAGAAAAATCTCGACGGACCTTTTGGTGACTTTTGGTCAGTTGAAAATTTTGTTCTCGAAATTCCTGAATTCGTTTGAGCTCTAGTATTTCTTCCCGTGATATTCGATCTTATTACCGCTCGCTGTATTGATCTCAGCTCGATCGGGTACCTTTAACTGCCAAAAAGCATACCGGCGGGATCGGCCGTTTCGAGTCATCTTGACAGGCATTGTCGGTTTTTTGTATTTAACTCGAACTATAGGACAGCTGCAGAGCTGATGCAGAAACTGATTCAGAATCATCAGGCGCGTTTGTCTGTTGAATCCAGAGGTCTGAACTCGGTATGCTGCTCGAGCTAGCTCCGCGAAGCTGTTCGTATTCTTCGAGTCATCTGGAGAGGTACTGTCCGTTTTCTGTACTTAACTCGGGCTGTAGGGGGGCCACAGGGCTCGTAATCACAGGAAATGCTTCGGAGACATCAGGCGCGTCCGCTTGTCGCATTGAGAGGTCTGAACTCGGTCTGCTACTCGAGCCAGATCCGCAAAACCATTCGTAGCACTCGAGTCATCTCAACAGGAACTGTCGGTTTTCTGTATTGAACTCGAGCTCTAGGGGAGCTACAGAGCTGATACACACAGAAACCTAAGCATAATAATCAGGCGCGTTCGGCTGTTACATCCAGAGGTCTGAACTCGATCTGCTACTCGAGCTAGGTTCGCGAAACTATGTGTATCATTCGAATCATCTTGAGAGGCGCTGATACGCGCGGAAACTGATTCGAAATCATTGTGCGCGTTCGTCTGTTGCATCTAGAGGTCTGAACTGGGTTTCCTAGGGCTAGGTCCGCAAAGCTATCGTATTATTTAAGTCACCTTGGCAGATGTTGCCCCTTTTCTGTATGAGCTCGGGCTGTAGGAGAGCTACGAGCTGGTACGCACAGAAAACGATCCAGAAGCATCAGAGGCGTTCGGCTGTTGCATCGAGAGGTCTGGAATCGCTCGGGCTGAAAAATTATTCGTTCCCTGCAATTTTTTACATTATATATGGTCAGGAAGCTCTACGAGTTCCCCGGAGGTAAGAAAGGTTGACGGTTTACCGCCGGCGCCCAGTACCTCGTGGAGCTCTTCGGCATCGATGAGCCAGAGGAATTCCGGCGCGGGGTGCAGCTAGTACCTCGTAGAGCTCTTCGTCATCGATGAGCTAGAGGAATTCCGGCGCGGGGTGGAGCTAGTTGGTCGACCCGGCCAGAAAGGACAATTTGTCAACTTTGGGTCGATTTTGCGAATATTTGAAAGATATTTGACAATTCATTTTGAGAAACCAGATTTTTCGCACCTGTAGTGGGTTGTGCCGCGTCTGCCAGTGAAATTCTCAGGTCCGTAGCTGCAGTATTCTATCAAAACACTTGGCGGAACCGACTTTCGATAACAACATAAAAACGTGATTTTTCGAGTTTTTCAGGTCTTGCTCGAGACGCTTTCTTCATGTCTACCGAGGTGCGCCGTGCGAGAAAAGAGCTCTACGAGGGCCCCGGCGGTAACCTGGTTGACGGTTTACCGCCGGTTCCCAGTACCTCTTAGAGCTTTTCGGCATCGATGAGCTAGAGGAATTCCGGCGTGCGTTGGAGCTAGTTGGCCGACCCGACCAAAAGAGACAATGTGGTGACTTTGGGTTGGTTTTGCTAAGATTTGAAAGATATTTGACCATTCATTTGGAGAATTTAGATTTTTCGCACCTGTAGTGGGTTATGCCGCGTCTGCCAGTCAAATTCTTAGGTCCGTAGGTGCAGTATTACTATCAAAACACTTGGAGGAACCGACGTTGGATAAAAACAGAAAAACGTGATTTTTAGATTTTTTTCGTTTCTCGCTCAAGAAGCTTTCTTCATGTGTTCCGACGATCGCCGTGCAAGAAAAGAGCTCTACGAGGTTCCCGGCGGTAACTGGGTTGACGGTTTACCGCCGGTTCCTAGTTGACCCAGCCGGCCCGGGCGGACAATGTGTGACAGTCGGGCCGGTTTTTCGGAGATTGTGAGAGATTTTGAAATTCGTTTTGGAAATATAGATTTATTCTCTGCAGTGAATCATGGCGCGTTCGATGGTGCAATTCTTAGGGCTCTAGCTGCGTTATTTCTATCGAAAGACTAGGGGGAACCGCCATTGTGTAAAACCGAGAAACAACATTCCTCGAGTTTTTAATTAATATCAACAGCTAACGCCTCATGAAGCTCTTTCCATGTTGGCCGACCTGACCAGATGAGACAATGTGACAACTTTGGGTCGCTTTTGCTAATATTTGAAAGATATTTGAGAATTCATTTTGAGAGCCGGTATTTTTCTCACGTGTAGTGGGTTATGCCGCGTCTGCCAGTTAAATTCTCAGGTCCGTAGCTGCAATATTACTATCATAAGACTTGCTGGAACCAATTGCGTTCCGAGTCATCTTGACACGCGTTCACGGTTTTCTGTACTTAACTCGAGATTTCGGAGAGCTGCAGAGCTGATGCTTGCAGCAACCGATTCAGAATCATCAGGCGCGTTTGTCTGTTGCATCCAGAGGCCTGAACACGGTCTGCTACTCGAGCTAGGTCCGTCAAACTATGTGTGTTATTCGAGTCATCTTGACCAGTGATGTCGGTTTTCTGTACTCAACTCAAGATTTAGAGGAGCTACAGAGCTGGTGCGCACATAAACCGATTCAGTATCACCAGGCGCGTGCGTCTGTTGCATCGAGAGGCCTGAACTCGTTCTGCTACTCGAGCTAGGTCCACAACGCTATTCGTATTTCTCAAGTTCTCTTTAGAGGCGCTGTCGGTATTCTGCATTATCTTTAGCACAGCTACAGAGCTGGTGCGCACAGAAACCGATACAGAATCATCAAGGGCGTCTGGCTGAAGCATCTAGAGCTCTGAGGAGAGTCTGCTTCTCGAGCTAAGTCCGTAAAACTATTTGTATGCGACCGATTTTTTAGAGTTTTTTGGCTCTCGCTTAAGCTTGCTTCACGTGTTCCGAGGAGCTGGGCAAGAAAAGAGCTCTACGAGGTCCCCGGCGGAACCAGGTTGACAGTTTACCGCCGGCGCCCAGTACCTCGTAGAGCTCTTCGGCAACGATAAGCTAGAGGAATTCCGGCGCGGGGTGCAGCTAGTTCACCCAGCCGGCCCGGGCGGACAATGTGTGACACTTGGGTCGGTTTTTCGGAGATTGTGAGAGATTTTGGAATTCGTTTTGGGAATCCTGATTTTTATTCTCTGCAGTGAATCATGGCGCGCTCGATGGTGCAATTCTTAGGGCTCTAGCTGCATTATTTCTATCAAAAGACTAGGAGGCACCAACAATGTGTAAAACCCAGAAACAACTTTTCTCGTGTTTTTAATCGATATCAACAGCTAGCGCTTGATGAAGCTCTTTCCATGTGTTCCGAGCAGCGCCGCGGTGCAATTCTTAGGGCTCTAGCTGCATTATTTCTATCAAAAGAATCGGGGGAGGCGACATTCCGTAAAACCGAGAAACAACATTTATCGAGTTTATTAATATCAACAGCTAGCGCTTCATGAAGCTCTTTCCATGTGTTCCGAGCAGCGCCGCACAAGGGAAAGAGCGCCGGCTCCCAGTGGTGACTTTGGGTCGGTTTTGCTAAGATTTGAATGATATTTGACAATTCATTTCGAGAGAGCAGATTTTTTACGCCGAGCATTGGAATATAAAGTTTGTTCCCAGAGCAGCTCAGCTCTCCAGAGCCAGTTTTATTACTATCGGAAAATTAGGAGCAACCGACATGAAGTTGACAACCAAAAATGAAAATTCGACGTTTTTCTAGAAATGCTCCAATAAGCTGTCTGCTTTAAATCTAAGCACTCTTACGCGTGCAAAGAGCTTACGAGGTACCTCGTAGAGCTCTTCGCCAAGATGAGCTAAGAGGAATTCGGGCGCAGGGTGGAGCTAGCTGGCAGACCCGATGTTAGGAGGCAATGTGACGATTTTTTTGTTTCAAAAAAACCGACTGTGTTCCTAGTCATCTTGACACGCGTTCACGGTTTTCTGTACTTAACTCGAGATTTCGGAGAGCTACAGAGCTGATGCTTACAGAAACCGGTTCAGAATCATCAGGCGCGTTCGTCTGTTCCATCGAGAGGTCTGAACTGGGTCGGCTACTCGAGCTAGATCCGCGAAACTATTCGTATTATACGAGTGATCTTGACAGGTGCTGTCGGTTTCCCTTAACTGAAGGTTTGGAAGAGCTACAGAGCTGGTACGCATATAAATCGATCCAGTATCACCCGGCGCGTTCTCTTCTCGCATCCAGAGGTCTGACCTTGGTCTGGCACTCGAGCTAGGTCCACAAAACGAAGATGCAAAATGAAAAGACGTATTTCTCGAGCTTTTTTCTTCACGTTTGAGAAAGTTTTTTTCCTGTGCTCCGAGCAGCGCCGCGCGATAACAGAGCTCTACGAGGCTCCCGGCGGTTACCTGGTTGACGGTTTACCGCCGGATCCCAATGAAAAAACTTTTTGGAGTGCTCGCCTCTCTTTCATGAACAGACAATGGTCCAAACACGCGTCTTGTTGACATTGAGGTATCACCGTCGATACGAGCACGCTGAAATACATCCATGCACTTGAGGGTGAGCTCCTGTCCAAGCTGGCATGGTGCAGGAGAAACCCCGAGCTGGTGCCTCGTAGAGCTCTTCGGCATACCTCGCAGAGCTCTTCGGCATCGATGAGCTAGAGGAATTCCGGCGCGGGGTGGAGCTAGTTGGTCCACCCGACCAAAAGAGACAATGTGGCACATTTGGGTTGGTTTTTCTAAGATTTGCAAGATATTTGACAGTTCATTTTGAGAAACCAGATTTTTCGCACATGTATGTAGTGGGTTATGCCGCGTCTGCCAGTCAAATTCTCAGGTCCGTAAGTGCAGTATTACTATCAAAACACTTGGAGCAACCGACGTTGGATAAAAACAGAAAGACGTGTTTTTTTCGAGTTTTTCGTTTCTCGCTCCAGAAGCTTTCTTCATGTGTTCCGAGGATCGCCGTGCAAGAAAAGAGCTCTACGAGGTTCCTGTACAGCTTCGCTGTTTAGGTTCTTTGTGTTTAGGCCTGCTCCCATGGGAGCTCGAACCGGCCTTCGCAAAAGACGCAAAAAGACCAGGTTGACGGTTTACCGCCGGTTCCCAGTCGATGATCTAGAGGAATTCCGGCACGGGGTTGAGCTATTTGGTCCACCCGGCCAAAAGAGACAATGTGGCAACTTTGGGTCAGTTTTTCTAAGATTGGAAAGATATTTGATAATTCATGTTTAGAAACCAGATTTTTCTCACCTGTAGTGGGTTATGCCGCGTCTGCCAGTTAAATTCTCCGGTCCGTAGCTGCATTATTACTATCAAAACACTTGCTGGAACCGACTGTGTTCTGAGTCATCTTGAGACGCGTGCGCGGTTTTCTGTACTTAACTCGAGATTTCGGAGAGCTACAGAGCTGATGCTTACAGAAACCGATTCAGAATCACCAGGCGCGTTTGTCTGTTGCATCCAGAGGTCTGAGCTCGGTCTGCCTCTCGAGCTAAGTCCGTAAAACTTTTTCTATTCTTCGAGTCGTTTTGACCAGTGATGTCGGTTTTCTGTATTCAACTCAAGATTCAGAGGAGCTACAGAGCTGGTGCGCACATAAACCGATTCAGTATCACCAGACGCGTTCTTCTGTTGCATGAAGAGGCCTGAACTCGCTCTCCTACTCGAGCTAGGTCCACGACACTCTTCGTATTTCTAATGTTCTCTTTATAGACGCTGTCGGTATTCTGTGCTTAACTCGAGCTGCAGCACAGCTACAGAGCTGGTCCGCACAAAAAGCAATCCATAATCATCAGAGGCGTTCGGCTGAAGCATCCAGAGCTCTGAACAGAGTCCGCTACTCGAGCCAGGTCCGCGAAACTATTCGTATGCGACCGATTTTTGTTAAAGTTTTTTTTTTTTTTTTTTTTTTTTTTTTTTTTTTTTTTTTTTTTTTTTTTTTTTTTTTTTTTTTTTTTTTTTTTTTTTTTTTTGTTTGCCATCTCTTTTTAGAAGCTTCCTTCGCGTGTTTTTTTTTCTCAGGAGCGCTGAGCAAGAAGAGAGCTCTACGAGGTGCCCGGCGGTAACCTGGTTGAGCAGAGCTTACCTCCTGCTCAGCCTGGCCTCACCGCTGGGGTCCCCTCGTCTCGAGCTGCATTGTGCAGTAGGGAGTCTTCGGTTCCACATACTGTACACGGAAGGCGGAAGCGCGGGAATCGAAATCTGGCGGGGCATTTTGTCCTTTTGTTCCTCTTACTGTACACGGTGCCTCAGTGTCGGTTTTGCCTGAGTGCCTTTGGATCCAGATTACACATTGACAGTCCAGATCGTTGGAGTACCGTTGACTTCTTGTGAGGACATCCATTTCTTGTGAGGACATCTGTACTTTCTTGTGAGGTCATCTGTACTTCTTGTGAGGACATCTGTTCGACACGACGACAGATTCTAAGCGTTCGCGTGAGGACATCAATTTCTTGGAACAGTGGGGGTTTCCAGAGGTGTTCAAGTATTCGAACACCGTCACTTTCGCAGCGATGTCTCAGCAAAACCCAGCAGGTGAGCCCTGTTGTAAGAAGAGTAAGGCTGAGGGTGAGGATGAGGATATGATTCAGGCAAGCAGTGGGGAGGAGGAGCAGTTCGGGGAATTTGATGACGGCAATCCTATGAAGCAACAGTTTGCTATGATGAAGGCTATGCTAGCTAAACAGAACACTCAGAAGAAAAGAATTTCACGGATTGAGCAGGATGTGAAACGGATCGACCAGCGTGGTGAGAAGAATGAGGCTGACATTGCTGCTATGCAGCAGCAGATCCGCTCGCTTCAGCAGAAGGGTCCACCCAGTGATGCAGGATCAGGGTCCACGGATGCTTGGAGTAACTATGCGGGCCCTGCGGGCTACTCTGCTACGGCCACTGCTCCCAGGTATGGTAATCGTACGCCAATTCGCGAATGGAATCGAGTGCGGGAGGATTTTACACCGACCTTCATCCAACTCACAGGTTGGGCGCGAGGTGGAGTCGGCAATCTCAAGACTCGTTCATCGGATATGCTCTCCTGGGATCATGCCCTGCCTGTCATTCGTAAATTTGTCCGTGGCACAGGAAAGATGAATGAGGAGCATTTCGACATGAGTAGGATCGAGCGGGAGCACAAAAATAAACCATATGGTCTTTATCGTATACGATTCTATGTTATAAGTGGCAAGTTGACGAACGATGAAATTTGGGAGATACGCAACTCTTGGGCCGTCGAGCTTGAGAATGACACGCACGACTTGAAGCAAGTCACTCCCATCCTGGCCAACAAGCGTCTCGGCGTATCCTGTGAACCAGCACCCTGGAAGCAGCCACATGTTTCTGCCGTGGGTCGTTGTCAAGCTATCTTTGCTACTCTCAGGAGTGGATCCCAGTGGCTGAAGGGTGAGATGGGTCCTCCTGTCAGCTATGTGTGGGGCTACCCTTCGGCCACGACGCCGAAGACGGATGGAGTATGCATCGCCGTGTTTGATCCTAACTTGGGGTGGAAGGTTGACGCCGAGCTGCTGCGTAAGGTCGATGACAAGTTGGATTGCGAGGTCTTTCTGGCCAAGCTCAACTTTCGTACCTGGTGAAGGTGCCATGGCGCCATCGTGGGCACGTATAACGTGAGGCGCTGTGGCAGCATGAACAGCCACGACATGCTTGCTCAGATCAAGACCTCGAATTCGGAAGTTCTCGCTTTGCAGGAGTGCCAGTTCCTTGGAATAGGTAGGTGCTCTGAGCATGGTTTCACCTTTACTCTTTCTAATGATGGGAAGGCCGGGGTTCTCTACAAGAGGGTGTGGAGAGCCTCCATACGTGAATGCATCAGGGGTAATCGTTATGTCATTCTCGTTTTTCAATCGTTGATTGTTGCCAGCTTGTACTTACCACATGCGCCGAAAAAAGGGGATCACAATATCTTATTCACACAAACATTGCAGTCGTTTCGAAAGGATTTGGATACGCTCCGAGTTAGGTTTCCCAAGGAAGGGTGGGACTTGTTCATCGGGATGGATGCTAACGTTGAGCTTCTGCCTCACACGGTATTTGGAGATGTTGCTTTGACTGGTTCTGCAGTGCAGGGTGAGAGATTTGAAGAAGGGGACAATGCAGGAGGGGGTGGACGTGGAGGTTTCCAGCAGGGTAGGAGGAGGATGCAACAATACATGTGTGACGAGCTCTGTGAATGTATGTGGCATTATGATTTGGTTTTCTCGAATTCTTTTGGGACCCGTCGTACGACCTGGAAGGCCAGGGAGGAGACGGAGGAGGAGGACAAGGTTCTTGATTACCTGTGTATTCCGAGCTCCTGGGAAAGGCCTCAGTGGGAGGTGTCGTGGTTAAGGCAAACACTCAGGGGCTCCGTGGACCCCAGAAAGACCCGCCTGTCGGACCATGCCCTGCTCACCTTGCTTGTCCCCGAATCGGCCGCTCCGACTCGACGTTGGAGAACGAAGCCACGACAAACGTTCACTCATTGGTGCTGCGACGAAGCCTCGGAATTGCAAGTTTCGGCTACCTTGATCGTCGTTTGCATGCTGCAGCTCGTTACCCATCTGGTCTCTGCCCGGATGAATTGGCTCCTGTTATCTTGAATGCATGTACACAGGACAAGGAGTCATACACCAATGTCCCAAAGAAAATGCAGATCCCCAAAAAGACAGATCGTCATAAGGAACTTGATGATGAATATCGCCGACTGCGTCGTGAAGGAGGGGAGGAGGAGGAACTCATCAGGGTTAAGAAAGAGAGAAGGAAGGAGATGCGTGCACACACTCGTCGTCGACTCGAATACGATCATCGTGACGGGAAGCTCGCTCGGACGGTGGTGGACAAATTGAGTTATGACGATGTGCTCACGGAGGATAGGGAGTTGTGGGAGAAGGCGCTCTATGCTCACGGGTTCGCCAAGTACCACTGTGCTGCGCAAGGGATACGAAACGTGGAGTGTATTGAGGAGAGGAGGAGGAGGAGGTTGCAGGACACGAACACAGTGGACGTCTCCCCCATTTCCATGTCCGTATTGTTACAGGCACGATCACGCTTAAAGTGTGGTAAGGCGGTGGGTAGGACGGAGTTTCTCCTTCTATGTTGAAACGTATCACGTGGGTAGGTTTGCGTCATATTCTTCGGTTATTCCAAGACCTGTATCTTCAACGGTATCCTACTCCTCGGAGTTGGTCTGAGTTGCTTGTGGTGTTGATGCCGAAAGCTAAAGATATCACTAAGTTGTCTGATACTCGTGCTCTCGTCTTACTTAGCAGCCTAAGCAAATGGTATACTTCATGTTTGGTTGAGATTGCTGAAGGTTATCTGAAAAAGGGTCCCACAATATCTACATAACTACGGATTTTGCAAGGGAAGGCGCACGCACGAGATCACTGCCATGCTTAAGCATGCCACCACACACGCTCTGGAGTGGGGGAAAGATGAGACCCTGCTCCTCGCGTCATTAGATGTGCAGACTGCCTTTGATAACGTCACGGTTGAGAAGGCCAGTCGGGCCTTGGATGCCATCCCTGGGTTCCCCAATGACCTGGCGTTGGCGCTACTCGCTCCCAGTATCCTGGACACAGCGGACTTTACCTTTCAGGACTCCATGGCGACGGGTATTCCCTGGGATGCATGTGTACGTACTGGTAGTGTGGAGGCCCCCTTCCTGTGGAAGTGTGTGACACTACTGATGTGGGATAGGATTGTACTGAATTGGGAGGAGGAGAAGTTGGGGGACGATTTGGGGGTGGAGGCTGGTGGGAGGTATCTTACTCATGCGCTCTGGGCCGATAACATTTTGCTTTTCTCGATATCAAAGACTGAGCTCACACGTATGGTGGGGGACTTCTCGGCTCAGCTGTATACGCACGGTTTCAGATGGAAAGATTCCTCACTACACTATCTTGCCTATGGGGAGGACTCTGAAGGCGCCTCGACGGGGAACCTCGTTGTCCAGGTGAACGATCTCGGTACCCTGTGTCTTCCGCGATGCTCTGAAATGGAGTGCCTGGTTGCCTGGTCACGACCAAGACTGACAAACACCATGATGTGGCTTGGAAATTGGCTCGGGGTTGGAAGCGATTTAACCAGTTCCGCAAGTTTTATACGAATCGTGCTGTACCCTTCCAGAAGAAAATCAAGCATTATGAATCTAGGTTGCGTAGTTTTGTATTTTTCGGTGTTGAAGGCATGCCAGCGGACCACCACACTTTGAAACAGTTGCACACGTGGGAAGGTAAAATATTGTGTTCTATGGTACGCCGCCCGAAACCTGCCGACATGGATTGGAGTATATACTTATGCAACTTGTACAAACGTGGGCGGCGTATGCTCCTGGAATTGGGACGGCCGTCTATTGTGCAGCTATTCTTGTTTCGTCAGTGGCAGTGGGCTCAGGACTGTACGTTTACTGTGAAACGCCTGAACCCAACACCCGCACAGATTCCTCCAGGTACTTTTGATTCTTCAGGCAAGCCTGGCCCCAACGTCTTTGCTGCGTGTGAGCCACCGCCGGCCAAGAGACAACGTCAGGATGAACCCATGTATGTGCTACCAAGTATTGCGTGCTCGACATCAATGGGATGTCATCCTGACTTGTGTGAGACGATGCATGCTGTTGATTCCTTTGAGCTCCCTGGTTCTCAGACACAATTACCCGCGCATCGGCGCAATCTGATTTCCCAGATGCATAAGCGTGCAAAGACATTCCATCCATCTCAGGATTCTCTGTCGCAAAAGCGTTCCTATGTTGAGTTGCCGTCGCAGGAAATCGCTGCAAACAAGCGGCGACGGGTGGCTCCACCTCAGCATCGTAGTACAGGGGACTCGCATATGCAGGCTAGAGAATGTATTTTTGCATGGTCGGGGGAGTGGACTGACCGACGGCAGGCCTTCATTGCATCGCTGCCTTGGAAAGAACGCCCATTAATGACGCGTCGGCATGAGGGGGGGAGACAACTGGCGTTGAGAAACTTCCATTACATTTTCGAGTTGGTATCAGGGAAGGATTGGTATCACACGTTATCCTTTTCACGTCAGGGATGGAAAGAATTACTGAAGCGGGCACTGGATGTTACTAACATGGAGGAGGCGTGGGGGTACTGTTACTTTAAACATGCACAACCTGCGGGATATGCTAGGGAGGAGGAGGAGAGGGAGAAGACGGAGGAGCAGCAAAGTAAGGAGGACGAGAAGATGGAGAAACGACTTGCGTACATTAATGAACATGCATCGGAGTGGAATGCGGAGCCTCGGGACTCGATACCGATGGAATTGATTGGGGACTCCGCCACAGGGGTGAATTGGATTAACGGTCTCTGGGCAACATCCAATATTATCTACAAGCACATTCTTGGCGACATTCAAAATAGGCTGGAGCATATCTCTGGGTTGTATGGTATGAGGCCTCCGAGTTGGGGCCACAATATGTTCAAGTGGATCTATCGAGAAGGAAACGAAAGAGCTGACAGGCTGACATGGTTGGCCAGAACCAAAAATAGTTACGTTACGTTCCATACCTCACTTATTGAACATGCGTGTAAAACAAAACTAGACGGCCTCCGTGGATTCTTCGACGGAGGTCGCTCTGTGGAGGGATGTGCTGCAGGATGGTGTATAGATTTGTGTGTACACGGGACGTGGCAGTTGGTGGCGGAGGAAGCTGTCTCGCTTGATGCCTCTGCTTCTGTCATGTTTTGTGAGATGATTGCAGCACAACGGCTCTGTATGGCCGTGGAGCACTTTTTGGGTAGCATCTTTCATCCAAGCAGCTGACTCATTTCATCTTGCTTGGAGCTCTCCAACACCTTTACATTTTCACATGTTGTATTGCATCCTTTTCATTGTTCCTGCATCCTATTCCGTTGCCTATGCCTCAGTGGCTCGGCAGTGTGATGATAAGAGTTGCCCTCTCCAGCTACACTGTGCTCCGTTTGGGAGTCTTAGGGCTCAGCTGTCACAGCTGTCCGCGCCCTGACTCAAACTCAAAAACTCAAAAACCAAGGTTGACGGTTTACCGCCGGCGCCCAGTTTGGTCGGTTGAAAATTTGGTTCTCGAAATTTGACAATTCGTTAGAGCCCTAGTATTTTTTCCTGTGATATTCGATCTTATTCCCGCTCGCCATCTTGATCTCAGCTCGATCGGGTAACTTTGAAGACCAAAAAGCACGGTGGCGGGAACGGCCGTTTCGAGTCATCTTGATATGCGCTGTCGGTATTTTGTACTTAACTCGAGCTGTAGGGCAGCTACAGAGCTTGTAAGCACAGCTATCGCACTCAGAATCATCAGGCGCGTTCGCCCGTTGAATCCATAGATATGAACTCGGTCTGCTAGCCGAGCTAGGTCCGCAAACCTATTCGTATTATTCGAGTCATTTTGATACGCCTTGTCGGTATTTTCTACTTAAATCGAGCTTCAGGGCAGCTACAGTGCTGTACGCCTATCGCACGCAGAATGATCAGGCGCGGTCGCCTGTTGAATCCATAGGTCTGAACTCGGTCTGCAAGCCGAGCTAGGTCCGCAAACCTGTTCGTATTATTCGAGTCAACTTGATACGCGTTGTCGGTATTTTCTACTTAACTCGAGCTGTGGGGCAGCTACAGGCTTATTGTGAGAGACATCGATTCGTAATCATCAGTCGCGTTCGTCTATTGAACCGAGAGCTCTGAACTCGGCCTGCTGCCCGAGCTAGGTTCGCGAAACTATTCGTATTCTTCGAGTCATCCTGAGAGATGCTGTCGATTTCCTGCATCTAACTCTTGCTGTAGGGGGGGGGGCTGCGGGTCACATATATCGATTTGCGTACAGCAGGCGCGTCTTTCGGTCGATTCCAGAGCTCGGAACTCGGTCTGCTGCTCGAACTAGGTTCGCAAAACTATTATATTATTCGAGTCGATATTGTCGGTTTTCTGCACTTAACTCCGGCTGTAGAGGGGCTCCAGGGCTGGGAATCACATGATCAGATTCGCAGACATCAGACGCGCCCGTTTGTCGCATTCAGAGGTCTATACTCGGTTTGATACTCGAACTGGGTTGCGAAACTGTTTGTTTTTTTGTTAGCGTTATCTTGAGAGGTTTCAAATCGCTTCGGCCTAAAAAATAGTCGTTCTTTGGAGTTTTTCGCGCAGTATATATTGTCAGGAAGCTCTACGAGTCCCCCGGCGGTAAGAAAGGTTGACGGTTTACCGCCGGCGCCCAGTGGTAACTTTTGGGTGGTTTTGCGATTTTTTGAAAGATATTTGACCATTCATTTTGAGAAAGCAGATTTTTCGCACCTGTAAACGACTATGAGGGCCTCTCTGTCTTAGTATAAGCTGCGTAGGCGCACTTTTACTATCAAAACACTTGGCGAAACCATCTTCATGTCGACACGAAAAAAATCATTTTTTCTTTTTTTCGAGAAATGCTTCTGGAAGCTCTCTCGTTCGACTCCGAGCACTCTTACGCATGAAATGAGCTCTACGAGGTTCCCGGCGGTGACCAGGTTGACGGTTCACCGCCGGCGCCATTGGCAAGAAAAATCTCGACGGAACTTTTGATGACTTTTGCTCGGTTGAAAATTTGGTTCTCGAAATTTGACCATTCGTTAGAGCTCTAGTATTTTTTCCCGTGATATTCGATCTTATTCCCGCTCGCCATCTTGATCTCAGCTCGATCGGGTAACTTTGAAGGCCAAAAAGCACAGTGGCGGGAACGGAGTCATCTTGATACGCGCTGACGGTTTTCTGAACATAACTCGAGCTGTAGGGCAGCTACAGAGCTGGTAAGCACAGCTAATGCATGCAGAATGAGCAGGCGCGTTCGCCTGTTGAATCCAGAGGTCTGAACTCGGTCTGTGAGCCGAGCTAGGTCCGCAAACCTATTCGTATTATTCGAGTCATCTTAATAGACACTCTCGGTTTTCTGTACTTGACTCGAGCTTTAGGGTCGCTACAGTGCTGGTAAGCACATCTATCGCACTCAGAATCATCACGCGCGTTCGCCTGTTGAATCCGGACGTCTGAACTCGGTCTGCTAGCCGAGCTAGGTCCGCAAACCTGTTGGTATTATTCGAGTTATCTTGATAGACGTTCTCGGTTTTCTGTACTTAGCTCGAGCTGTAGGGCAGCTACAGGGCTCATTGTCACAGACATCGATGGGAAATCACCAATGGTACGCGTCTGTTGAACCGAGAGGTCTGAATTCGGCCTGCTGCCCGAGCTAGGTTCGCGAAACTGTTCGTATTGTCCGAATGATTTTGAGACGTGCTCTCAATTTTCTGCACTGAACTCGTGCTGGGGGAGGGCTACAGTGCTGCAGGCCACATATATCGATTTTCACACATCAGGCGCGTCTTTCGGTCGATTCCAGAGCTCGGAACACGGTCTGCTGCTCGAACTAGGTTCGCAACACTATTATATTATTCGAGTCGATACTGTCGGTTTTCTGCATTAACTCCGGCTGTAGGTGGGCTTTAGGCTGGAATACGCATGAGCGGAATCGCATGAGTCGATACAGAGGTCCTAGAACTCGTCTGATAATCGAAACTGGTGCGAAACTGTTGCGTTTTGTTAGCGATCATTGAGAGGTCTCGAAATCGCTTGGGCTTTTTAAAACAAGTCGTTCTTATGCTTTTTTCCCACAGTTATATATTGTCAGGGAAGCTCTACGAGTCCCGGCGGTAAGGAAGGGTTGGACAGGTTTATACGCGGCGCCCAGTTTTACCGGCGCGCTGGAGAGCTACATGTGGGGACAAAATATCGCAAGTTATATGATCGTTCCGAGAAACAAGATGACAATTTTGATCATATTCCATCGATATCCGAGGAGCTCCCCTTCCCCCGTATTTCAATGTTGGACTATGCATTATTTATTGTCTCCCGGACTTGGTGGTGCGCGCGTCCACCAACAGTGAAATTTGGGGCGGGGGCGTTTTGTCGAGGTGGCGTCGCAATGTCGGCGCGGCCGTACGCGGCCAGGAGCAACTTGCAACATTTCGTCGTGCCACCGATGGAAGCACAGACTTTTCTATGACTCGAAGTGCACGGCATCTAACAATCATGCACCTCGTCAGCCCCAGTTCCCAGCACTCGAAGTCCTTGTCGCCAGCGCTGCGCCGGGCGTACTCCAGCAAGAAGCGGTTCCCGGTTCTGGGGGGCAGCGACTCCTTCGGGGCGCAGGAGCGCAGCGCAGACCAAGTTCGACAACTCCATCGAGGCGCTGCCTTTTTCCGAGGCGCTCGCCAGACATCAGCCCGTTTAATTGCGGCTTCTGGGGTTGCGTCAACCGCCGCCTCCGCAAGCAGCAGGAGGCCCTCGTGCTCGCCTGGTAAGAGGAAAGCCAGGGCCCAGTTCGCGGCGCGCCTCAGGCGGGCTCTCCAGCGCGTGCCCGAGGCCATCTTGACTCTCTGGCGAGTCAATGGCGCAGGGCGCTCAAGCCCACAGCGCGTAAAGGGGAAGTACTTCGAGGAGCGATGCCCCTGCGCGCCCCGTGCGCTGCCGACGCCGCGAACACGCGGCCTTCCGCTGGCGGCCCGCCGCCGAGGACACGGGGAACATGCGAAGTTCTTGCCCAGTCGCCGCGGTGGGGCGCCGGGACTTCGGGCCAGCCGCCCACCAGCCGTATGAGTGTAATTTCTTGAGTTGTATTTTCCCGATGCAGCGATCATGGACGCGCGCTCAGCAATGGCTTCCCGCGAGTAAACATCCTTGTCGCAAGGGCCCCTTTTGCCCATCTAAGAGCTGGCGTGCCAGCCAGGCCTGTCGGCTCGTCCGCACGAGTGGGCGCCGACGGGCATGATGTTGGGCGGAGAACGTGGACCTCCCTGTCAGCTATTTCAGCGGCGCCAGGTGCCGCGCTCGGGCTGCGCCTCAAGCGCGAGCGGGCGTCCACTGTCTTTCCCTATTGGGCCGCACGCGCGGACTTGCGTATCCATATATGGGGGGCTCGGCGCAGGCCAGGCTCTGCCTGGGCGATGCTGGCGCGTGGCCTGCTCAGAGCAGCGGGCGGCGACAGGGCGGCCCCGCGCCCGCCGCGCTTGCATTTGCCTCAATTGAAAACTCCAGTGCTATTTGAATACCTATTTGAATACCTATTTGAATACCTATATGAAAACTGCAGCTATATGGGGATTTGCATTTGCTACGCGCGAATAGTGGAGTTAAAAAGAATGTAGTTTCTTTCTTTCTATTTTCAAGTTTCAAATCGGTTCCCCCATATAATTGAGGTTTTCAAATAGGTGTTCAAATAGGTATTCAAATAGGTATTCAAATAGTATTCCAATGTACTGGGAGTATTCAAATAGGCCAGATGCAGGCGCCGCGCGCGCCACCCCGTCGTCGCCTGGCTTGCCCTGCCCCGCTGCGCGGCCGCGTGCCAGCGCCGGGCGACGTTCGGCACAAAGCCTGGGCAGTGCCCGGCGCAGCCATGGGTGCGCCTGGCGATGTGATCGCAGCGAGGGCCGCGCATGTCCTCGTCGCGGCCCACGATCGGCCTGGCGCGGGCCAGGCGCGACGCGGGCTCGGCGCTGCTCGCCGGGCGAAGGCGAAGCCCAAAATATTGTTCTGTTTTGCTTGCGCAGCGGAGGCAGCCCAGCGCAGCCCAGCTCAGGTCTGCGCGGCCCAATCCACCCGAGCTCAATATATTGCAGTCCCGTCCAGGTCAGCCCTGCGCAGGTGCGCCAGGTCAGCCCAACTCGAACCAGCTGGGTCCAGCTCAGACATCAGCGAGGCGTGAACCCTTCGGTCCAGTGGCGGCTCGGCTCCGGCTCGCACCCTGTTCGAAGCTCGGCAGTCGACCTTCGACCGAACGGCGACCCTGTACCCTTGATCATCCTCGCCATCATCCTTCCCCCAGTTCTCCGAGTCCCCCGCCCTCCGCGTCAGCCTTCACCCTGCAGGGGGATGACAAACGCAGTGGGCGGACAAAATATCGCAAGTTATATGATCGTTCCGAGAAACAAGATGACAATTTTGATCATATTCCATCGATATCCGAGGAGCTCCCCTTCCCCCGTATTTCAATGTTGACTTGCATTATTTTGTCCTCCCGGACTTGGGGTGCTCGCTCGATGCCAACATTGAAATTTAGGGGGCGGGGGCGTTTTGTCGAGGTGGCGTCGCAATGTAGGCGCGGCCGTACGCGGCCAGGAGCAACTTGCAACATTTCGTCGTCCCACCGATGGAAGCACAGACTTTTCTATGACTCGAAGTGCACGGCATCTAACAATCATGCACCTCGTCAGCCCCAGTTCCCAGCACTCGAAGTCCTTGTCGCCAGCGCTGCGCCGGGCGTACTCCAGCAAGAAGCGCTTCCCGGTTCTGGGGGGCAGCGACTCCTTCGGGGCGCAGGAGCGCAGCGCAGACAAAGTTCGACAATTCCATCGAGGCGCTGCCTTTTTCCGAGGCGCTCGCCAGACATCAGCCCGTTTAATTGCGGTCTCTGGGGTTGCGTCAACCGCCGCCTCCGCAAGCAGCAGGAGGCCCTCGTGCTCGCCTGGTAAGAAGAAAGCCAGGGCCCATTTCGCGGCGCGCCTCAGGCGGGCTCTCCAGCGCGTGCCCGAGGCCATCTTGACTCCTCTGGTGAAGTCCATGGGCCGGCGCTGCAAGGCCCTCCAGCGCGTAAAGGGGAAGGACTTCGAGGAGCGATGCCCTGCGCGCCCCGCGCGGCTGCCGACGCCGCGAACACGCGGCCTTCCGCTGGCGGCCCGCCGCCGAGGACACGGGGAACATGCGAAGTTCATGCCCAGTCGCCGCGGTGGGGCGCCGGGACTTCGGGCCAGCCGCCCACCAGCCGTATGAGTGTAATTTCTTGAGTTGTATTTCTGCCGACTGGCAGCCGATCTTGACGCGCGCTCGCAATGGCCTTCCCGGAGTAAACATCCTGTCGCAGGGCCCTTTTGCCATCTAAGCGCTGGCGTGCTCAGCCGAGGCCTGTCGGCTCATCCGCGGTGGGCGCCCGACGGGCATGAGTTGGTGCGGAGTGACGTTGACCTCCTGTCAGCTATTTCCAGGCCGGCGCCAGGGCCGCGCTCGGGCTGCGCCTGGAGCGCGAGCGGCCGCCCCTGGGCCGCGCGGCGGACTTGCGCGGGCTCGGCGCGGCAGGCTCTGCCTGGGCGATGCTGGCGCGTGGCCTGCTCAGAGCAGCGGGCGGCGACAGGGCGGCCCCGCGCCCGCCGCGCTTGCATTTGCCTCATTTGAAAACTCCAGTGCTATTTGAATACCTATTTGAATACCTATTTGAATACCTATATGAAAACTGCAGTTATATGGGGATTTGCATTTGCTACGCGCGAATAGTAGAGTTAAAAAGAATGTATTTTCTTTCTTTCTATTTTCAATTTTCAAATCGGTTCCCCCCCATATAACTGAGGTTTTCAAATAGGTATTCAAATAGGTATTCAAATAGGTATTCAAATCGTATTCCAATGTACTGGGAGTATTCAAATAGGCCAGATGCAGGCGCCGCGCGCGCCCCGCCACCCCGTCGTCGCCTGGCGCGCCCTGCCCCGCTGCGCGGCCGCGTGCCAGCACCGGGCGACGTTCGGCACAAAGCCTGGGCAGTGCCCAGCGCAGCCAAGGGTGCGCCTGGCGATGCGATCGCAGCGAGGGCCGCGCATGTCCTCGTCGCGGCCCACGATCGGCCTGGCGCGGGCCAGGCGCGACGCGGGCTCGGCGCTGCTCGCCGGGCGAAGGCGAAGCCCAATATATTGTTCAGTTTTGCTTGCGCAGCGGAGGCAGCCCAGCGCAGCCCAGCTCAGGTCTGCGACAACTCCCGCCAAATTCCCACGAGCTCAAATATTATTTGCAGTCCCGTCCAGAGTCTAGCCCGCGCAGGTGCGCCCAGGTCCAGCCCACTCAAAAACCAGCTAGGATCAGCTAGAGCAGCATCAGCATCGCGTGAACCCTTTCGGTCCAGTGGCGGTCGGCTCGGCTCGCACCTTTGCCGAAGGTCGGCAGATCGACTTCGTCATCTCTTCTCATTGATACCTTGATCATCCTCGCCATCATCCTTCCCCCAGTTCTCCGAGTCCCCCGCCCTCCGCGTCAGCCTTCGCCTTGCAGGGGGATGACAAACGCAGTGGGCGGACAAAATATCGCAAGTTATATGATCGTTCCGAGAAACAAGATGACAATTTTGATCATATTCCATCGATATACGAGGAGCTCCCCTTCCCCCGTATTTCAATGTTGACTTGCATTATTTTGTCCTCCCGGACTTGGGGTGGTTCGCTCGATGCCAACATTGAAATTTAGGGGGCGGGGGCGTTTTGTCGAGGTGGCGTCGCAATGTCGGCGCGGCCGTACGCGGCCAGGAGCAACTTGCAACATTTCGTCGTCCCACCGATGGAAGCACAGACTTTTCTATGACTCGAAGTGCACGGCATCTAACAATCATGCACCTCGTCAGCCCCAGTTCCCAGCACTCGAAGTCCTTGTCGCCAGCGCTGCGCCGGGCGTACTCCAGCAAGAAGCGCTTCCCGGTTCTGGGGGGCAGCGACTCCTTCGGGGCGCAGGAGCGCAGCGCAGACCAAGTTCGACAACTCCATCGAGGCGCTGCTTTTTTCCGAGGCGCTCGCCAGACACCAGCCCGTTTAATTGCGGCTTCTGGGGTTGCGTCAACCGCCGCCTCCGCAAGCAGCAGGGGGCCCTCGTGCTCGCCTGGTAAGAGGAAAGCCAGGGCCCATTTCGCGGCGCGCCTCAGGCGGGCTCTCCAGCGCGTGCCCGAGGCCATCCTGACTCCTCTGGCGAAGTCCATGGGCCGGCGCTGCAAGGCCCTCCAGCGCGTAAAGGGGAAGGACTTCGAGGAGCGATGCCCTGCGCGCCCCGTGCGGCTGCCGACGCCGCGAACTCGCGGCCTTCCGCTGGCGGCCCGCCGCCGAGGACACGGGGAACATGCGAAGTTCATGCCCAGTCGCCGCGGTGGGGCGCCGGGACTTCGGGCCAGCCGCCCACCAGCCGTATGAGTGTAATTTCTTGAGTTGTATTTTTCCCGACTGGCAGCCGATCTTGACGCGCGCTCGCAATGGCCTTCCCGGAGTAAACATCCTGTCGCAGGGCCCTTTTGCCCATCTAAGCGCTGGCGTGCTCAGCCGAGGCCTGTCGGCTCATCCGCGGTGGGCGCCCGTCGGGCATGAGTTGGTGCGGAGTGACGTTGACCTCCTGTCAGCTATTTCCAGGCCGGCGCCAGGGCCGCGCTCGGGCTGCGCCTGGAGCGCGAGCGGCCGCCCCTGGGCCGCGCGGCGGACTTGCGCGGGCTCGGCGCGGCAGGCTCTGCCTGGGCGATGCTGGCGCGTGGCCTGCTCAGAGCAGCGGGCGGCGACAGGGCGGCCCCGCGCCCGCCGCGCTTGCATTTTCCTCATTTGAAAACTCCAGTGCTATTTGAATACCTATTTGAATACCTATTTGAATACCTATATGAAAACTGCAGTTATATGGGGATTTGCATTTGCTACGCGCGAATAGTAGAGTTAAAAAGAATGTATTTTCTTTCTTGCTATTCTCAATTTCCAAATCGGTTCCCCCCCATATAACTGAGGTTTTCAAATAGGTATTCAAAAGTATTAAATAGTATTCAAATTAGTTATTCAAATGCTACTGGGGTAGGTATTCAAATAGGCCAGAGCAGGCGTCCGCGCGCCGCCCCGCCACCCCGTCGTCTCGCATGGCGCGCCCTGCCCCGGCTGCGCGTCCGCGTGCCCAGCACCGGGCGACGTTCTGCACAAAGCCTGGGCACCGTGACCAGCGCAGACAAGGGTGCGCCTGGCGATGCGATCGCAGCGAGGGCCGCGCATGTCCTCGTCGCGGCCCACGATCGGCCTGGCGCGGGCCAGGCGCGACGCGGGCTCGGCGCTGCTCGCGGGGCGAAGGCGAAGCCCAATATATTGTTCCGTTTTGCTTGCTCAGCGGAGGCAGCCCAGCGCAGCCCAGCTCAGGTCTGCGCGGCCCAATCCACCCGAGCTCAATATATTGCAGTCCCGTCCAGGTCAGCCCTGCGCAGGTGCGCCCAGGTCAGCCCAACTCGAACCAGCTGGATCCAGCTCAGACATCAGCGAGGCGTGAACCCTTCGGTCCAGTGGCGGCTCGGCTCCGGCTCGCACCCTGTTCGAAGCACGGCAGTCGACCTTCGACCGAACGTCGACCCTGTACCCTTGATCATCCTCGCCATCATCCTTCCCCCAGTTCTCCGAGTCCCCCGCCCTCCGCGTCAGCCTTCACCCTGCAGGGGGATGACAAACGCAGTGGGCGGACAAAATATCGCAAGTTATATGA
>CAUYUJ010007403.1:18513-47026 GCA_963575745.1 Prorocentrum cordatum | reverse complement strand
GGGGCAAGAGGAGGGGGGCGCAGGGGGGGGCGGGGGGAGGGCGCACGGTCGGAATAAGGGGCAAGAAAGCCCGGGAGGGGCGGGGGGGGGCCCGGAAGGGGAGGAGCGGCAACCGCGGCCGCCAGCGCGACCAGCCAGCACCGCCAGCGCGGCCTCCAGCACCTCCGCAAGCACGACCACCAGCGCAACCACCAGCACGACCACCCGCACAACCACCAGCACAACCACCAGCAGAACCACCAGCAGGACCACCAGCACGACCGCCAGCACAACCACCAGCAGGACCACCAGCACGACCACCAGCACGACCAGCCAGCACCACCAACCACCAGCACGACAACCAGCACAAACAGCAGCACTACCACCAGCACAACCACTACCAGCGACCAGCACGGCCACCAGCACATCCACCAGCACGACGACCAGCACAACCACCAGCACGACCACCAGCACGACCAGCCACCAGCACGGCCACCAGCACCTCCACAAGCACGACCACCAGCACAACCACCAGCACGACCACCAGCACAACCACCAGCACAACCACCAGCAGAACCACCAGCAGGACCACCAGCGCGACGACCAGCAGGACCACCAGCAGGGAGCACGGTCGGAAATAAAGCAGTGCGAGATCACACCAGTGGGGAGGGGGGCGCAGGGAGGAGCGGGGGGAGGGCGCACGGTCGGGATAAGAAGAGGGGGGTCCGGCAAGCTAGGTGCGCTCGCGTCATATCTGACGTCCTACCCCTCCCTCCCATCCCTTACCATGGCGCTGATTTTCTCTATCCGCGGACGCGTGTCGTAGCGGACCTGTGGCTCCGCGAGCACGTGCGTAGTGGGTGGTGGTGCGCGTGCGTGCGTGCGTGCGTGTGTGCGTGGTTGTCGTGGTGGTGGTGGTGGTGGTGGTGGTGGTGGTGGTGGTGGTGGTAGTGGTGGTGGTGCTGGTGCTGGTGGTTGTGTTGGTGCTGGTGCTGGTGGTGGTTGTGGTGGTGGTGGTGGTGGCGGTGGCGGTGGCGATGGCGCGGCGCGGTGGTGGCGGGCGGATGGGCGCGCGAGAAAGAGGCCCGCGCTGGGGCGAGAACGCCATCCTGAACGACGTAGGCCAAAGACCGATCCGAAAATGAGGCCCACGCTGCAGCTGGAGCACGATTCGGGACGATTCGGGAGCAGAAATGAGGCCGGCGCCTCAGCGAGAGCAGCATATTGGAGAAGAGAAAAAAACCAACAAGATAGATATATAATATATATATATTATAGATATATATATATATTTATTTATTTATTATTTTTTATTTTTTTTTTTTTTTTAAAAAAAAAAAAAAAAAAAAAAAAAAAAAAACAAAAAAAAAAAAAAAAAAAAAAAAAAAAAAAAAAAAAAAAAAAAAAAAAAAAAAAAAAAAAAAAAACTGATTCCCGGGGAATCCTGTGCGCAAAAAACATATAGCGGTGGGGGGTCTGATATCTCGGATGTGGGAGAGTTTATTTTCAATTGGCAATTGGGAGGCGGGGGGGCACGGAGGGGGAGGGCGGGGGGAGCGCCGCGCGATCGGAAATAAGAGGAGGGCGCCTCCGGGAAGACAAGGGCACGGGGGCAAGAGGAGGGGGCGCAGGGGAGGGGCGGGGGAGTGGGGGGGGGCGCACCAGGTCGGAATGAGGGGAGGAGGCGTCAGGGGGAGGAGGGGAGGGGCAGGGGGGGGGGGGGGGGGGGACGCGTAAGCGGGTGGGAGGGGGGGGGGGGGGGCGGAGGGCGACGGGACGATTAAGATAGGGGCGCGGGGGCGAGAGGGGGGGGGCCGCAGGGGGGGGGCGGGGCGAGGGCGCGCGGTCGGAATAAGGGGGGGGGGGTCTTGGGAGGGCGGGAGGGAGGGCACGGAGGGGAGGAGCGGCAACCGCGACCACCAGCACGACCAGCCAGCACCGCCAGCACGGCCTCCAGCACCTCCGCAAGCACGACCACCAGCACAACCACCAGCACGACCACCAGCACAACCACCAGCACAACCACGAGCAGAACCACCAGCAGGACCACCAGCACGACCACCAGCACGACCACCAGCAGGACCACCGGCACGACTACCAGCACGACCAGCCAGAACCACCAACCACCAGTACGACAACCGGCGCAAACAGCAGCACTACCACCAGCACAACCACTACCAGCGACCAGCACGGCCACCAGCACATCCACCAGCACGACGACCAGCACAACCACCAGCACGACCACCAGCACGACCACCAGCACGACCACCAGCACCTCCACAAGCACGGCCACCAGCACAACCACCAGCACGACCACCAGCACAACCACCAGCACAACCACCAGCACGACCACCAGCACGACCACCAGCACGACCACCAGCACGACCACCAGCAGGGCGCACGGTCGGAAATAAAGCAGTGCGAGATCACACCGGTAGGTATGATGATTAACCTCAAAGCCTCAGGGGAGAAATTTGAGAATTGTTGTACTGACGGTGCTAGGGAGTTCGCCAGTGCTGGCATCGAATTTAAGATAGCGCATGACGCTGCCATTCCTGATAACAAGGAGCTCATGGATGCACATGGGGGACGCATTAAACGTTATTGCGGGCCGTTGGCGCACCAGGCCCCGGCGACCTGGAACGTGGAAGGGTCGGGCAAGGCGCGCGGTGAATTATTTGAGTTATTTCGCCATATGGCCCGCCTCGGCAACGATATGTTGCGCAGCCAGGGGTCGGGGATAATTGAGACATCGCATCTCATTGAGAATGGTTGCGGTGTTATTGTTTCAGGTGCGTCGGAACACTCCGATGGCCGGCTCTTCTACGGCGTCGGCTTCGTAGTTGCACCGCGCGCGGCGGGGGCAGCCATGAGCTTTGATTTGATATCCGACCGGATTGCCACCCTGAACTTGAAAGTTCATGGCGTGGCCGTTGCCGCCATTTTTTGTTTTGCCCCGCGTGCGCGATGTAGTCTTGAAAGGAGGCGTGAATTATTTGACGCAGCGTCGAACGCACGGCAACCGACAGGCACGCGCAACGTCGCAATCGCAATGGCGGATTTCAGCACGATGCTTTTCTCGAGAGAGACCGGGGAAGACACCGTCATCGGCAGGTGCGTCTTCAAGCGCAACTGGCCGAAGAGCCGCGAGAGGGCGAACAGAGGACTCGTCTCGGAAACTTGCGGGGCTACGGAGACGATGGTCGCCAGCGCTTTCTTCGAGCTGCCGGGCGAGACTTTGGCCGCGCATCCTTCGACGCAGGTGAGCAAGATGGATGCCATCGACGAGGAGGGCTTCTCTCAAATAGACAATTGCCAGGTGAATGCAGGCGCGACGCATTGGGCCCAGGACCTGAGGTCGGACAGCACAGTCCCATTGGCGACCGGGCACTTTCTCATGCAATTGCGCTTGCATTTATCTCTGGGCGCTTCCACCCCGACGCCCCCTCGCAGCCTAGAGCGGCTGCGAGTTCCTGATAACGACGCCAAGCAGGACCATCAGCAAGGGCTCTGCAATGCTGAGGGGGCCCCTTGCGTTTACTTTGACTCTGGGCCATCATGCCGGAACCATTCGCACAGCCATGCAGTCAGCGTTAGAGAAGCTGCCGAACACCCCGGCCAGGAAGCCCCGGGCGCCATGGATAAGCCAAGCGACGCTGGATCCATTCACAGTGCGAGATCATGTCAGAGCGCCCGGCAGCCCAGAGAAAGAGACAGACCCGACGAAACGCACCAGAGACTGCGTGAACAATGACAAACAGCGCTGGTTCGAAGACAAGTTGGCGGGAGGTCCGCGGGCAGCAGCGCGCGGGCCCCGGAGGGCCGCCCCCCGAAAAGCCAGCGCAAATACGCAGCGCAGCAGGGCACCTGGTGGATGGCAGTCAGCGGGCAGACACAATGGCAGACTACTTTGAACAGATGCAATGGAAAGTCACGCATCGATCCTGATCTCGTGTCTACTGGAACCCAGAAGATGGGAAATGCCTTACCAATTGTCATCTCTCCGTTCTGCATGATCGAGCTGACGGCTGCCCTGCGCGCTCTTGCCGTCGGAATGGCACCCGGGATAGACGTAGCCCCTCCAGAGCTTTGGAAGACGCCGTCGGGGCCCCCATCGGCAATGGGCTACTTGCTGCAAGTCTGCCAGAAGTGTAGGGAAGAGAAAGACATGACTGCGCGCGCGCGGCGCTGCTGTTCAAGAAGGGGGGCAGCAGCCTGCCAGAGAACTACTGGCTGATGTCCTTAATTCCCGTTGGCTATCATATCATCGCGTGGCTGCTTCAACGTCGACTGCACCAGGGCGGCGTTGAAGGCCTATTGAGACCGACCCAAGTCGGACTTCGACCAGAAAGGGGCACCGCGCAGGCGATCTCAATTGGCTGGCGCATGTTCGAGGCGGCACATGCCTCGACGGCCCTCGGACTCGTGGCAGTTCTGTTGGACCGGGCGAAGGCGTTCGACAGAATCAAGCACGATGCCTTGCTGCAGGCATTGCGAAGGTTCGGAATGCCCGACTGCATGGTGGATATGATTGCTGGCATCTACAGCGAACGGAATTCCATTATTCAGGGCCCCGCTGGGGGCTCAAGCGTGCGCCAACAGCGTGTCGGCATCGCACGGGGTTGCCCATTGTCACCATATCTCTTCATCACCATTCAAAGTGTCCCGTTCATTGACGTTGATGCGCGCATGGCAGGTGCGCGCTCGACAGTACGGGGGCCAGTTTTCATTCCGCGTTCTGATTCGCTGTGCGCTGGCGACGCGATGCTCGCCGGCAGATGCGCCGACAAGCTTCAGTGCCTGTCTGACGCGGTCACTGATGAGGGGAAGCTGTATGGGTTGAAGCTGAACTGGAGGAAGACCGCCCTCGTGAGGGTTGGAAACATCGGCCCCCTCCGCGACCCTTCCGGAAAAGTTTTGACAGCTGTAGAGCAAGCATTATACCGCGGGGGTCTTCTCAACGCAGGTTGCACTGCGAAGCCGGAATTCACCCGTGGGCTGGGGGAAGCCAGGGGCGTATTCAAATTTCTTCAACAATGTTGGTCACGCGCAAACATATCAATGGTGAGTATGGTAAAATTGTACCAGGCGATCGCGGCGCCGAAAAAGTTGCGCAGTTTGGAATCAGTTCGGGCCTCAAGGCCGACAGCGACAGGCTAACAATTATCCATGCGCAATGTCTGGGCAACAACTGCCGCATTCTGCGCGCCTGCGTCTGCAGAGTTCCGAACCGCAGCGTCTTGGAACAGACCGGCGAGCATAATCTAAGTGAGAATTTGCTCGAGCGCCAGACGAAGCTCAACATGGGGATCGCCGCTCTTCCTGAGGGGCACCCACTGCGCGGGCTCACGCGCAAAGCCAGGTCGAATATACGGACGAGAGCCGTGCACGCGGGAAGCCCAAGCAGCAATGGGCCCCCAGCACATGCGCAGCGCTCCCCAGGCGAAGCTGTGAGTTGCACGGTGCGCTTTAGCTCCGCTGTGCCGATGCGCCGTCTAGGCGCCGGGTTCGCTCGCTTGCGTCCCGGGGCCACCGAAGGCCCCAGCCGCTGGGTTTGCACGCGCCCCCCTCCATTCCGGCACACCCCTCACGAGGACTGCGGCCCCATAGGGAGCTCTACCGAAGGCCCCAGCAGCAGGGTTTCTCATGTTTTCCCCCGCCCATGTCGGCATGCCCCTCAACAGGATCGCGGCCCCGTGGGGAGCTCCACCGAAGGCCCCAGCGGCAGGGCTTGCATGCGCCCCCCCGCCCATCTCGGCACACCCCACACATCGTGGCCCCATAGAGAGCTCCACCGAAGGCCCCAGTGGCAGGGTTTGCATGCGCCCCCGCCCATGCCGACGAGGATCGTGGCCCCATCGGTAGCGCACGCGCCCCCCGCCCATTTCGGCACACCCTCCACGAAGATCGCGGCCCCATAGGGAGCTCCACAAAATGAATTTGCGGCAAGGCTTGCACGCGTCCCCAAGCCGATTTCGGCACGCCCTTTGCGAGCATCGTGGCCCCGCAGGGAGCTCCACCGAAGGCCTCGGCGGCAGGGCTTGCATGCGTTCCACCGCCCATTTCGGCACACCTGGCATGGTTCGCATGCGTTCCCCCGTCAATTTCGGCACACTCTTCACGAAGATCGTGGCCCCATAGGGAGCTCCAACGAAGGCCCCAGCGGCAGGGGTTTGCACGCGCCCCCCCGCCAATGTTGCCACATCCCTCACATCGTGGCCCCATAGAGAGTTCCACCGATGGCCCCAGCGGCAAGGTTTGCATGCACCCCCCCGCCCATGTCGGCACACCCCATCCGTAGGTAGCTCCACCGAAGGTTCCAGCGGCACGTTTTGCATGCGTCCCCCCGCTGTTTTCTGCGCACCCCTCGCAAGGACCGCGGCCCCATAGGGGGCTCCACCGAAGGCCCCAGCGGCAGGGTTTGCATGCGCCCCCCCCCGCCCATGTCGGCATGCCCCTCACGGGGATCGCGGCCCCGTAGGGAGCCCCACCGAAGGCCCCGCCCATTTCGGCGCACCCTTCGCGAGGACGGTGGCCCCGCGGGGAGCTCCACCGAGAGCGGTGCCCAAAACGCGGCACTCACAGGTTCATATGGTTGGGTCCTTCGCCAGGATTTTGTCTGTTTTAGTGTTGGGCGGATTTGGGCGCGTCGGTGATTTCCCGGGGGGGCCCGCGGGCGCTCGACGCCACCCGGGGGGGGTCTCGGGGCCTACATGGGCACGTTCAAGGCCAATGCGAGCCATGTTCAAACATATTTTGCGAACTTGGAAACTATCTTAAATTGTCTGAGGCCATATTGAGGCGATTTTGTGCCACCTTGAACGCTCGCACGACTCCGCGCACCCTGGGCCCAGACCCGGGGGGGGCGAGGGGGGAACTATTCCCCGAAGGGGGGGAAGCAGGTTGCACGAGGAAACGATTCCAACCACCTACACACGGAGGGCTGGTGGGATTTCCAGCGCACTTCCCTGGGGGCCAGCCTTGCAGGCGCCGAGGCCTTCGGCGCGCCGGAGACGACAGCGCGAGTGCCGCTGTGCACGCGAGAGAAAACACCACCGTCGAATTACACATACCGCTGTTTAAAATGGTCGCCATGCAAACGCGGCCAAAACTTTGCCGCGACATCGCCAGCGCGTCGCACCCAGGCGCCCCAGGAGAGGCATAGATGAGGAGGTGGAGGAGGAAGGAGGTGACTCGAGGTTGTCAAATCGCGGCTCAAAATCACAGCCCCGAAGTCGAGCAATTACTTCGGGTTCGAATCGAAAAATATTACCCGCGGGGCGCGCGTAGAAATTTGCCACGATGCGACATGTCAATGGGAACGTGCAAGCGCCACGCGGCGAGCAAGGTCGGAGGAGGAGTATGAGGAGGAGGGGGGGGAGGAGGAGGAGGAGGAGGGGGAGGACACATGGAAGGACAGCGAACGATGGAACAGTTTACAAGAACGCGCGTCCGCAAAAAAATGCGCAGACCGCAATGAATGCGGGCTTTCCCTGTGCGCCCTTAACATGCGCGTGTTTTTTGGCATGGTTGCGAATCGATGAACATAGAATTCATTGCGAATTTCGCTGGCAAAATCGTCGCCGACCTTCTTCGGGCGCGGATAGCGTGACATTCCTTGGTCGGCCCCGCGCTGGCTGCCGACAGCGCGCCTGCGTTTGCAGCTGGTGCCGACGCGCCGACGCGCGAGGTGCCCCGGCTGTCCTTGGCCGGCAGGCGCCAGCAGCCGCGCCCGAAGGCAGAGTTGCGCCCCCGTGGTTTGAGGGCATGGGGGCCTGCGCCAGCCCGCGCAGACAGCGCGCGTGCCCGGGCGACGCTGGAGGCCCGGCGGGAGCTACGACGCAGGACCCCAGCAGCGCAGGCGCTAGCGGATTGGCCTGCAGCTGCCGAGCGCCACTTGCACGCCGCCGCCACGGGGCCCCCTGAGCCGCCCGAGAGCGCCAGAGGATGAGGCGCCGCCCCGCGCACGCACTGGCGCCAGCCTCGGGCGCGAGTGGACAAGCACACGGGCGGGGACATCGGCGCCCTGGCAGCCCGCTGGGAGAAACTCGGGGGGGGGCTGCGCGCTCTCGCCTGCGCAGAAGGCAGCGTTGCCAGGCGGCGCTCGCTGGGCCCCTGGGCCGACTCGCGGCCTCGCGCAGGTTGGCGAGCAACGACCTCCACCTTCGGATCTTCGCGCAGGGCCCAAGAGGCGCTTTCGATGGGCTCCACCCTCGCCGAGGACCGCGGGAAGGCAGATTCGAATTGCTGGAGCGCCCAGTGCAGGAACGCCTCGAAGGCGGTCGAGCCCGTTGCGGCCTTCGCCAGGGATGAGTAGCCAGCGGGGCTCGCAGCTGCGCGCGCCCCCGCGGCGAGGCGCCCTTCAAGCCCGCCAAGCTCGCCGCCGCTGCCGTGGGCGAGTGGGCAACGGCATGGGGGCCCCAGACGCCGCCTGGCCTCTCAAGCAGCGCGCCGAGGCAGCCGCCGCCGCGAGCGGTCCGCTGGGCGGCCTCGACAACGGCGCACCGCCGCCCTCGGCGGCGGAGGACCTCTGGAGGCTGGCAAAGCAAGCATCAGAAGGGCAGCGGCAAGGGCCTGGACAATTGAGCGGGACGAGCTGCGACTTGTGCCTCTGGACGCTCACCGCGGGCCGTCGGGGGCGCGCCCCCTGGTCGAGGGCGAGGGCGGTTTCCCGGAGTACTTGCGCGGCACGATCGAGGCGCCGGTTACCAGACGTAGAAGGGTCGGGGGCCAGCCACCCGACAATCTGGGCCTGCTGCCGCGGCCTTGCAATCTCTAGGCCACGGCCGGACAGCCAGTCGCGCAGACTTGGGCGGAGCAGAGGGGCTAAACCTGGACGCGGGGGCTCGGGCCTGGCAGAGGAGCCCCGGGCGCTGCCTGGCGCCCGGCGCGGAGAGCTGAGACGGCGAAGGCTTCCCGCCGCAGCAACGGCGCATTCCAGTTCGATTGCCGGCGCTGCTACGAGACGGCCACCCCTCAGCACGGCTGTCGCGGCGGCTCGCAGGGAACGCGACCCCGGGCGCCTCGCGCGCGCAATTCCGAGCTCGCTTCGGAGAGCCTGGCCAAATTGTACTTTAGTCTGCTCGGGGCTAATTATGGCTTTAATGCTCGCTAGCCGAGTCGATATGAAAGTCTGCGCGCTCGCCTTTCAGCGCCGCGCAGCGGCGCCGACATGCAGCCGCAGATGGAAGCTCAACACACTGGCGACATGGGCATATAGGCCACGCCATTACGCATCCAGCATCAACTCATGCGTTGCGCACACGAGCGACGCAGCATTCCTCAAAGCGACCGAAGGAGGGCGCCGACGCACGAAGAGCCCCGCGAGGAGCCACCTTCTTGCGCGCGAGCGCCGCAGACACGGAGACTCGCCGAGCTTTCGTCGGTCGGCAAACGCGTCGCTCCTTGGGCCGGCAGCGCGGTGAGCTCAGAACAGTGTTGCGAAACACCTTCGCAAGTCAGATGATGGCCGCGATCAGTTCGACAGATCGCGGGCTCGCACTTGCCACCACGGTCCACGATGCATTCGGAGGACCTCGCGGCCCTGAAGCGCCACGTCACCCACGGAATGGCCGACGGCCGCTCGCGCCGCAAACCGAGCGCTGCCTCTACTCGACGGGGGCGGTCACAGCCGTCGCAGCTACGAGACCTAAGCCTCTGGCAAAGCACTCGCAGTTGCCGCGTCTGCCCCGGCTCCGCGACCCCCTGCGCCCGGGCCAACTACGGGCCCCGAGCTGCATGGGCGGGCGTCCGCGACGTGATCGCCGGCGGGCGAACCGAGGGCAGCATGGGCGGATCTGGCTTTCATGACGCGGCCGGAGGCTTAGGTCTGCGGCCCCACGCACCGCGCGCAGTCGCCCTCCCGTCGGCCGACAAGCTCGCCGCGCCCTCAGGGCGCCAGTGCCAGCCGACCTACGACAACTATTGTATCATCGTGCGTCTATGGGGCCGCGGGTCCCATCCTCCCCGGAACCATTGGCCCTTCCCCATCCTCTTATTGCGAAGGCCTTGCGGCCGGCGCCGCCGCCCCTGAAAGGCGACGACGACGACGATGAGCGCTCTCGGGGGCCTCCTGGGGGTAGTTTTGGGGTGTCTTGGAGGGCCCTCGGGGGCCGCTTGGAAGCCTCGCAGGGGCCTCTCGGGGCTTCCTGAGGGTCTGGCTTCTTGGGGCTTCGCGGGCGGCTTCCTCGGGGCCTCTGGCGGCCTCCTGGGAGCTCCTCATGCCGAGGGCTCGAAATGTCCGTTCGGGACCCCCGTCTGGGCTCCTCCGAGGAGCCGTCTTGGTGGCCTCTTCGGTTGTCTTTGAGGCATCTCGGTCGATCTTGGTGCCCTTTTGGGGCGTTTTGCGGCTCTCTTGGAGGCCTCTTAGGCCATCTTGGGGCGGTCTCGGGGGCTTCTTGGCCTGTCTTGGGGCGCCGGGAAGCGGGCGAGGCCAGAGCGCCGCAATCTTTCAAACGAGCACGGGGGGATCAATTATTGCTGCCCCTTGGGGCCCTCTTTGAAGTCCTCTTTGAAGCCTCTTGGGGCGTTTTGGCAACCTTCGGAGCCGCCTGGAGGCTGCTTTGGCGACTTGGACCGATACTTCGGCGATTCGGGGCCCTCGAGGACCGCTTTGGGGGCATCTTGGGGCTGTTTTGCCGCGCCCTGCCCGGTGCCGTTGGCCCTTCTTCATTTTCATAGTTTCGGAAGCTTCGCCACGTGGCGCATGGCGGTTTGGGGCGCGCCGCGACGCGGCAGTTCGGGGGGGCGCGCTTCCGGGTGCCAGGCAGTGGCGGGCGCTCGCCGCGACCCGAGCGCAAGCGAGCGCACGCGCGGACATAGTGGACACAGATGTAGCAGGCAGGATCGGGGAGAAGCATTCAGGATACCGCTGCCATGTTTCACCGGCAGGCTCGCGCGCCGCTGGGTCCGCGCGCGGGCTCTCGACGCGCGCCGTCGCGCGCTGGCGGCTGCCCGCTGCCGCGCGCGCGCGTGCCACCGTGCCCGAGAGCAAGCCGCCGGGGCCCCCGGGCCCGCCTCGCCTCGTCGCTCGCGTTCCGCGACCACGTCTCCCATGTCTTCCGCGGAGGGTGTAGCGCAGTCAGAAGATGCGGCGCTCGCGTCGACTCCAAACCGAATCGCGCCGCGGGCTCGGTCTACGATTGGGTCGCACCCAGCCCTGCTAAAAGCGGCGCTACCCTGCGTGTGCAAATATCATGCGAGGCGCCGCAGGATGGGCTCCAAGTCGTTTCTGGCTTGAGAGCCGCGGGGGCATCGCCAGGCTCGCGCGAAGATGCCCAGTTCCATGTGCCCCATGCTCAAAAGAAAAGGATTGGAAGACCGGAATGAGGGAGGAACAGTCGGAGAGAGGGGTGAGCCGCGCGAAGCGGCAGGAGGAGAGAGGGGGAGAGGGGGAGGGGGAAGGGCAGGGGGAGGGCGGGAAGGTTTATTATGCCCCGCGTTTCCCCTTGCAGTCGGGCGTCGACCGATCGTGGATTGGCGGCGCGCGCCGCAGGTCTGCGAGGCTCGCGAGAGAAGGGGGCGGCCAACAACGAGGGCGATCAGGAGGGCGAGGGCAGGGGGCAGGGGCGCGCATGCCAGAGCAGATAGCGTCGCATCGATTCCCCATGCGTCGTCGAGCTGGAATGCAGCTCGCCGCGCCGCTGGGCGAAGTTCGGCACTGGGTTCGCCGGCTTCGGCGCCCGCGGCGTGGCGTCGGCGCCAGGGGCGTGGGGCCAGCAGACATGCGTTTGCCCGCCGCAGTTGGCGGTCGCCGTGGACGCTCAACAACCCCGTCTAAATTTGGGGCGGGCAAAAAATCTGAGGCCCTGTTGGGCGCCGCGCGGGGGCCCGGCAATAATTCGTTTGCCTGCCCTTCCCGCCGGCGCCGCGCGGGAACGGAAGCGACGGCGACGCCCAGGTTTCTTCCCTTGTCTCGCGCCCGGGGATCCGCATGATGCCAAGGGCACCAGGAAGTCTAGGGGGCACAGGGGCTTCGGGAAATCCAAGGGGGCACAGGGCCTTCGGGCATTCAGGCTTACCGCGCGCGCTAGTTGAGGACAAGATAAGTTATTTCAATATATGAACATGTCGGCACGGCTGCAATCGCCAAGAATTGCCATTTGTTGGCAATGGTAAATGAAGTAAACACCGCGGCTGAAGAATGTCACGCGCGACGGCGCGACGCAGTCCCACCCAGTTGTTTGCGCGCGCCAGGAAGTCTACGATCAAGGAAGCGAGCGACACTTCGCGCGCTTGACCTGGAGGAATTCGGGCGCCCCGCTTCTCTTCTCCATCTCGGCCCGCGCCCTGGCATTGAAATATGAAGGCCAACGCGCGCCTGGCAATTGTTGCTCGGTGACCGTTCGAATATTGCCAGGCGCGCAGCGTCGCCGCGCCACCGCCCCAGGCATGGCGGCGCAGCTGGTCCGGGCGCGCCCCAAGTCTCCAGCGCCCACTTGGGGCGCCCAGGCAAGAGTCGGCGGTCCATCGGGGCCGCTGGCGACGATCCACCCTCCCAGCACGCCTCCGACGTCGCCGCCGCCGCGCGGCACCCGCGCTCGCGAAGTGGAGCACCTGGCGCAGCAGTCCGACGAGACAGGGCGCGCAGCGTGAACGGCACACGTTTCACGCGGCGGCGCTCCGGCCCAGGGGCTTCCCCGCGCCCGGTCGCGCCCGCCATCTCCGCGCAGGCGACGCGCGACATGCGCGGCCGACGCTGGCCAGTAAGGCGCCCGCGATGACACCGACCAAGCCAAGTGCGCCACTTCCCCCAGAGGTGCCTGCCACGGCGCTCGCGGAGGACGCTCGGCCGTTCGCCGAGCTCGACGAGGAGATTGCGAACCTCGCGCGGATTCGGCGCCATGCGGATCGGGCGTCAGAACAGGCACTCCGTCGCACCCTCCTCGGCGCCGGCCCGACGGGCCCCGAGCTCCGCGCAGGATTTACACTCGAAGCGCGGAGAATCCACGGCTGGGCAAATGATGCGAGGCCCACGCACGCAAGCGTCCAGTTGAGCATCGCGCTCGCGATGTTCGCGACGAAGCTCCACCGCCTCCAGAGTTCGTGGAGCCCGCAGCAGCGAGACGAACGCAGGCGTCGCTGGACGCTGATGACTGCGGGGTCCTGGACCGGAATCGGCCAGCATCCGTTGGCTGATCCCGACGGCACATCGATCGTCGCCCCTTTGTCCAGGAGCCGTCCGCCTGGCCATGGGCGGCCGGCTGGGCTGTGGCTGTCACCGCGCGCAGCGCGCCCCCCTTGGCCCTCGGGCGAGCGCGCGCCGCGCGCTCCACCTCGTCGCCGCCGCGTGCCAGGAGGTCGTCCGCAGTCGCCATTTGATGAGGCTGTATGCGACGAGGCCAGCACCGCTCACGGTTCGAACTGGAGACCGACGTCGTTTCGCCCGTCGACTCCATGCTCGCTTTGGACACGGACGGGGGCCATAGCGCACATCGGCCCTCGAGGGCACGCCGCGGCGATAACGGGCAAGGGCGCGGGCGAGAGCAAGGGCGCCAGCGAGTCCGCGCTGGGCGACGCCGCCGACCTTCCCAAGAAAGAGAAGAAGAATAAGAAGACCCGCAGGGCTGGGGCGACGGTCGAGCGCCAGTGCGCCAGCGCGGCCCTCCGCGCGGCCAGCGCCGACAGCTGCCGCCCTCGCCCAGGGGCGACGCCGAGCCCGGCGCGCCCGCCGAGGAGGTAGCCCGCAGCAGTCGCGATCGGAGCGCGCCTCACGAATCGCGAGGCGATCGTGCTAGAATACTGAGTACATGTTTCATGGTCTGTCTCCATCCTTTACAAACTCTCCCATCTGCCTTGCCAAGGCACTGCGCCCCCACTTCGCCCTTGCCGCTCGCGCGGCCCTGGGGCCGTCGCCTTAATTGATTTGCAGGGCAGGTTTTCAGACATCACGCGCGCGGTGCAAGGCCGCCAGCACCACGCAAAGCAGCGCATGGCATAAGTCACGCCATCAGCACTCACGCGCGGGAGCCCCCCCAACGCCGCCTTTCCGAGCGCTCGAGCGAGCTCGCCTGCACGGCGGATGAGTTAAGCGCCCCCGTTCTTGCCTTGTTCCGCCGGCCCCGTTCGCGCGGCCCAGTTCCGCCGTCGCGAGCGGGCGCGCTCTCGCCGCCCGGCGCGGCGGAGACGGGCTTCGGCGGAACCGGCCTTTAGCGGAACTGGTGCGCGGCGGAGCCGGTCCTCGGCGGAAGTGGCCTTCGCCGGAATTGCCTTCGGCGGAACCCGCTGCGTTTCCTGCCGCCCGACCCGGCCGCCCGGTAGGGCCCGCCTGCCCGACCCGCCGCCCGCCCGTTCGGGCGACGCGAGTGTTGCCTCGATAATGCGTCATCTCTCAGTGCCCCGCCCGCCCGACCCGCCGCCCGCCCGCCCGCTGGGGCCCCGCCCGCCGCGCGACCCGCCCGCCCGTTAGGGCCCGACCGCTCGTTAGAACGACGCGCGCGTTACCTCGATTATGCGTCATACTTCAATGTCCCCCCCGCCCGACCCGCCGCCCGCCCGCCCGCCCGGGGCCCGCCCGCCGCCCGACCCGCCCGCCTGTCAGGGCCCGCCCGCCCGACCCGCCGCCCGACCGTAGCGGCGTCGCGCGCGCTACCTCGATCAGGGGCCACACTTTAAAGTCCCGTCTGCGCGACCGAGTTGCCGCCCGCCCACCTGTCGGGGCCCCGCCCGCCGCCCGACCCGCCCGCCCGATAGGGCCCGCCCGCGCCCCGGAGCAAGCCCGCTAGGGCGTCGCGCGCGCTACCTTGATAACGCGTCACACTTCAATGTCCCGCCCGCCCGACTTGCCGCCCGACCCGCCCGTCGGGGCGCCGCCCGCCGCCCGACCCGCCCGCCCGCCAGGCCCCCCCCGCCCGACCCGCCGCCCGCCCGTTGAAATGACACGCGCGCCCCTTCGACTGCGCGTCATATGCTCATGTCCCGCCCGCCGAGCCCGCCGCCCGCGCGCCCGCCAGGGCCCTGCCCGCCGCCCGGCCCGCGCCGCCCGCGAGGGTTCGCGCGTGCTGAGATGAACACGCATCTCACGTTAACGTTGCCGTCCGCCCGATGGACCCGCCGCCCGCCCGCCCATCAGGGCCCCGCCCGCCCCCGACCCGCCCGCCCGACCCGCGCCGCCCGTTAGGGCGCGCGCGCGCGCGCGTTCACATGAATGCGCTTCGCGCATTGATGTCCCGCCCGCGCGATCGACCCGCCCGCTCGCGCGCCCGCTAGGGCCCGCCCGCCGCCCGACCCGCCCGCCTGCCATGGCCCGCCCGCCAGGCCCGCCCCGCCCGCCCGCCAGGGCCCTCCCGCCAGACGCACCCCGAGGGCGCGCACTGCGGCGACGGGGAAGAGGCGGAGGAGGGCGAAGCAAGGGGGGGGAGAGGAGGAGCTTCTCTATTTCATTACGTTATTTGTTGGTTCTCTCTCTCTTTCTCTCTCTCTCTCTCTCTCTCTATTTCTCTCTCTCTCTCTCTCTCTCTGTCTCTCTGTCTCTCTCTCTCTCTCTCTCTCTTTCTCTCTCTCCTTCTCTCTCTCTCTCTCTCTCTCTTTCTCTCTTTCTCTCTTTCGCTCCGTCCTTTTCAACGAAGCGGCGAAGAACCGCGGCACTTTTCATATTCCTGCCGTTCTTGTCTAAACGTGTTTGCTCGTGCCCCGCAAGTCTTGGCCGTCGCAGCGCCGCCGCCATTGCCCTTGCCCAAGCACCCGAAGCGGGCGCCACCGGAGACCTGCGCGCTGCAGGCTGCGCATTCCATCCCCGACCTCCTCTCAGGACTGAACGCGCTCGGGCCCGCGGTCGAAGTTGCCCGCCGGTGTATCAATCAGAGCCATATGACATATTACTTTGAGCTTGTCCTTATCATCGTCTTCTGTCTAGGATTGCTGATCGGGCGCTCGCCCAGCTTCTGCCGCCGTGTCTCATCTCAGAGCTGGACGCCGTGCGGCCGCGCAGTGGCACTCGACAGGACCGCGGGGGGCCTGGATCCTGATCGCGCCCTGCGGCGCCGACGAGGCGAAGGCCGAGGGCGACGTCGTCGCCGCAGCAGCTCAGGAGAGAGCGAGAGTGATCAGGTACGCGCTGACTCCCGACCTGGACATCTACCCCCACGTCCTCGAGATCGGGCCAAGCTTGCTGACTGGGGTCGTGGCCTTCGACAACGAGGGCGGGGTGATCGCCGGCAGCAATCAGGGGGGAAATGGTATGCTCGGAGCGCGGCATGCGGCGACGAGCGGGGCCCGACTCCACTCGAAGCGATGGGGGCTCTGGAGTTCGTTCAAGCTCCTCCTGGGTCGGTGAACCAGCCAGTGACGGCCGACAGGGGCCAGCGAGTGCGAGGCAAGCAGCCAGTCGCGCTCGCGGCTGGGACAGCAGTTCCACCGTGTGACTTCAAGACGGGCGCCGACGAGCTTCCAGGCCCAGGCCCCTTGGAATGGCACGACCTGGCCTCTACGGGCGACAGCGCAGACAAGCGGAAGTTAGCGCAATCAAGGTCGACTCGTTCGTGCGGATGGGTGGGCATGTCCTAGCTAGACGCGGGGGGGTGCTGATCATCGCAGTGGCAGTGGATCCCTCAGCGCCAGGCTCCGACGTCGAGCTCGACGCCAGGCTGCTGCTCCTCGTGCTCAGCTCCCAGCAAGTGCGACATCTGCCTTTCTCCAAGGGCGTGAGCCAGCTCGCGGAGCCCCCATGGCCTGGGTGGCCCATCATGGGCCCTCGGACGTTGCAGCGGCGTGTAGACTTCTTGTCGCAGCAGGATCAGCATCCTCGAGCACGTCATACCAGGTGGGTGCACGAAGCCCATGTAGAGCCTTGGGACGAGGGCGCGCAGGGCCATGACCTGGCGATGAGGATGTTCGAGATGGGTATCGTGCCAAATCGAGCGGACATATCCGAGCACGTGGCCTACGAGGAGCTGGCCCGCCGTGCACAGATGGCGGAGTGGCGGCATCGGGATCGAGTGCTCGGTCGGTCGAAGGATGAGCTGTTCGACGATCAGTTCCTCTATATGTGCACGGGGAGACCAGAGGCTTGCTGATGGCCCCCCCAAGATTCAGGAGCACACATCAGAGCTCCACCGCGAGGCCGCCATCCTCAAGGAGAAGAGGAAGGTGCGCGAGGAGAGGGCTCTCGCCCGCGGAGGGGGAGGCGGCGGCGGCGGTGGAGGAGGCGCTGCAGCACCCAGCAAGATGGAGTTGCTGAAGAAGGCGCAGCAGCGGGCGGCCGAGCTCAAGCGGCTGCAAGGCGCGGCGGCTGAAGGGAAGGCCGACGGCAAGGGCAGCTACTCTTCCGGCCGTGGGGCGGCCAGGGCGGGCAAGTAACCTCTCGTGCCCGTGCCGCGGGAGTTGCCCCCTGTGGGCGGCGCCCGCGGCGCCCCGGCCGCCCCCGCGGGGGCGGCTTGCTGCCGCGCCCTTCGGTCTCGAGCTCGACGGCGTTGCCGCATCGACAACTGGGCGCGCGAGGCCCCCGAAAGCCTCAACCTTTCGGCGAGCGCCCAGGCTCCAGAGTCAGAGTCAGGTGTCTCAGCGGCGCAGTCAGAGGGCCTGCGTCGTCTTCGCGTGCAAATATCAGCAGCGCGGGGTCTCCCTCATGCAGCGCCGCGGAAGCCCATCGGGAGCTTTGCGGTGTCGCGCCCAGCTACGACATGGAGTCGGTGCATCGAGCTGCGCATCAACGAGAGCGCGCCCCTCCACCGCCCCCAGGCGCGCGCTGCAAGCCAGACGCCGTGCTCAAGGCAGTCGCGCTTGATCAATGGGTACACTGGCAGCAGCGCATCCTGCGTCAACACCCCGCCGACGTGGACGACATCAGGTCCTCCTCCGACCAGGCCCTGGTTCGGGATCGCGCCGGGTATGCCGCCTTCATCGCCGCTCTACATCGCTGGGGCTTGGTCACGCTTGGCAAGAGGCGCATCCGCACTGCGGGGGTATTTTTCGTTTGGAAGTCTGACAAAGAGCGGCTCGTAATGATTTTGAAAACCCCACGGGTGAACTCACGGTTTGTCGAGCCAGCGCGCACCCAGTTGGTTACCGCGTCTGTTTGGAGCATCATTAAGGTCGGCGGCGGCGCCGAGCTCAACCATGCCCAGGCCGACATGGACAACGCTTTCTACTGGATCGAGTCGGTCCTGGGCATGTGCGACCACGTCGCGCTGCCGGCCGTGCACAGGGAGTCTTTGATCCAGGCGCTGGGCGTGGACGGCTGGGACCTTCCAGCTGGCGCTCTGATATCCCCTCTTTTGACGGTTCCCCCAATGGGTTTTTCCCTTCTCACTTCATTTTTGTCATTGTCTCCTGGATCAATGCGCACTTGATGCTGGTTACCCCGGGGAGTCGTTCATCCGCGACCGCCACCTGGCTCTAAGCCTGCACAGAGTATCGATGGGCATCGGAATTTATGTGGCTAACGTTGCGGTCGTGAGTCAGGACTCTTCTCTTGCTGTCGCTGCCTGTGAGCAGATCGTCAATACAATGGGGAGCGTCGGCCACGTTTGTATAGGCGCCAGCCAGCCCTGCGACGAGCAGGTGTTCACAGGTATGGTTTTGAGAAGAAGACTGCTACGATCAGAATGTCGGCATCTCGAAATTGGAAGACCCGTCTGGCCCTGCTCATGATCGTCGACTGCGGCTGGGCTACCGGCGACGAGCTGTCGCGTCCCTTGGGTCATTTTACTCGGCGTGCTCTGTTTCGCCGTTGCCTCTCGTATCAGTCTTACATCTTTGCGGGAAAGGCGGGAGGTGCCAAGCGACGGCTGTGGGCGGAGGTGGAGGCGGAAATCAGGCAGGCCGCCGCTCCCCCCCCCTTCGCGTTCGCGAGTTGCCGGCGCCTGGGCGACCCAGTGGCGATTGCTTCCGACGCTTCAGTTGCAGGTCTTCTGGGTCACGGAGGCTTCGGAGTCACGGAGCTCGAGAGGGACCCAGAGGCCGTGGAACATGCCATGGCCCAGAGCGAGCGGTGGAGGTGCGGCGTCAGCTCGGCTATCTCGGCGCGGCCATCGGCGCTTGGGCTTCGGGCCCCTCGAGTGCCTCGCGCCCCGGGCTCGGGCGGCCTGGTCGACCACTTGGCCAGTGGCCAGCCTCGAACCGCTCCCCCGCAGGCAGGGGCCAGCCGCCGTCGCGGCACCGCGGACTTCGTCTCAGTGCCCGAGGAGCTGGTCGGCGACGAGCGGGCGCGGAAGTTTCTCTTCAGCGGGCGGTTCAGACGGCCAGAGGACATCAGAATCATGACCCTCGAGGCTCGCGCGGCCCTGATGGGGGCCTGGCATCGCCTGCGCGCAGTCGGGCGCTTTCACCGGCGCCACTTGATGCTGATCGACAACTCGGGCCATGTCTTGGTCATGGGAAAAGGTCTGTCAGGATCTGTCACAGTCAGCCGTCAGCTTCGTCTGCTCGCAGCCCTGTCCATATTCTCAGGGTCCACTCTTCATCGGTCGTTGGATTCCCTCGGAGTGGCAGCCAGGGGGCACTCCGTCTCGCATAGCATCGGCTCAAGTATCTGATCCGCAAGGCGATCCTCGGCACGCCTGCTACTCTGAGGCCTCCAAGCAGCGGGGGGCCGCCGAGGCCCTGCGGGCCCAAGATGACGAGGTACTCCTCGTGGACCGGGCAAACAGCTCCGTGGCGGGCTTGCGCGGGCTCGGCGGCCTCCCCGTCGACGGCCCTCGCCCAGGCGGCGCGGCCCATGCCGTGCGCTGGCAGCCTCGCTGCATCAGTGGCGCGCCAGGGTCGACGACGGCCATCAGTTCGAGTGACAGCGCCTTCTTCTTCGGCGAGCAGCAGCGAAGGCGCCCTCGACATCGCGGGCGTCGGCGGCGGCGAAGTTGCAGGCCCAGGCAGCTCACCGGCAGCGGGTGCGTGACTTCAAGAAGGAGCCGGCGCAGACGGCGCTGCAATGCGAGAAGGTTGGGCACCGCGCCATGGGGGAACTTCCAGCGCGAGCGGGGCGAGTTCCGCCAGCGGCGCCAGGATTGGGGGGGAACCCCCAGACGAACACCATGGCGCATCTCTACCTCGATCGTTGCGCTGTTCTTCGCAGGCTATAGCCACGACCGCGCCGACAAGCTGCGCGCCGCTCTCCGGCACTTCCCCCCGCAGGCGGGGATTGGCGACCACGGGGAGCTGGAGGCCGCCTCCGCCGCCATGAAGGGGCGCCGCCGCCTTGGCCACGGGCAGACGCGGGCCCCTCTTCCGAAGCCGCGGGTGCTCGCCGCTGCGGCGTTGGCCGTCCACTGGGGGTGGCTGGACATGGCGGTCGCGTTGCGCCTGAGCTGGGGCGCCTACTTGCGCCGCCGGCGCGCCTGGGTGGTCAGGCGCTGAAAGCGGCGGGGGCTTGGGCGCTCCGGCTCAACCCCGAGGAGCAGCCGCAGCCGCAGCGGAGCAAGGCCGGCCAGTGCGACGAGAGCGCCACCCTCACGACGCCCATGTCGATGGCCATCGGACGTCGCCGCAGCTCAAGGACGCGGCCGGCCCCCAGGGTCAGGCGTGGAGCATTAACGCCTACGAGCTCGGGCGGAAGTGTCGCACGCTGTTCCGCGCTTTGGGGCACGAGTCTGCGCGCCCGCATCAGGTCCGCCACGGGGCTGCCAGCTGCGACGCAGCCGAGGGTCACCTGGCGCTGGCGGACATCCAGCATCGTCTGATGCACGCCACCGACCGGTCCAGCAAGAGATACGCCAAGCATGCCAGGTACCTGTCAGAGCTGGCCACCGCCCCCTGCCCATCCACACAAACGGGCACCAGGTGGCCGAGCGGCTGACCGAGGTGATTTCAGTGAAGGCGCAGCTGGCGCCTCCCCCAGCTTCGACGGCAACGGCCCCTTGAAGACAGGAGCCGCGCGGAAGGCGGGAGATACTGGACAAGCCACTCGCAGCGTTTCCTATTCAGTTTTGCTTCCCAGATGCCAATGTGCTCCTCGTGAAGCTCTGCGTCGTCGGAGACGCAAGCAGGTGTTTCTCGATTTGTTTCTGGGCGCAGGAGCGCGAGCAAGGATATCGAGAATCAAGGGGAGTGGGGAGTCGTGCACCTCGGTCTCGTTCACGACGACGACTTCGGCATGACGAATCCAGCATTGATCAGAGTTACCAAAGGAGGGATGTCGAGTTGCGTCGTTCGGGTTGTATTTCTCGTTTCTCCATGCTCCACCTTTTCGAATGCATCGCGTGGTTTGCACCGAAATTTGGTCTCTATCTATGGACGAAGCGAGCCCAGCGACAAAGCGAAGCAGCGGGTGCACATGGAAAACGCGACTTTGAAACATACCGAACATCCTGATGCGCCTCCAATGTGGTGTCCCCGCCACAATGGAGAGCCCCCTGACCTCGCTCATGTGGAAAGAGCCCGTCCAGGACCATCTCCCATCGCTTCATTCTTGCATAAATGTATGTACTGACTACTGCCAGCACGGGACCCGATGGAGAAAGTCTACTCGTTTTTTTGGCGCGTGTAACTTAGGACGTGCCCCCCCTGGATGTTGGAAGAACGCTGCTCGGTAAGACATGGTATCTGTTCGGCCGCGGGGCTCGGGCATGTCACGCTTCATGGCAACGCTCCACGTGGAACGGAGTGAACCCCGCTAGCTGAGCCCTACCCAATGCCCGTCTCACGTGCCCTCGCTAAGTGGCTCTTGAGTAGTGCCAACAGTATAGAACATGCTACGTGTGCACGCCCGGTAACTGAGTAGCATTGTTTTTCCCAACCATCCTGTGGTGTTGCGTCCTCGTTTTGAAGAGACAGCGCCCCGCGTTCTCCTCTCCTCTCCCCCCTCCTCCCTCCTCCTTCCTCCCACCATCATCATCGTCATCAACATCATCGTCGTCATCATCACAGTCATCACCATCATCGTCATAATCCTCGCGACCATCATCATCACCATCATCGTCATCATCATCACCTTCGCTGTTTTCATCACCATCACCCCTCGCGCGTTTCGTGGCCCCATAAAGGAGCTCCACCGAAGGCCCCAGCGCCGCCGCCCGCATGCGTCCTGCACACACATTTCGGCACCCCCTCTCACACGCTTCGTGGCCCCATACGGAGCTCCACCGAAGGTCCCAGTGGGCGCGTCCGCATGCGTTCTGCACACCCATATCGGCACACCCCTCACACGCTTCGTGGCCCCATAGGGAGCTCCACCGAAGGTCCCAGTGGGTGTGCCCGCATGCGTCCCGCACACCCATATCGGCACACCCATCACACGCTTCGTGGCCCTTTAGGGAGCTCCACCGAAGGTTCCAGTGGGTGTGCCCGCATGCGCCCCGCACACCCATCTCGGCACACCCCTCACACGCTTCGCGGCCCCATAGGGGGCTCCACCGAAGGCCCCAGAGCCGCCGCCCGCATGCGTCCCGCGCACCCATTTCGACACACCCCTCACACGTTTCGTGGCCCCATAGGGAGCTCCGCCGAAGGTCCCAGTGCTGCCCGCATGCGTCCCGCACACCCATTTCGGCACACCCCTGCACGTTTCGTGGCCCCATAGGGAGCTCCACCGAAGGTTCCAGTGGGTGTGCCCGCATGCGCCCCGCACACCCATTTCGGCACACCCCTCACACGTTTCGTAGCCCCATAGGGAGCTCCACCGGAGGTCCCAGTGGGTGCGCCCGCATGCGTCCCGCACACCCATTTCGGCACACCCCTCAGACGCTTCCTGGCCCCATACGGAGCTCCACCGAAGGTCCCAGTGGGTGTGCCCGCGTGCGTCCCACACGCCCATTTCGGCACACCCTTCGCACGTTTCGTGGCCCCATAGGGAGCTCCACCGAAGGTCCCAGTGGGTGTGCCCGCTTGCGTCCCGCACACCCATTTCTACACACCCCTCACACGTTTCGTGGCCCCATACGGAGCTCCACCGAAGGTCCCAGCGGGTGTGCCCGCATGCGCCCCGCACACCGATTTCGGCACACCCGTCACGCGCTTCGTGGCCCCAAACGGAGCTCCACCGAAGGTCCCAGTGGGTGTGCCCGCATGCGTCCCGCACACCCATTTCGGCACACCCCTCACACGCTTCGTGGCCCCATACGGAGCTCCACCGAAGGTCCCAGTGGGTGTGCCCGCATGCGTCCCGCACACCCATATCGGCACACCCTTCACACGCTTCGTGGCCCCATACGGAGCTCCACCGAAGGTCCCAGCGGGTGTGCCCGCATGCGCCCCGCACACCCATTTTGGGACACCCCTCGCACGTTTCGTGGCCCCATAGAGGCTCCACCGAAGGCGTTCTCGTTTGGAAAGGCTAACGGGAGTGCCTCGGCATTTTCGAAAGTTCACGTCGAGGTTTGAAGTGCGAATTTCGAGGATCGAGGCTCGGAGCTTTCTGGCCTTCGGAGGCCCGTCGTCGCCACGACGGTCTCAGCCAGCAGCGATCCATGAGGCGGCTACTGGGGGGAACTCAGTCAGCGTCGCCCCGGCCGTTTCCCAGCTTCGCGCAAAACCTCGCATGTCCGGCGGCGGCGGCGGCTGCGACGACGACGACGACGTAAATATCCACAATTGCGGTACTCACAATTGCATATGGTTGGGTCCTTCGCCAGGATAATTTCAGAATGTGTGTATATATGTCCCTTGTCCACGCGCGCGCACGCACTTGTTCCTCCGTTTCCTTCGCGTTGGCAGGTCTCTGTCGGCTGCTAGGCATCCTGTCTGGAGAATGGAAATTCGGCGGCGACGAATCGAGGGGGGCGCGCAGACTGAGCGCCTCCCGCTGGTGAGCGGATAGCCCGCGCTTCAAGACACAGCATCTGGGTATGAACAGAGCCAGGGGGTTGGAGCATGCCCATGTTCTCTAAACGCGTTTGCTCGTGCCCCGCGGGCCTTGTCCGTCGCAGTGCCGCTGCCATTGCCCTTGGTCAAGCTTCCATCCTCTGCCCCTCCACCGCCCTTTTCTTTTCTTGTTTGAAATCTAACACATCGTCGGAGACTTGCCAGCGACGAATCGAGGGAGGCGCGCAGACCAAGCGCCTCCCGCTGCTGGGCGGATAGCCCGCGCTTCAAGACGCAGCATCTAGCCATGGAAAGAGCCGGGGCTGGGGGGCATGCCCCTCTTCGCCCCCGTGCTCCTCCTATTACTACTGCTGAGATTACGACCATTACTAAAGATATAAAATGTTCGAATATTTGTCCTAACCATCCTGTGGTGTTGGGTCCTCGTTTTGAAGAGACGTCGCCCCGCGTTCTCCCCTCCTCTCCTCCTCCCCCTCCTCCCTCCTCCCACCATCATCATCGTCATCATCATCATCGTCGTCAGCATCACCGTCATCACCATCATCGTCATAATCCTCACGACCATCATCATCACCATCATCGTCATCATCACCATCATCATCATCGCTGTCATCATCACCGTCACCCCTAACACGTTTCGTGGCCCCATAGGGGATTCCACCGAAGGCCCCACTGCCGCCGCCCGCATACGTCCCGCACACCCATTCCGGCACACCCCTCACACGTTTCGTGGCCCTCCGCCGAAGGTCCCAGTGGGTGTGCCCGCATGCATCCCGCACACCCATTCCGGCACACCCCTCACACGGTTCGTGGCCCCATAGGGAGCTCCACCGAAGGTCCCAGTGGGTGTGCCCGCATGCGTCCCGCACACCCATTTCGGCACACCCCTCACACGTTTCGTGGCCCCATACGGAGCTCCACCGAAGGTCCCAGTGGGTGTGCCCGCGTGCGTCCCGCACACCCATGTCGGCAAACCCCTCACACGCTTCGTGGCCCCAAACGGAGCTCCACCGAAGGTCCCAGTGGGTGTGCCCGCATGCGTCCCGCACACCGATTTCGGCACACCCCTCACACGCTTTGTGGCCCCATACGGAGCTCCACCGAAGGTCCCAGTGGGTGTGCCCGCGTGCGTCCCGCACACCCATTTCGGCACACCCCTCGCACGTTTCGTGCCCCCATACGGAGCTCCACCGAAGGTCCCAGTGGGTGTGCCCGCATGCATCCCGCACCCATTTCGGCACACCCCTCACACGCTTCATGGCCCCATAGGGAGCTCCACCGAAGGTCCCAGTGGGCGTGCCCGCTGGCGTCCCGCATACCCATTTCGGCACACCCCTCGCACGTTTCGTGGCCCCATACGGAGCTCCACCGAAGGTCCCAGTGGGTGTGCCCGCATGCGTCCCGCGCACCCATGTCGGCACACCCCTCACACGTTTCGTGGCCCCATAGGGAGCTCCGCCGAAGGTCCCAGTGGGTGTGCCCGCATGCGTCCCGCACACCCGTTTCGGCACACCCCTCACACGTTTCTTGGCCCCATAGAGGCTCCACCGAAGGCGTTCTCGTTTGGAAAGGCTAACGGGGGTGCCTCGGCATTTTCGAAGGTTCGCGTCGAGGTTTGAAGTGCGAACCTCGAGGATCGAGGCTCGAAGCTTTCTGGCCTTCGGAGGCCCGTCGTCGCCACGACGGTCTCAGCCAGCAGCGATCCATGAGGCGGCCACTGGGGGAATTCAGTCAGCGTCGCCCCGGCCGTCTCCCAGCTTCGCGCAAAGCCTCACATTTCCGGCGGCGGCGGCGGCGGCTGCGATGTTGTCGACGACGACGAAGACGTCGACGACGACGACGATTCGCTAGGTGCGTCGACGATGCGTCGGCGATGCGGCGCGACCCTTCGACCCTGGCCCCCTTTGGGAGGCCTGCGGCCGGTTCGCGTTGTGTGGACGCGCTGGCGATCCGTTCAAGGTTGAACGCCGGGCCCATTTCGGGCCCTGGGGCCCACGGAAATGAACCCACGGCGCGAAATCAATAACGAAGATGGGGTCGAGAGGATCCAGGGACCTCCAGGAGCGGAGATCGTTCGAGGTGAATGCTCCCCACGGCGTCAGGGACCAGCAACAGGGTCGTCTCGACAAGAGCCCGCCGCGCATAGGATGAGCTTTGACGGAGCGGGTGTCCCGCCGGCCTCCCCGAGCAGGGCTCGACGGAGCTCCGGATAGGAAGCGTCGGAGGCGTTCGGGTTCCGGGAGGGGTCCCAGGACCGTAATAGAGTTCATATCTCTCCTTTCGCCTCCATCCCCAACCGGAGGAGGACGAGGAGGAAGAGGAGGAGGAGGAGGAGGGGGAGGCGGAGGAGAAGGAGGAGGAGGAGGCGGAGGAGGAGGAGGAGGAAGACGAGGAGGAGGAGGAGGAGGAGGAAGACGAGGAGGACGAAGAGGAGGAAGGCGGCGACGACGACGACGATGATGACGACGACGACGATGATGACGGCCGTCGCCAGTGAGCTTGGTTTCACCGAGTTTATCCGCGAGGCCTGACGTGAGGAGCGGCCCGCCACAGCCGCGCCTTCTCTCGGCTGTCCAACTGTTTGGCCTCGCGCCGCGGACGCCCTGCGCGCGTCGCTGGGACCCTTCTCGGGGCAATCAGCGCGCGTCGCGCGAACTCCGCGCTGCGCTCTGTCCAGCGCCTCGCTCGCCCGTCGTCGCTCCGCCCGGCGGCCAGAGCGATGCGCGCGATCAGTTAGCCGGCAAACAATCTCTGTTCCACACAGCGTACGAACCGTGCGCGTCACTGTGAAACCTTCGGGGCGACCTGCGCGCGTCGCGAGGGCTCCGCCTTGCGCTGCGCCCGCAGCCTTGGACTTTGGAGTGCGCGGGCAAATGAAAATGAAAAAAGAGGGGAGGAAACGGGCGCGATGCTCGTGTGGGGCGTGCCGACATGGGCGTCGCGGCGCGCGGGCGCTGCCGTCGGGGTTCCCAGGGAAGCCCCCTGCAGAGGCTACGCCACACACTCCGGCACACATTCATACGGTTCGTGGCCCCGTAGGGAGCGCCACCGGAGAAGATATTCCCAATTGCGGTACTCACAACTGCATATGGTTGGGTCCTTCGCCAGGATGGTTCATTCGTACTACTACTAACACGACGACTGCCACTACTATTACCACTACCACTACTACTACTACTACTACTACTACTACTACTACTACTACTACGACTACTACTACTACTACTACTACTACTACTACTACTACTACTACTACTACTACTACTACTACGACTACGACTACTACGACGACTACTACTACTACTACTACTACTACTACTACTACTACTACTACGACTACTACTACTACTACTACTACTACTACTACTAACTACTACTACTACTACTAATACTACTACTACTACTACTACTACTACTACTACTACTACTACTACTACTACTACTACTACTACTACTACTACTACGACTACGACTACGACTACGAACTAACTATATACTACTACTAACTACTACTACTACTACTTTACGACGACGACTACCAACTTACTACTGACTACTACTACCACCACTACTAATACTACTACTACTACTACTACTACTACTACACTAATACTAATACTAATACTATACTAACTACTACTAACTAATACTATTACTACTACTACTACTACTACTACTACTACTACTACGACTACTACTACTACTACTACTACTACTACTTAACTACTACTAACTACTACTACTACTAACTACTACTACTACGACTAACGACTACTACTACTACTACTACTACTACTACTACTACTACTACTACTACTACTACTACGACTACGAACTACGACTACTGACTACTACTACTACTACTACTACTACTACTACTGCTAGTACTATCACGACTAGTACTACTACGACTACTACTACTACTACTACTACTACTACTACTACTACTACTACTAGTACTTATTACTACTACTACTACTACTACTACTACTACTACTACTACCACTACTGCTACTACTACTACTACTACTACTACTACTACTACTACTACTACTACTTCAACACGACGGGTGCTAAGGACGTTGTGGGGGGGGAGACGGGGGGGAACCAACATCTGACTCAATCGATCTCACTATCGATCTCATTCGACGGGGCACCACGGGACACCACGGGACATTTGTCGATCCCATTATCGATCTCACTATCGATATCATTCAACGGGACACCACGGGACACCGCGGGACACCTCTCGATCTGACTATCGGTCTCACGATCGATCTCACTGAACGGGACACCATAGGACAACATGGGACACCACGGGACACCGGCGGGACTCCGCGGGCCACCGGCCGCTGGAGGAGAACATTTGGTCCGGCCGCGGCCCAGCCACAGGAGTATCTCGGGACACCAGCGGGACACCGGCGGGACACCGCGGGCCACCGGCCGCTGGAGGAAAAACATCTGGTCCGGCCGCGGCCCAGCCACAGGAGGATTTTCTTTCGCCCGCCCACGCAGCTTCGCCTCGCCCGCACGCACACACGGCACGCACGACAAGAACCCGAAACCGAAAGCGATTTCCCAGCAGGGGGTGTCTCCGTTTCACGTCGGACTCACCCCCCAACTTCCCACGACTACTATTTTTACCACTCGTACTACTGTTCGTACTAGTACTAGTACTAGTACTAGTATTACTACTACTACTACTACTACTACTACTACTACTACTACTACTACTACTACTATTATTACTGTTACTGCTACTACTACTACTACTACTACTACTACTACTACTACTACTACTACTACTACTACTACTAAGACTACTACTACTACTACTACTACT